>JAYKKM010000250.1:1350000-1937500 GCA_035772405.1 Chrysogorgia sp. JL179-B06
AAGGTGGTGAGATGGTGAGAATTTTAGAAATGAAATACTGACGTTTCGACCGGGCCGTTCATCCTTCATGGTCTTACTCTGATGAAGGGCTCCAATCGAAATGTCAGTATTTCATTACTAAAAATCTTTGCAGTTACACTTTGCTAAAAGTGGAGTGGATGGTATAATTATTTTGTTTATTTTCTATTCACTATCTAGGTCAATTGGATAGACCAGGTGGGAGAAGTTGGAGCACTCCATCAAGAAAGGAAAATAACGTGTTCAGAAATGAAAGTAAGAACTTATTAGATAATTTGAAGGTTCTGAACTTCTGTCACTGGATTCTTCTAACAGAAATTAAGTTATAGTAATATTCGAACAACTTTATCCTCTTAACAAAATAGGATAAGTTAAGATGTGTGTTTTTATTGGTTTACAAGTTTTTGTGGAGGTTTTCCAGGGTTTTTGTTTTGCGAATCAAATTTTCAATCCTAGTTGAACACTTAAAATCATTTCCTTATTTGTGATTTAGGTCAGTTGAATAATTTGGATGGTAGACACTTTGGAACCACGTCATCCCATGGAAGAAACCAAAGGGAAAGTAAGTATCTTACGATAACAACCGTTCAAAATTATGCTGTACAACAAACCAAATTAGGAAAACGAAAAGTGGAAATAAGATACATTAGTTTTGTATTATGTAATGTTGACTGAATTTAAATTATCTGAAAATTTTCACTCCTACAATAATTTTTGTTTTAATCTTTATTCACTATTTAGATCAATTCAGTGGCATCAGTTGTGCAGATAATGGCACCCTGCCTTTTGTTAGCAATGGAGGAAATACACAAGATGATAGTGAGTTGAAAATAAATTGTTGATTACATTAAATGCTATATATATATATGTTATTTTTTAAATATAAAAATATTTATTTAAATATTAAAAATATTTATTTTAAGGGGGAGCTTAACTTTTGTCTGGGACTAAAGTGGGGTAGATTTCGAATGCAAATAACACTAAGCCAATAAAATGAGAGTACATAAAAGTATTTAAAAAAAAGCGTATTGCCCTCCTCCCGGTGCTGTGAGAGGGCAATACGCCTTTTCCAGACCGGTACGTTTTGGCGCTCGGTCTGTACAAAAACCTCAGGCAAATACTTTACCGTACAGACCTCGCACTCGGTTAATAAATTTAGGAAAGGATATGTTTTAGGCTTTCAGGAACTACCATAAAAAAGTGAAATGTTGCACATTGTCAGCAAAATACCATGTATGTAATGAAATTGTATGTAATATTGAAACAATATCAACCAAACTTACACTAGTTGTTAATAAGGATGTCCCCGATCTATCTATGATGGGGTTTTGGGAAATGGTAACAATACAACACGGAAACAGGTTTATCTGAAAAAATACTTTTAATTTTGAATTTCAAAAAACTGAAACATTACTGGAAAGTTTTTTGAAATCAGATAAATAAAACTAGACATTTTTGTGTGGGGGTATATTTTTGGAGTTTTGATCGACGTGGTATTTTGCTGGCCAATTTTTATGACTTTTTATGGTAGTTCCTGAAAGCCTAAAACATATCCTTTCAGAAAATATAATTTAACGAAATTATAATTTGATGTACTCTTATTGTATTGGCTTGGTGTTATTTGCATTAAAAATCTATCCCACTATTGTGCCAGACAAATGTTAAGCTCCCCTTAGGCCACACCAATTTAATTGTTCGGGGCACAGATCCGACCGACCCTGTTTTTGTGAAACCAAAATAAAATAAAATTTGTACCTATTATTTACTATGATAACAAATTGGTTATTTTTGTGCTTTTTCAACCTCGTACCCAGGCGTTTCACCGGCAAGGCGTGTGAAAAGACTGGGTACGAGCTTGTACTTTTTTATTTACATTTTTTCCTGACAGACCCTAAAAATCCATGCCCTGAAGTATCAAATTGGTGTAGCCTTAACTGAAGCTCTTCGCTATGTTCTCTGTTAAATTGCTTGCGTGTGTCATTTTTAGACTTCCAAAGAGTTGTTCTTACCAAATTGGACATGATGGCACAAAAACAAGATGAAGCCTTGTCAGTGTTACGGCTACTGTTAAATGCCACTAGAGGTGTTGGTGGGAGCGACATGCTCGAAGATGTGTTGCCAAGTCCAATTGACAGTATAGAGGACTTGGAAGCATTGTCTGACAAGCTTGATGATGAGGAGTTCAAGAAAAAAAATGGTACATATTTTTTTAATAAAACATATATTACCCAACTCAATGCAAATCTCATATCTAACTTATTTTTATCTTCTCGTTTTTTTAGTACAAGGTAATTATTGTGCATACAGGAAAGCTTGTTATTTGGTTTATATTCATAAAATATATTTTTTGTTTGCAGTTGCATTTCTTGGTTGCTTTATGTGGGCATAACCACACAGTGAGCACAAGAAGGATATTGGCAAAGATCGGAACAAATAAACTGTGGTCTTTGTACAGTTTAAAGGGCAGAAAATCAAAAAAGGCGTTTCGGGATGTCACTCTTTGCCGTATAATAATAAGTAAGTATTGTTGGTATACCATCCTGTCACCTACAACTTTCGTGCTTTATGAAACTTATAAAATAAGTGAACAGCAGCAGTGGGTCATCAGCAGTTCCTGTTGTGACGTCACTTGAGATACGTGCAATGCATTGGAGAAGATTATATATCTTGGCTTTTATCAAATTAAATCACTTCAAAATGTACAGGTTTGGTGTCGTGGGAGAAACCCACCCACATGATTGCTTCAAAGTGATTTTGTTTTATAATAGCAAGCGGGTTGGAGGGATTCTAACATATATTCGCTAGTCACCTGGTGTAAATCTACCTATTTTACTAGAAGATTTGCAGTTGAGGAATAAACCTTATTCATAAATGGCCAACAGTTTCAATCACACGTAACTGGTAGAAGCTAATTTTTGATTGGCAGTTGGTTAATATAATAAGATCCTAACCACTGGACGTGTTTACTAGGTTCTTGTGTCCGATTAGATAAAAAGGTCGTAAAACGACCAATCAAATCTGTTGTTCAAGAAGCTACGTCTTTACCTGACAATTTAAAATTATTTTATATGCATATAAATTGCCCTTATGACCTCGTTTTAAAGTAAGAAACCTATTCAATTTCGTACATGAAAACGAGTTCATAAGGCCCAATTTATATGCATATAAAATAATATTAATTCGGCGGCCATTTTTTAATAAGGTCTATATATAATATTAATCAAATCTACAATATCGTTTATAGAGGCGTGTCTTCGTGTTCATAAGAACATCGGGGAAGTTCAAATTGAAGAACAAATCGCCGAATTTCTAAAGCATGCACCTCACAAACCTGGTGGATCAAGATACAAGGTACAGTATATTTCTATAAATTGTACTTCATGACGTACATTATATATAGCTTTCTATTGCATGTCAAATTTGTTTTTGTTTCTATCACGGGTTTTTTTACTCCACCTTTTGATTCTCTTTCAGAACCGTGACGATGCACATTAACAAGAAATTATGTTACTTTAAATAAAACAAAATATATTTTACCAAATGACCAGTTGCCTGATTTATATTGTCGTTTTCATTGAAACTACGCGCATGTTTTTATTGATTATATATTAGGGCCACAATGAAAAGGAAAATGTTCACGTTCGAAAGCTCGATCTTGTATATAATTTCATGTAATATATGAAAAAAACACGAGGAAGAGTGTTTCATCAGGATATACAAACACCGAGATTAAATTTATGTAATTTCTCTCTCTGATATCCAAATCACAGTCCCGTCACTGCTTTCGTTTGTTTTTGGCTCATGAATTATTACTCTTTTGTAATGAATTGTATGAAACACCGAGACGAAGCAGAGGTTTTTTTTAACAAACTTCGAGGTATTCGTATATCCTGATGAAACGCCCTTCCGAGTATTTAATTCATATTACATCTCGAACAAATCGAGGTGAAAGTTCGCTTAATTTATGTAATTTCTTCCTCAGATAGTCGGCGTTAGGCCGGAACCAGACGGAGTTTTCAGCGCGGAGCGAAATTTTTCTTTGTTTTGCGAGACACCGGGCAGAACTAACGAGAAAAGATAAAGAAAAATCCCGCTGTCGGTGGGAAATTCCGCTTAATAAAAGTAGTCTTAATTATAACCTTTGGTAGAGAAATGGTTAATCTGTTTTCACTAGGCGATATTTTTCACGCAAAGCGATTTTGTATTGTTTTCATTCCGAGCAGTTTCAACTGAAAGCTCGAAAAGAAAAGTCGCTTCGCAAAAAATATCGCCTAGCGAAAAACCCGCTTCGTATATCGTTTTCGTAAAGTTGTGGGAATGTTGTCTCGATGTCAGATTTGAACGTTATCTTACAACGTTAATACGCCGTGTTTGGGAGTCCTTGATTAACAACGTTTTTGGAACGTTCGCCGAACGTTCTGAAAACGTTCTTAAAACGCAGTTTTGCTAGCTGGGATTAAGCCACTGCCTGTGTTCAACTTCTGAATGGGAACACTTGTTAAATAGGGGATCTTCAAAATGTTCATGTTTGTTGGTTATATGACCAAGAAAGGACCTGAATTTTGCCCAAATTACTCTTCCATCACCAGAAGCAGTCCAAGATAAGTGATTCTCACATGCACGTATCCATGGTTGGATCTCTTCACCACCACCATTCTCTTTGGCAATTTTTGTCAACACTTTACGAATTTCCAAATTAAATGTAATAAATATTCATACTATATAGTTAACGTCAAGTAATGAGGGAACACTTTAACATGTATTCCAAACCACATACTTTTTCGCAAATGCCAAAGGTCAAAGTAGTGCCTAATACTAGTATACTATTAAGTTTTTCTCTCATGTGCTTAGCAATGGATGTGTCCCAGCTTCATTTCTCTGTTATTGGTAAAAACAAAATAAATAAATAAAAGGCAAAAGCATTTACTGTAATATTCAAAAATCTCTGTCACGTTCCAACCTGAACTACAGTACTGCTCAGAATTAACCTAACGAAAAACGCGTTCCGAACGCGACCGGAACGCGTTCCGAACGATATAGTTTATGTTTTAATCTCGTCTAGTGAACATATACCATAACCAGTCCAGCAATCAAATGATCAAGTTAAATCCGTTTAGAAGTTTACTAAAGTCAGAAATTAACGAAGTCTTCCCATTAACTTTTTAAGCGAAGTCACAATGATGTTCCGAACGCGTTCGGAACGCGAACGCAGTGTTAGGTTATTTCTGAGCAGTACTGTATAGAGAAGTGTATGATAGAGGGGGATGTGCAACATAAGATAGTATAAGCACAGTACTTTGCACTGTGCCCCATGCTATCATTCCTCCCATCTCCTGCTATGGAGATAGTCCTGCTTGTTTGAGCTTTTCAAAGTGTGGTGGAGTGGAGGTCCTGCTTGTTTGAGCTTTTCAATCCTTTTCTTTTGATACTTTTTCCAGTGTATGGTGATAGCTGGAAACAATTTCTCCTACAAAGGAAACAAATTATGAGTTTAAAACAAATTATGAGTTTTGTAAATATTTGTGATCTTACCCTTTGATGTTCAAAGAATGTTGCCAGTGAAATGCATGCCATTCCCATATGTGAAAACACCTGGAGGACTTTACTGGCAGATGCACCTGCCACCAATATTGCCATACTCAATAAGATATTGCCTGCAGCTATTTTGGTACCATCCATGTTGGGTTGACTGGACCACACAAACTCCTTGTGTACACAATTGGGGTTACCACAATGGATGTGTACAACAACCATTGTTCCACGTTGACTACTTTCAACAAGTATAATTCCACTCTTGCATGATGGGCAGAATTTAAAAAGTAGCATCAGTTGTGAAATAAAAATTATAAACTTGTCCTTAAGTTGTCATCTTTAAAATAGACTCTAAGGCCCGGGTCAAACGACGTACTTCACATGAGACGAACTAAACTCGCAATTTAGGTCGACCCAAATGAATTAAGTTCGACTGTTGGGTCAAACGTCGAACTTAATCCCGTCGAACCGAATTCAGAACAAGAATAATTTTTTTGGGTCAGCGGGAGGTCGGAGGAAATTCGAAAAATGGCGCGAAGGATGAATGTTCGACAGCAATGTTTACTGATGAAAATGATTCAGAATTCGCGAAGAAGGCGTTGTGTAATGCAGAAACTACTCATGTCTCTACATAACCGACGATTGTTTATGTTAAAATTTTGTTTTCTGACAACTCTGCTAGTTTTTTCACGCAAAAACACAACTATGATTCACTCCCGCTCCTGCCGTCGTTTGCCGCGAAGAAACATCAACTGGTTTCATTATGTATGGCAAACATACTCCGATGTTCGGTTCAAAAAAACGTTTCGAGTGTCAAGAGGAACATTCCTGTTTATACTTGGGAAAATAGAGCACGATCTACAGAGGCAGACCGTAACCGAAGACCCGATATCGCCGGCATTCCGTCTTGCGCTTTGTCTCTACCGACTGTCAAGAGGGGACTACTACTACACCATTGCAGAGATGGTTGACAAGGGTCGTTCTACAGTAAGTACGATAGTCGACGAAGTGACGGAGGCAATCATCAAAAACATGTGGGACGAGCAGGTATCAGCGCATTTCCCGAGAAACGAACAGCAATTCAGAGAAAAAATGTTAGACATCGAGGAACGATGGCAGTTCCCATGCTGCTGGGCTGCCATAGATGGCTGCCATATACCACTAAAATGCCCGGATGGCGGCTTGGCAGCCTGTAAAGAGTATCACAATTTTAAAAATTTTTACTCAATTGTTTTAATGGGCATGGTTGATGCCAAATACAGATTTATCTGGGGAAGTTGTGGTTTCCCAGGTAATTCCCATGACTCCATCATATTTCAGTCGACACAACTATGGGCAGACATAATTGAAAGGCAAACAATTCCATCAATTGGCAAAGACCTTCATGGTGTCACAGTGCCCCCACTTATATTGGGAGACTCGGCTTTCCATTTTCAAACGTGGCTGATGAAGCCATTTACCAATGCTGTCCTAAGTCCCCAACAAAGTAATTTCAACTATAGGCTCAGCAGAGCCCGAATGGCCAGTTGAAGGGCAGGTGGAGAGTGCTGCTTAGGAAATGTAAAAGCCCCCCAGAGAAAGTCCGCACCGTAACACTTGCATGTATTGTACTGCACAATCACTCAGCAATCAGCTTGATTTATCAGTTGACCCGGGAACAAACAAAAGGAGGGACAGGGAAGTTATCCGCCAAATCCTCAACATGCGGAATTGTCAAAGGGTACCAGATAACTCCCGCCAAGCAACGAGGGTTCGGGATGCGCTTACCCAAGAACTATGGAGGGAGAAAGAAGGCCTTAACATTTGAACATTGAAAGTTTGGCTATACATTGTAATGATTTTTTTAAAATTATGACACCACCCCTGCACCCCCAACACTTTTATTGCAAAGAAATCATACCATGTTGCAAAAGTAAAAGTTGTGTATAATATTAGTTTAATCATGCATATTGAACAATGAACTTGGAAACCTGAACTGCTGTTGGATACCTAGGTAATGATACCCATAATAGATTATCTGTAAATGATAATAATCTTTTGACCCTTTCAGCCCCAAGTACAAATATTGTATTACTAGTTTTTATAATACATTTCTTATAAAGTAGTTGGGAGAATTTAGCAATTAATCTAAAAACATTTGCTGCTTCAGATCAATTTCTGTATTCTCATTACCAAACTAGTAATTTTTGTACTGAATTTGTAAGAAGTTAGAATTTTATATATCTCTGGGGCTGAAAGAGTTAAACAATGTTTAGGAATATAGGTGTATAATTTAAATTAAAGTGTTGTTGTTACCTATCATGGTCATACTTTGCATGTATGAATGATAACAACCTCAAAATATCCATTGTCTTTCAATTTTATCGAACTGTATGAAAAACACATTGTTCTTTGAACCTGACAATTTGTTTAAACAACAGTTTGTAAAATAGACAAAACTACAACAATCTCCACACTCAAGAGAAAGAGTGATGAATGGTGAACAACAAATTAATGAAAATAATGTACCGAAAGATAGTCTCTTCCAGTTTCAAGCTGTTATGAAGAAAGTTTGGTATCTAATATTTCAACCTGCTGTCACTGTTTACATGGTGTGATACATTGGATGTTCACCTTGTTCAGACGAGGAGCTTGAGTCCGTAAAGGATGAGCTAGCTGATGATGGTCTGCAGACTGCCCGAGAAGAAATTGGCTGAAATTGATACCCCCAATCACGATGATAATCTGCATCTTTTATCCCATTACTATTGAAGCAAGCCAAATAAATATTACTATATATTATTATAAATATTATAAAATATATAATATACAAGAAAAATAAATATATAATACAAATAATTTATAAGATAACGATGAGTTACCCCACCATAATTCTATTACCTAAGTACCTAAGCAATCAAACACCACAATTCCATTGCCATTTATATGTGCAGTGAGTGGTACCCACTGACAGAAGCACTCGTATAATACCATAAATATTATTGTTTGTGAAGGTTGATCGTCCAGGTTAGTGAAGTCTTGAGAAAGACTGTTGATGGCAGTGACTGGTGATGGTAGTGACTAGTCACTACCATAAACAGTCTTTCTCAAGACTTCACTAACCTGGACGATCAACCTTCACAAACAATAATATTTATGGTATAATAATTATAAAACAATAATATTTATAGTGCTTCTGTCAGTGGGTACCACTGCACATATGAATGGCATCAACCTTCACAAACATTAACTGATACTCCTGGCCAGGTTCAAACCATTTACTTTTAATATAAATATTGATAAAAAATATTGTCGAGTTCATATCTCAAAACAAAATGCATGAACAATATCCTTGTTCAATTTATTTTTAACACTGTAGTGTGCCAAGAGTATTACAACTATAATACCGGGTGTCCCAAAAAAAAGTACTCCGGTTTGATTCATAATAACTTCTAAACGAGTGAAGCTATTAAACTGAAATAACTTTCATTAGATAGAGGGAAGACTAGCTTAGATTTTGATATATTACAGTTGTATTTTACTTAAAAATTCACGGAGATATTAATGTTCAAAATCGGTAGCATATTTCTGGATGTGTCTAAAATATGCAAAAAACGCCGTATCAAATACTTAATGTTGGATGTCTCTGGGGAGTTGCATGTTATGTCTTATGGAGTTATGGTTTGATTGTGTTTCATTCTGAGTTTATTCTGAACATGAACAAATTTGGAATGTACCACATGATCAGCAACCGCAGAATTTAGAAGAGCTTCGCAACTCAATTGTGACAGCATGCCGTAATCTAGAACAACGAATGATCCATGACTCCTTCGACGCAATGGAGTCACGGGCTAGGCAGTGCATTCGTGCTAGAGGACACGCGATTCCGAACGAATAAATCTTGCTTGTATTTTGTAAATAATAATACTTCGTTTCATAATAAACAATTTGTCAAGTGTCATTTATTTACTGCTAATAGTGCGTGTTTCAGTTGAGCAAAGCTTGATTAATATTTGATACAGCGTTTTTTGCATATTTTAGACACATCCAGAAATATGCTACCGATTTTGAACATTAATATCGTCGTGAATTTTTAAGTAAAATACAACTGTCATATTTCAAAATCTAAGTTAGTCTTCCCTCTATCTAATGAAAGTTATTTCAGTTTAGTAGCTTCACTCGTTTAGAAGTTATTATGAATCAAACCGGAGTACTTTTTTTTGGGACACCCGGTAGTTCTCCTGTGCATCGCCTCAAAAGAAGTAAAAATAATCCAGAAGGGAACAGATTGCAAAACAAAGCTCCATTTGAAACACTCCGAACAGTTTCCACTCTCCAATATCTAATATTTATCATAGACCATGAATATAATCAAGAACGTGATGAGACTAATGATGAACATACCTTCCGGGGTTTATAGGCGAGTTTTGTCCCGCTTCGAGGTCTTCTGTATCATAATTTGAAGATTGTTTCTTGTCCTTTGCTTTCGCGCCTTGCTGAGACTCGTGGCAATCGTTGCAGTACCCGACGCTCTTGCCGGCAATCCATCCAATCGTTTCTTCGTTCAGTTCAAATATAGAACACTTGTTGCAGATTGGCTGCCCGCAGCGGAGGCACAAATATTTCGTGTTGTCAAAACACCGCATACACGAGTTTTCTTCGACAAAAAAACGAGACTTGAGAGCCGCCATGATCAGTTTCAAGCAATAACTGCGCATGCTCGCCTGCAATAACTGCGCATGCTC
Source organism: Chrysogorgia sp. JL179-B06 (assembly GCA_035772405.1). Lineage (NCBI taxonomy): Eukaryota > Metazoa > Cnidaria > Anthozoa > Scleralcyonacea > Chrysogorgiidae > Chrysogorgia > Chrysogorgia sp. JL179-B06. The sequence goes on from JAYKKM010000250.1 coordinate 1,360,275, forward strand.
GCCTGCAAAAACAGGCTGAAACACACATTAACATACTAAATTATAATTATGCATTTAGTTCGACTCATGAAAAGATCGACGTTTGACCCCGAGACGATCTTTGGACGTTCTTGAACTTAACTCGCTCAATTTAGTTCGTCTCATGTGAAGTACGTCGTTTGACCCGGGCCTAAAGAAACAAAATGAGCAATTTTATGGGAAGTATAGTGTTTTTGTTCATAAGATCTAACCTTTTGGTTTCATCACTGGGGGACTCATCGGTTTCAGTTTCTTCAGTTTCTTCCCCAAGCCAGTCATCCGATCCAATGTCACTGGAAAATAACAGTTCCTCCTCACCAGTACTACATGTACTTTCATTTTCTTCATCAAAAGCAGCAGACCTCTCATGTAGCCCTTTCAAAAGATCAAATGACTTATAAAAAAAATGAAATAATGAAATGACGTATATGGTGCCAATAGTTTGACAAAGCTAAAAACCGGATAAGTCAGAAATTCTTTGTTTCCGTTTAATAGGAGATTGAGGTACGCCTGTGACTGTATGATTATAAATATATAATTCGCAATAATTTATTGTAACTTGCTTACTCAATGGTAAATTAACTACATCATCCTCTCCTTCCCTCAGCTTCTGTTTTTCACTTTATTTCGAAGACGTCGGTTTTCTTTTTCCAAATCAAGACAATTTTGACAACGAACTACTGTAGTAGGCATTGTTTGCGTAAACACTTCCTTTACATTGCAGGTGTCCGATGACGGGATATTCAGCTCGTCTTTCTTCAAATTCTACGAATAGAAACAGCATTTGCAAATTGAAAAAAGAGATCAACATAGTATGGTGTCCATTTTAATGATTTCTACTAAGCCAGGAAATTGTTAATTTTAATTAGTATTTAATTACCATCTCAGTGGTTTCGGTAACATGAGATTGAGCAAGATGTTTTTCTGGCGCCTCGTTTGATTCTGGGTTTGATTCCGAGTTTGATTCGACCACTTCGACGTAGTCAGAAGACGTTGTCGCTTCTTCTCTGTTCTAACAAAGATATTTTAACCGGAGTCATTATTTGTTGTATCGAACCCACTTATAAAATACATGTATGTTAGTTTGTTGATTTCTCACCTTGCGTCGGATTGATCTTGCCGCTCTCCCTGAGAGTTCAACTTCTCCTTCGCGAGCGTATACGGTTGATTACTCCAATATCATCCCTTTTTAGCCACGGCATATATGGTTTTTTTTGTCCAGGCAAACAAACTCTGCGGACAAAGCCACCTGCCTTGAAATGATTCGAGCACACGCAAGAGGTGCTGGAAGGCTCCCATTTTGCGCGTTTGCGCTTTATAAAATCCAGCCAACGTGCTTTATAAAATCCAGCCAACGTTGGCGTCTTTCTATCGCTTCTGGCCTAAAATCCTTAGCATAAGGTATCTTATGAAGGGCGATACCGCTTGCTGGATCTGGAGTGTTTGAACACCCGAATACGACGCATCGTGAAGGCATCTCGTCTGAAGTTGCGTCGATAAAAACAGAAAAACAACAGGCGTCGAACATACTTCCGTTCCCGATTTGACGTCATGAGCGTTATTGGGACTCAGACTCCCGGCCATGTTTTCGAAAACGAATATTTCGCCATGTTTGGAGCAAAATATCTCTGGAAGTATTTATCCGTTGAAGGAAACTTATATATCGTTCGAATTCTCTCAACACGGTAAATTTTTAAGAAAAAAATGGTAATTTCCATATATGCACTTTAAAGTCTAATTGCCAGGTCTTTGCCCATTCATTTAGTTGGTCTAGGTCTCGTTGAAGTGCTACGTGATCTTTATGGTTGTGGATCTTTCGGTATATCACACTGTCATCTGCAAAGAGGCGCATTTGAGAGCTGATAACATCTGTGATATCGTTAATGTATAATAAGAATAGGACAGGTCCAAGGATCGATCCTTGAGGTACACCAGAAATCACGGAGACCGGTTTAGAATGTGTGCCATTGACAGAGACCATTTGTGTACGGTTTTTTAAAAAAGACACTGATCCAATCTGCAGGTTTTCCTCGAATGCCATAGTAGTTGAGTATACATTTTGTTGCTACATTGTGCAGAAACAGTTTCACCTCGACCGTTTAGTTTAGTACACTCATTCAAACTATAGAGATGTTTGCATTTGGGACACGCCACATATTTTGTAAAGTTATCACGATCTAACTTTATTTGTGGTTGGAAACAGGACAAGCATGTCCCTCAAAAATGCAGAATTAACACTATAGTTGATAACATGCAGAAACTGATAAAAGAATGATAAAAGCTACTCTAAGCCATTATCACTCACATAGGACACTAATTGCCAATAGACCAAGAAGAAACACATCCACTCAATCACTCATGTAGCTTAGGCTTACTTGGAGTAGGTAAAGGTTGTCCTTCAATTCAAGGTCTCCCATCTGTTCCAGTGAAATTCCATCCCAGTGACATGGTTTTCCCTGATGCTCATCTTTGTCACTCTCCAATTCGCTTCCACTTTCTTGAGTTTCTTTTTCAGTGCCATCGTCATCATCGCTGTCTGAACTTAATGCTATCTCTGTAAACAACCATTTCGACCATTGTCGGTAGTGGAAAAGTTCAATTTTCTCTTCCGTTTGCCAAGTTCGGTCTTGATCTTGCAGCTTTTAATATGGCGCTTCCACGAGTTTTTAAGGCAAACTTGGCTGCATGGCACTGGTTCGTTTCTTTAATTCTCATTTCTGGAGTCTGACCTAAACCCTGTGCAAGAGTTCTGAAAAGAACTAGGATTTAGCCGAGATGAAAAGGAAATCCGTGCAGTTATCGAAACCACTTGACGCCGCCATGATGATTGATGGTGATCCGCAGATGTGCGGGCATGATATACAAGGCCTGGGAACAAGTTGTGATTTTGCTTTTCTGTGGCCATGACACCAGCCATTTAGAAAGCAGGATTCTAAGACATGCAAGGCACTTTGGGAAAGCGTCAGGTCGTCAAACGTGTTGTCTTTCTCCTTCAGCCGTATGAGAAACAAGCTGGACTTCTTTTGCTTAATTTATTTAAAGTATGAATCATTTAGCGCAAGAAAGACAGTTGGTTTTGGTAGAGTCACTAAATAGAAAACTGGAAACCGTTCTGGCTAATCAGGCTGCACTGAATAACAGAACAGAGGAGTTGCAAGAACAAAACAAGGAACTAAAGAAGGTTCTGGAAAAGCAGTTAAAATATCCAGCAGCAACAAACCGAATTGGCAGATGTAAAGTTGCAGTTCCAGCTTTATTACGTGTTAGTGTCGAATATTTTGTTTATACGGTAGGATATATATATAATCTGCCCACTTAAAGTAATTAATAGTATTATTTATTGTAAATTGCATTCAAGGGCTTTATGGCCATTGTGGCATGACAAAAGTTTGAAGCTTATTTTAAATTCTAATTGGATTTTCTGATCCCTTTTGTCAACTAGAATAGTTTAAAAAAAGTTTACAACCTTCTTGTGACTGAAGAGTAAGTTCTTTCTTGGATGGATGGATGGATGGGTGGGTAGGTAAGATCGAGAACATTAAGACTCACCTTACAACAAATTTCATGAGCTTATCAAACCTTGTGTCCAACATCAAAAAGTACCCATGACCAAATCAGCGTAACGGCATGCATATTCTGGCCCCATGGCTGTACCGTGTTGTTGTAGATAGCTGTTATTATTAGAATTTAAACAGATTTCCACTGCTTCAATGATACCTCAGTGGATGGTGACTTATCTATTCTGGAATCTAAAGCATTTCTAATAGCACTAACCCCTAATCCATTATCAATATTGGGGCACATGGTAACCACATCCCAAGAAACTAATAGAGCATGGTCAGGAAGTGGTCCTTGCTCATTAAGACTTAAAATCTTATTAATAAAATGAGTTGTATCCTTAATGAAAGATGGCAAGCTCTGTGCCAATGGCTTAATATAGTGCTCAGTAAATGCTGACAGTCTTTCAATTGCCATCCCGCAATGAGTACTATTGATGACAAGGCCAGATTTGGAGGTGATTTAAAACCTAACCTTTGGTGGAGGTACAGAGATGAGATTTTTGATGTTTAGACACAATGGTTGGATAAGCTCTTGAAATTTACAGAATATACTGTATAAATTTGTTGTACCCTACCATTAAGTTTGAATTGGTTTACTTAGGTGAGAGTCTTAATGTTCTTGATCTTACCTTCATCTCCAAAATAGTTATGTGGTCACTGATATTTATACCAAACCCACTGACAGTCATCTATATTTATCATTTTCGAGCTTGCATCCTTACCATTGCAAGAAGGCGCCTAGAGAATTAAGCATAATTGTTCTACCGATGAATATTTGGAGAAAGCTGGAGTACAAATCGTGTTTAAAACAGAAAAATTATGATCATGTGTAATTGGCCGTTGCCGATAGCCTAGTCACAAGTTCTGTATGTATAAGTGGTGGTAATGCCGGGATTACATTCTGGGTATATTACAAGTAATATTTGGCATTTCACTCGATTAAACTACATGTTCTAAGGATTTACGGTGAAGGAAAATTTCGAGTGTTGGAATATATACATTTTAAGACCAAACTGGGACCAGTTGCGAAAAATGCAACTTCAAGGGCCTTCTGGCTGGAATTGACCCTGCGAAGGTATATAGTATTCCTTTACTAAGGTAAAGGAAGAACTAAAAAGGGAAAATGGAGAAGAGGGGTCCTTGGACAGATCTTGAAATGAAGGTACTTGTACTCCTATTGAACAATTGTAATGTAATTCTCAGATTTAGATTAGATACACAGTTAATATTTTGTAGTTCCATAACTGAGTGTTCTGTACTAGAATAATTTCAACATTTTATACAACAAATAACATGTTGAGGGAAATTGTTATTGTGAAATTACGAGTGTTTGTTCCTAACCAAGAGACCAGGTTTTTTAGCAATCATGGCTTTTCTGCCTCAGTTGCTATGGGACTAATGCTCTAACATAATAATAATAATAAAGATGTACTATTAATAGTCTCAACGCTCTTACAACAATATATTCTTGTTACTTATAAAACTAATTACTGTACAGTTTCATTATAAGATAAAGCCTACTACATATGAACAAAAAACTATTAATTTTAAAGTGCTGACTAAAAACTACTTAAAATATCAATGCTTCTAATTTCCTGTGGTAGTGAATTCCACAGTTTTGGTGTGGCAACTGAGAATGTTCAGTCTCCATGAGTCACTGTTTTGGATTTTGGCCCACATAGCAGATTTCGGTTTGATGATCCGAGAGAAAGGAAATAGCTACTGTAATACCTATTCACGAAAGTGTTGATTCACCCCCATGGTATTTGAGAAACCAAAAATACTTTTATCAATAGGAGTACAGCAGACCTTACTTTCACTCACCTCTGGCAGCAGCAGTACGTCTGCCACACAGGCTAGATACTGATAGATTCCTGAATTGTTTATTCAATTCCTGCCCTGAGGCTTTGGTGTCTTCGCCACAATTTTTAATTTTGCTCTCAGTATTATGTTATTGAGAGTAAATTCGTAATTTATATTGATCTCCACAGGAACTTAATAGTAAAATACTAATAATGTAAAATATACTTTAAATCTTATTCTACAGCCCATTTCAAAACACACTTCAAAACGTGTAAAGAAAGACAGAATTCAAAAGGGAATCAACAATAAGCACAAGCAGAGGAGCAAATACTTGAGGAGAATAAATGCCGTAAGTTGAATTGTATAAATAGTTCCACTTAATGTTTTACATTTTACTCCTTGGAACCTTAACTGGAGAAGACATGTTTTTTACATTACGTCTGAGCAACAGTTTTTGTTCATGCATAGAGTTAAAGTGACTATCTCACGTTTTGGGATTTTACATATTCTTAATATTTGGGTCTTCCTGAGCAAAATCATAATATATCTTGTCAGCCGAACATTTCATCTTCATGGATTTTCTTGCTGTCCAAGTTACCGGATGTGATATCATAAGAGGAATTTTTCTGGCATAGTAACAAAAGAAAACTGGTTAGGAATGCCTCTTGTGACATCACATCAGGTAACTTTGACAGCAAAAAAACTCCATGAAGATGACATTTTCAGCTGACAAGATATGATTTTGCTCTTTTACAGATATGTAAAATTCCTAAACATGAGATAGGCACTTTAATCAAGAATATAATCAACAATTATCAAACTGTTATTCCTACAGCACATTATTTAAAATAATAATTTAAATACATGTAGATACTGTACTGTATTAGAGAATGTGAACTTTGCTGAATGTTCGTTCGACATCATTTGAACACGAAAGAAGTGAGTAGAGGCACAAGGCGATAACCAAGTGCCTTTACACTTCTTTCGTGTTCAAATAACGTCGAACGAACCTTTATTAGAGTACATATGCAATTGATTTGATCAATTAACTCCATGAAAATTATTGCTAACTTCCTATTTTGAATTTGATTGGTTTCTTCTTTTTAAACAACCAACAAGAAATATACGATACATGGACGATCGTCAAGCTCATATCCTCAGAAAAATTATTCTGAGTCTCAGACAGGAATAGCGCTACTGGTTCGATTGATATATGTACTGCCTATGCAGCAGTCACTATATATCAGTAATACTTTTAAGTTTTTTCCTTCTGAGGATATGAGCTTGACGATCGTCCATGTATCGTCTGTCTACTCCAAGCTCTCCCATAGAAACATAAACGAAAGTAGTGCCCACTCGTGGTCTCTATTAATTGCTTTAATGAGTTTAAACATTTTTATAATTTAATTAAACCTCTGAAGATAGTCCAAGTTCGTGAAAGCTGAAATTATATTAAATATATAAAAATATTTTAAAGTAATATTTAAAACACGAGGCGATAGCCGAGTGTTTTGGATAACTTGAATAATCCATTTGGTAAGTTAATTGGCGTAGTAATTTTGTAAAACAACGTTGTCTAAGCCGAGAAAATCAAAGTAAAGTTTATGTAAATCAGGAGGATTCTTTATCAGATATTTGTGTTTTCATCATGAATTATTAATGAGTTTTTGAATGATATAAAATTTATATTTTTGGATTTTTTTTTTGTAGAAGTTTGAAAGGCTTATAGACTTGGAGCCACTTAAGTCAGACCTGCAAGAAAGCAGCTTAAAAATATGGAGAAAATTCTGCATAAAGAATTTATGTCGAGTGAGGAAAGCGAGTACGAGGAACGTGAAGAAAATGGAAATAGAGTAAGAAGACAAATGCTACAGGGTTAGAAAATTACAGTGGGAACGAATCAGATTGCAAAACGTGAAATAAGAGCTGGATCAAGCATATTTGAATCCCTGACCAGTCATGCTCGTGGCATGATGAAGGGAAGGGTTTATGGCCAACCATCAACAAGATCTAAGCCAGATGGCCCAAGGATGGGCTGTCGATATTGAATTTGAAGGTTGAATTTAGAACTTAAGAAACCTTAATACTCATTATTTGTTAAAATTAACATTAGAAGTATAGTAAGTTTTTATATCGTATTAAAAACAGAAATTCAATGTTTACAGCGCTCCCAATCTTACCATAGTCACCATGAGTTTCATTAAATAATAAACTACAATTTTCCTGCTAAAATAGTACTCATATTTTTATATACGCAGAAGTTTCTATTATGTTAAAATCTAGTTCTTCAAATGATTTGAATCCGCGTTCATTATTATTTAATATCAAACGTTCTACCAGATTATTTAAAACAAAAACGTTATTGTTGTCTGACGTTTCGGCTTTCTGTACGGATGCCATCTTCAGAGATGAATGGATTGATAGATGGATTTTTCACGTCTCTGAAGATGGCTTCCGTACAGAAAACCGAAACGTCAGACAGCAATAACATTTAATATTAAATTAAAATCTAGTGTTCTCAAGTAGCTCTTTGGTTGGGTCATTACCCAACCAAAGAGCTATTTGAGAACACTATATTTTAATTTAATATTAAATGTTATTGCTGTCTGACGTTTCGGTTTTCTGTACAGAAGCCACCTTCAGTGATCTAGGGTAGACTAGGCATGCTGTAAACGAAGTGTATACTGTAATTAAGGTTTGTTTGAAACTATTTATACTTGTAATAACACTTGTTCAAAAGTGAATTGATAATTTTTGGTTGCGTTTCTTAATACTGTATACGTGATTTTGTCTATCAACTTTCATCATCACACCTTTGGCAGTGTGAGCCGGCAAAAGTACGCGAAAAACGACATAATTTTAGCGCACCTTAAATCCATCTTAAATATGAAGTATTTAACTTATGTTTAAAAATTAACTGAAACCTTTCTTAAATGTGATATATTTAAGTCGTTTAAGTTTGAGCTTAAAGCTGTCTTAAATATTAGAGCCTTAATGTTAAACGCTGCTTAAATCTGCTTAAAGCTATGTTTAAGATACATTTAAGACACGTTTAAATGCACTTAAATTTGCCTTTTCGTGCTGTGGTTGATGGCGCTCGAATTAAGACAAGCCGAAGAGATGTGGATTAGAACAGTTCAAGGTAATTCGTTTAAAGAGGAACAGACAACACCACCTATCCTACGTTGTGCAGTTTGGTTTGTATTTCGACAGCGACTCGCTGATAAGATACGCTGGGAGAATAAAGAACGCACCGCTACCAATTTCGAGCAAGTGTCCAGTTTTGTGATTTAGTAATCCAAGAAGTTCACCACCGAATGAGATATAGTGGGTTCAATCTAACCCTTTCTTCATTGCGTGATGGATATTGGGTTATTCGTGGACGAGAAGCGGTTAAACGAAATTTCGAAGATGTGTGCTCTGCAAACGAAGTGAAGGTCGACCTTATGCTCCTCAACCATTTCCAGATTTACCAAGTATTAGAGCAGACGATGCACCACCATTTGCCAATACTGGTTTGGACTTTCTCGGACCACTCTATCTATTTATTGGAGATAGCTGAAGCCAATTGGAAATCGTGACGTCCAAGGTGTATGTTTGTTTATATACATGCACCTCCACCAGAGCAGTCCCAGCTAACACAATAACGTTGTCACAACGTTGTCACAATGTTCGACTTACGTTGTGACAACGTCGTACGCGAACGTACTGAGAACGCCGATTTGTAGACACCTGAGAACATTGTCACAACGTCCCAGGAAAGTTATTTTAACGTTGTCACAACGTAGACCTACAACGTTGTCACAACATTGTGACAACGTTTTATTAAGGTTGTGTGTCAACGTTGTAATGAGGTTGTGTCACAATGTTCTCACAACGTTTTATTAATATTTGCTGTAGCGATTAGCGCTTATACATGTTGCATGCATGGCAACGCGACGTATTATCTTTTTGTTTTTTGTTGTTCGTGTTTTAAGCTGGACTTTGACTTTCGCATAGGTTTTACGCTTACAAATATGATACGTCGCGATGCATGCAACATGTAAATTTCCTAAATATCCCGAACATAGAACGATTCAAATGCAATACTGTCTGAATTTTTATTGCACTATTTTACATAATATTGCGGTAAAGTTTAATATATCTTAATGGCAAAGCTAATAAATAAATATACAAAGCCAAGGAGACGATAGTTTAAAGTGCATATAAACCCGCCACAGTTTTTAGTTGTTTGTATAGAGGGTGCAAAAAGAGCTGGTAAGTTACTTTACAGTTTTTGATTTAGTCCGTTAGTTCCGGAGATATTTGCTTCCAAATAGCACAATTTTGGACTCTCCGCCAGAAATTCGCGAGAATGTTTTCAATGCTTTATGGCCTGGGAACCAGGAACCGAAGTAATACCGGATATAGTTTTTTTGTAACTCTGTGGTCATAAAGCTCATGTATTCCTAGCCTGCGACGCAAACACAAGATCTAATCGTTCTTGACTCCCAGGCCCCTCTTAAGAATAACGACGCGCAGCTTAATAATGCACCAAATCGAATACTGTAAAATAACTGATCAGCTCTTTTCCCATCCTTTTACACAAATTAAAATTGCTCTTCCCATGGCACTTTTTGCTCTTGGCGTTGGTCTTTTTCAGGTCAACCTGAATTGATTTAATAATAATGATAATCTTTATTCATTATAAAATGAGGCCAAATTATAAGTATCTTTATTATATGGCACAAGCTACTTCCGGTAAAATTGCGTGCTCGGTCCGAATTACGGGTTTTGTCGGCCATTTTGTTTACAAAGAAACAAACCAAACCGAACGGTTGGAAACTTTGAAAAGCAGCAAAAATTGAACGAATTTAGTAAATTAACCACTAAATCATGTACGAGTCGGACGATGAACAGTCTAAAAGGGAGTTATCATGAAAGCAATAGAAGAACAAGAACAAGATTGAAAATCACGATTCTATCACTCAAATTCTCAAAACGTATGTAAAGTATGTTGTTTAAAAAAGCCATATAATAAACCTCTTATTAACCTCGACCGCTTGGTCATTAAGCGAAAAATATCATACCTCGGTCTTTTATGTATACGACCCTCGCCCTAGATATTTTCTCGTAATGACCGCGCTCTCGGTTAATAAAAAGTTAACATTTGCATACTTAAAAACTTTTATTCATTTGAAATTTCCTCATTACAGCCGATATGATCAGCTGTTAAATTGTTAATATCGTTGTCGACAAAAGCTCAAATCAATAACAGTTTTTAAACACACATTAACTTCTGGCCCCATTTGATTTTCATCCACTGTAGTTTATATAGCTACAAAGAAGCTAACTTAATTGTCCCCTTGTTTTTCCTCCTTTGGATTCTGCAAGATTAAAAATTAGATTCAGGGTCAATTTATGAAAATAATAATGAAAATTCACACTAACTCTCCGTGCAATTATGAACAAGAACTATACCCGATATCTGGAGCCACCTGGCTTGTATGGGGAGTGTCTCAGGGTCTCTGAGATTTGCTCTTCTATTTTAATTTCACCAATATTTTTATGGCTCTTTAAACAAGCTTCTGAAATGGTACAAAGCAAAATGTATATATGTAAGTCATATAATGTCTGGTAAAACATAAACATGTCATTTCAAAAACATAAAACATGTCATTTCAAGAGAGTGGCAACAGTCTACTGTTTGTCATTCGGTGAACACTGGCAGATGACCCAGTACGTCAAGAGGGTGTCGTGATAACTAACAATCTGGGATATAACAGACTTTGCTCTAACAAAACATAAATTAAATAGACTGACAACACAAGCACCAAAAGGGCTAGAAAAATATGACAAAAATCAGCATCAAAATTAAATTCATCAAGTTAGAGGATAATAGTGTCTTTTGTTTAGAAAATATTATCCCTTAAGATGCCTCCATACAGTTTATTGAACAGTATAAAGTCCAACTTGAACAGCAAAATGAAATAGCTAAATATTTAAAGTGTAATATATATATATATGAAAACATCTTGTGAATTAAAACCCAGTAATGCGTACCAAAATATTTAATTCCCCCACTATGTTCCCCTATGTACTTACTTTTAATACAGCTACAGATGCTGATGTCTTTAAAGGCCAGTTTTTGTTTCCGTCCAAGGAAACTATAACACGACCACAGCTTGTATGTTCCAAGCTTGGCCATGATCCTTCGCACTGTATCGCCAATATTGTGCCCACATTGCGAAGCAAGATAGGTGATCTAAATAAGTAGGTTAATATATAAAATAATTACATTGCGGTAACACTGTAATAAAATTGGAAAACATATTTGCATTCTAAATTATTTCCCTAACACAGCACAGTCATCAGATACTGATAGTATGTATATACCTTGATCAAGCCATACATGTAGCAAATGAAGTCAATCGATTGTTACACAGTTTATTACACCAATTTAAAGTGTTTGTGAATATTATTTTATAAAACAACCTCAATTCATAGGTTTATTTCTTGTTATTATTACTTGATTGAGTCGGTTTTCTTTGATGTACCGCAGGATGTATATATAGCATACAACCTACTGTATGAATACTATTTAGATAAGAAATGAAGAAAAAAACTAGGAAAATCTTTGTCCAAGGTGGAAAAAATAGACAAAACTTTGTTGGATATTGCTCCTCAATCATGAAATAAGTCTGTTAATTACCTCGAACGTTGACGTTGATATGTATGCGATATACAGCCCTCGGACATTATGCGTCCTCGGGGTTGTATATGGCATACATCCCTCGTTCTTTTTAGGCTTCATGGTAGACAATATCAAAAGTTATTATATGTATTATAACATGCCCCGAGGAAGGGTTTGTGAAAGTCTGAGGGTTATTACTTTGTAATACTGTGATCGTAGAGGAAAACTTTTTCATCAGAATTTTCTGATGCATTAACATCAGGGAAAATAATAGGGGAAGAAATCCTTTCCCTTGTACTATTTTTTCCCACTTGCATATCATATTATGCTGCCATGCTGGAGAATTAAAAGACAAAGAAAAATGCGATCATGGTATTACATGTATTTCAAATAAGACAAACTTAATTTTGTGTTGGAGTATCCCTTTATCATTATAAGTATTACTACTGCAATAGTTACCATAGTCATATTGAAGCTTTCATCATTTAACTTGGAACAAAATTCATTTAGTTCCACTTCCGTATCCATTGGTTTTGGCAGCAAATTCATGTCAATATCAACCATGTGTGTTCCACCATTATTTGCTGTTTGTCTTAAAAGGACCATAATTTCTTTCTGGTTCTCCATTATAGTGTCTAGTTTTACTAGAACATTTGTTTGAAAACCTTTAAAGTGGTTCTCCGATGAAAAAATCGCTCGTGATTTTTTTACATAATCTTAAAGATATTATAGTAATCAGTAATTGAGCAAAGTTTCATCTCAAAATTCGTTGAAATAAAGGTAGTAATTAGCGTGTGAAGTTTGTATTTTTCGGCACCGCCATTAAAATGACCGAGCTTGGAAGAATGAGTCGAGGAGAGCTTATGATGTCACGTACTCCACGATCAAAAGCGGGAATATATATTTTGTATAGCGAATCACGATTATAAATATAAAATTTAGCTAAAATGCCAGCATATCGCTGTGTAGTTCAAGACTGCAATAACATCTCTGATCTTGCAAAAGGGATATCTATCCACGTTAGTCCCGTAAACAATGTTCTGCGACGAAAATGGGGAAATTTCGTGCGACTGCATCGAAAAAATTTTTACCCGGTGGAAGGCAAGAAGTTTTCGGTGTGTTCGGCGCATTTCGACAGCGATTCCTTTGAACGTCGGCTTCACATGGAAGGTTTTATGCGAAAGCTAAAAAGATGTGCTATCCCGAATATTTGGAAACCTGGCTTATGTTCAACCGCTTCCACTTCTTCAAGAACTCGTCGAACAGTAAGTCATGTCTTCAGTCTTGAAAAAAAATCGCATGCATAAAGGCGCGGTGAAAAAGTAAAATAATCATGTATATATATATATATATATGTATTAAAACTACGTCATATTTAATGTAAAGATTATTTTGTCTCGAAATAGGTTGGGTCAATATTTTTTTGGACTTCCCAGCATTTTCTTTTCGGGCCCACCCCTGTCATAAAAAACAACCATCCCATACTATTTGTTTCAACTTTCATAAATTATATGCAGATATTAAAAGAAGTACTACAACAAAATGTATCGAACAAGTCAAAGATCAAAGATGACGAGGTTTGTTTATAAAAAATGAATTAAACAAAATGTGGTAAGTGAAACAAAGTATTTTTAATATATATAATCTCTTTTTATATATTTAGTCTGAAAGCAAAAGCACATCTCCTCCTTCCATTTGTCCCATGATAATAGACCCTCCACAAGTTGAGGTAAAAAAATATTGACATGTTTACTTTGCCATTTTCTGTTTGTAACACACTTGCTATGGTTGTTCAGAACCTGAAAATAAATATGGTCAAACTACAAAGGTACAAATAAGAAAATTGACTATACAGTGTGTGGTTTTGTGTGCAACTATTAATAATTTCCCCTTTTACTTAGGAACCAACAATTGAGCCATCATGCAGTTACAGTAAAGAAACAGAATCCCTTGTTAACGAGTTAAGACATGAATTGGTCCTTGCAAAAAAAAAAAGTGATGAAATTCAGAATAAATGGTTAGAAGCATTTGAAATAGCCAATACTAAAACCACGCCTTCAAGGGAAATGGGTAAATATTTTTAAACATAATTTGCACCAATCTACAGTATAAGAAAAATGCATAAATTTGATTATAAACCACACACAAAACTTGCTTGCACATTTATCCATATACAGCTACACAGACCGAACATTCATGCCAGAGTGAGAACAAAGATGTTGTTGATGAATTGATGGCTGATCTAAAAGACACTGAAGAAAAGAACAAAAAGCCTGATGAAGAAGCAGATATTGCTAGTGAAGACACAGATAGTACATGGGATGAAGATAGCATGGGCAGTGAAAATGATGAAGGTGGACATGGTACTGTCAATGGAGGAATACATCATATAAATACAAAGTAAATATACCAACATTTAATTGGCTTCTATTATTTCCACACCATAACTTCCACATATATGACATAGAATAAACCAAAACAATAAAATTACTTTGGTCATATTTCTATTTTCAGGTTACACATTGATGGAAATAACAAACTTAAAGAACCAAAAGGCATTGTCTTCTTGTCCAACCTGCTGTTGCTATTCCAGCACTGCCATTTCTGTTTCAAAAAAAATCCAAACATTAGTGTTAGTCAGCATGGCACAATGATATCTGTAGAATCACAGTGTGATCATTGTTCTAAAACTTTCAAGTGGAGCAGCCAACCATATCTGTTTGGTAGATTTCCAGCTGGGAACATCCTATTAAGCTTTGCCATTTTATGTGCAGGTGGTTCTGTCAGAAAAGTGCTAAATATTTTTAAAACTATGGGAGTATTGGTATACAATGAGAGCACGTTTTATTACCACCAACGACATTTTCTCTTTCCCACTATTGTCTCATTTTGGCGTTCATACCAGAATGAAATTTTAAAGAAACTGGATGGAAAAGAAGTAGTTTTAGCTGGAGATGCCCGCCATGATAGCATGGGACACTCTGCTAAATACGGAACATATACAATATTTTGTTGCACTGTAGGACTAATGATACATATAACTCTTATTCAGGTAAATGTTTATATGCATCTAGGATCTCATAACTACATACACAACTGTAAGACAGAATTGCTGAATGGTGTAGAACACAGAAATCTTTCTTTTTTTTCAAATTTCAGGCAAATCAGACAGGGAGTAGCTCAACAATGGAATTTGCTGGCCACCAAGCATCTTTTGATTTCCTCTTAACTACAGGTTTAATTATAACTTCATTCATTTCTGATCGACATGCTGCCATTGCCAAGTGGATGAGAGAGGAATGCCCCAAAAAGTGCAAGGCCTTAAAAAAAACCTGTGATCAGGCACTTTTTTGATCTTTGGCATATTGGGAAAAGTAAGATATTAATGATAATTTAACGTACTGGAAATATAATTATTTAAATGGATGAAATTTGTTCCTTTCAGAAATTCAAAAACTTCTCTTAAATTTGGCAAAGTTAAAAAACTGTGAAGGCATTGGCCTATGGCAAAAAGCTTGTGTTAGGCATTTTTATTGGGCAGCCACTTCTACAAAATCAGCAATTGGAGAACTGAAATGGGCTAAGTTTGAATCATTTTTATACCATGTGGTCAATAAGCACAAAAACCTACCAAACAAAGTCTTTAATAAGTGCAAACACATAGAAAGCATCACGCCTCGTGTCTGGCTCAAAAAAGGTAAATTGTGTTCCCTCCTAAATAAACTACAATTAATTTATAAAATGGATAAATTAAGTTTATCTCAATTCAATTTATTGTTTTCAGGGTCTATTGCATTTGAAAGACTGTATGAAACTCTGACAAATACTCGGTTGGTAAATGCCATCAAGCAGTCATCATCTGATGCTCAAACAAGTTGCCTGGAAGGCTATCATTCGGTTGTGAACCAGTTTGCTCCTAAGATGCATCACTATTCTTACAATGGAATGTACTGCAGGTAACAACTTTTTTGACTCCCATTAAGCAATATTTATAAATTAGAGAACAGATACAACATTGTTATCATACAATAAGAAAGCATATAAAGTGTATTATTATTTATTTTGCAGGTCCATCCTAGCTGCACTGCACTTTAATTATAATCTCCGTAGAGAAAACAAAGTGGATGAAAATGGAAATCCTCGTCTAAGGGTAACATATACTAAGTTTAAGAATGGAGAAGGAACAGTACGATATGTAAAAGATAAACAAAACTTTGGTAAGCACTTCATAATTGGATTGTGCCAATATTACATATAAAAAGATAATGTTTAAATGTCTGTTTTTTAGGATACATAGATGCTATTTACGACGTGCTCATTAACACCCCAAAAGAACAAAGAAAAATTATCGTACAGGAATTGGAAAATAATAAACCAGCCGCCATGCACACGATGCTAGAAAATAAAACGTCCCGAAGTGAAGCTGTTGATAAATTTAAATCTCGAAAGGCGAAAATTACAGAGGACTGCCCGGCTACATGCACAGGTATTTACATCGGCTATTTGTATATTCCACCTACAGTATATATAATATTACTAACATTGTCTTTGCTTTAATACAAGTATTTCACTTTCCTTCAGATGAAGAATTGCAGTTTATTTTGCAAAGGCTTAATAATCCAAACAAAGAGAAAAGCAGGCGGGCACCAAAATGTAGAACGTGTGGTGAGCCAAGGAAAGGCCACAAAAGAGGTCAATGTACAGCAGTGGGGGAACAAGTCAACAACACATGATTTATGGATGATTACTATTATAAGTTTATAACAATGACATACCTTTTTAAACATCGTCATCTTCTTCGAAACCTTTATATGCTTTGTCTTTAGGATTTGGGAAATGCGTTCTAATCGCTTGATAACAGCATGACGGTAGAGGAAGACGTCTCGAACTACCAGTAAAATCCCAAACCAAACGCACCAGTTGCCTATACGCCACCGCACGTAGATACCTGTTTTAAAATAATAGTTTCTGTTGATATTTTATTTGGTTTTACAAAATAACACAAACTTTTCAAACAAAAAAAGAATTATACACACTCTGATCTTGTCTTGCCGTCTTGAGCAAACACTTTAGCATAACTGTGTTTTGTCTTTGTTCGAAGGCCGATAGAGGCGATCTCCAATACCCATTCATTCAAGCACACGTCTTGGAAACCTGGATGTGTCGTGATACATTGTCCACTTAACTCACTTTGTAGTGCCTCCATCTTATCCTGGCATTGCTGTATTTCCATACAGCATCGGCATTCGTGTGGATTAACCAGAACTGCTATGCCACAATTACCGCACGAACACCTTTAATAGTTCAAAAGAACGATATACTGTAAATTTATAGTAAAATTGGTAGTATCAACAGCGATACCAGAAGTAAAACATGGATACAAAAAGAGCACTCACTAACCATAAATTAAGAGCGGTATCACCTGAAAACCTGCTCAATAACTCCTCTTCTTCTTGATCTTCTCTGGCGACTTCTGCCAGATATATTTGGCTTTCTTCTTCTGTGGCAATCGGCTCGATATCTTCATCGTACGGGAGAAATTCGAATTCTGTGGTTGAATTTTCTTCAACAGCGCTTACATATTCCGAAGAATCGAGAGAGCACTCAGATTCACTGCTCAGGTCAGAAGAACAAGAAGATCGCGATGATTCCGAGGTCATTTTCCAACAAGCAAATGCTATATGATAGAGTATTATAATTACGATGCATGCAGTGTTGTTTGGAGTACGTGACGTCATAAGCTCTCCTCGACTCATTCTTCCCAAGCTCGGTCATTTTAATGGCGGTGCCGAAAAATACAAACTTCACACGCTAATTACTACCTTTATTTCAACGAATTTTGAGATGAAACTTTGCTCAATTACTGATTACTATAATATCTTTAAGATTATGTAAAAAAATCACGAGCGATTTTTTCATCGGAGAACCACTTTAAAATATTTAATGTACTATATTAATAAGAATATTCCTAAACTTTTAAAGCATTTGATGAGCTGGTAAGACAGGAATCGACGGGAAGTCTTTATGAAGGTTACGGGTTCGATTCCCATCTGGGGTTCAGAAACATTTTCTGAGTTTGCGTTAAAAGCTTGTGTAGCAAACAGTTTACCATATTAAAATAACCAAGCTGCAAGTCACATTTAACATATTTGATGTGCTATTATCATAAGTAATAACATGACTTGAGTGAAATTAGTGGTTAAATCCCCCTCAGCCGAGCGAAGAACTCTTCTGCGTTAGCCCGAGGACTTTTACAAATCTTCCCAAGGCAAAGGGAAAATTTAATCGCTAATTTTCCGACAAGCAACATTATCACTTTACCGAACGGAAATTTAATGAGTTGATCGGGGCATGCATGTTGAATGAGAGAAAATTAGTAGACAATGTCACATTTCAACCTATTTTTTTAGTTCTAACAGTGAATATTATTGTCATTCTCGTTTCTCCGCTCGCCCGCATTCTGATTTTCAGAGGTTTTCCTCGTCCCATCGCATTCCTTATCTGAACCATATAACCCCCTCTACTGCACTGGAAGCCTCTGCGGAGGAGAGAGTTTCTATACTGTACACTGGCCACAAAATAGCTTTCCATTTCAGTCCTATTGTAGTCCTACTTTATGTAGAGGGATTTTTTATATAGTCTTAACTTACTTCGGTTAGCAGGTTCATTTCCTTCATTTTGGCAAGAAAAATCATGTACAATTTCTGCAAATGAATCATCTTGTAACAAAGGCGAAGGTGGGGTGAATTGGAAGGGATCTAAATGGATAAGATATAGTGAATAGTAAAATACTTTGATAATATAATCAGGTGAAATGTATACTGGTCATAACATTTCTTGTTTACTATCATTATTATATACATGACAACATTATTGGATTCTGATTTGCTGAGAGGAGTGCAATAAAATCATTGCACTCAGGAGTGCAATAAAATCATTGCACTCAAGTGCAATAAATGAAAAGAGAGAAGACACTGGGAACAAGTTTGACAATAAAATTCAAAATGGTGGCCTATTCTGCAATGGAAAGTTTTCACTTTTCCAACAACTTGTGGTACACTATGAATTAAAAATTATATGTAAATATTTTGAAATGAGTACAAAGAACACCAAGAGTGAAAAGGTTTGTTGTCAACTAATGAAACAAGACGTTTTTAAAGACTTGGAAGGAGATGAAGCGTATGTGTCGTAATTTTGTCATGCATATTATAATAAATGAGTAATCATATGATTTTGCTCGTGCAATTAAGGATTTACACTACTCGTGATATTTGAAAATTGTGCCAAATTGCACTCGCCTAACGACTCGTGCAATTTTGGCACAATTTACCAATATCACTTGTGGTGTAAATCCTTAATTGCACTCGCTATCAGTACCGTGTGATACGAAATCAATGCACCATATGATGTGGTGATGAATTTGAATGTTAATGGCTTTCAACACGAAAGGCCTTTTCTATTACCGGTATCCAAGGAAATGTCTAAGCGAATAATATATTACAATATTATATTGAATAATATAATCCTGCCATGCTTCACCCAATTTTCCTATTAATATATTATAATGTAAATGTACCTTCGCTTAGTGGGACATGACTTAATGGTAATGGCGTGCTGACACTAGGTGTTGATGGATTTGAGTATAGCTGGTTCCCCAATTGTTCAGTGAAAAATGGATCTTAAATGTAAAAAAGAGAAAAAATATTTAAGAAAATTTCTTCGATGATAGTTAGAACTGTATTTTTAACCACAGTAGATTGACCAACTTTACAAAAGACATTGCTAATGATACAAGTAGCAGTGGGAACAAATGTTACTGGTACATACACTATATCGGTAAGATTATAATGTCAGTGTTTTGATATATCATACACGAGAAGCCGTTTATTATCTGATTTACAACACCAAGACGTGTGTTGAAAAACGAGGCCGCAGGTCGAGGTGTTTGGAAATATCACTAATTAATATCACATTTTACAAACGTCTTGGTATGATTTTCCTTTGTGTTTTCCTCATGAATTATTAATGAGTTTGAGATGTTAAAAGCTTACCCTGGTTAGATTGAACTTGGCTACCTCTTAATACGTTTGGATTCAAAGGCTGGCAATTCTCCTTATTCGCATACGATAGCAATATTGGTTCTTTAAAATAAGAAAATTCAATTTGGAGGGTTACATTTATATTCGAATCTCATTTTTATATTGAAAACTACTCAAGATTGTATATTATTATGGGAGGAATGCAGGACTGGAGATATTACATTTCGATGCATACTTATTGATCAAAACCTTTACCAACTACAATACAAGCACAGTATTATAATATACACTTAATTCGCCTTCAAAAATGTATGTGTATACATACCAATGGAACCTGGATTACTATGGCTGACATTGCCTCGGAATTCTGGGGCATGTGGCAGAGAAGGTTCACAATTTGTTGGCCTTGTCGTTTGTTTTCGGATTTGACGTTGGGAAGCCTTATTTTTCTTCCGAGGTGGCATCATTTCATGTAATGTTGTAGCAGTTAGTGTTTCACACTCTCCTCAAAAAAGAACATTTTGTTTATTAATTAATCAACATGTATTTACTCGGTCTCTTCCTTCTGCTGAATAAAATTGTGTGAAGTTGGCCAGCATAAAAATAATAACAAAGGCTGTCCCAGGGTAGGAAAGGCAATGACTCTAAATTTGTATATTATAATCATCTTGATTTGGATTTTCTTTCAATATTTTTAAAATAAATCGGTTTAATACAATTACATTAACTCTTTCCTTACGGCTGAAAAACATCAAAAATTGAACGACCACGTTGTTCTATTGATATCTCTTGAAATAACCATAACTGTTGCGAAAGCTATACATTTTCTGGAAGCCCAATAAACCGGCTTTTACTTGTTCTTTTAAATTTCCCGAACAAAACACATTATGTTAATATAAATTAGCATTAATTATCATAAATCAGGTTGAAAAATTTACATTTTTCCTGAAAAGGCCATCTTGCACGCCCGCGTAGCATCTTGAAAACTCAAAATGCCACCAATCGCAGAGTTGTTTATGAAATCAAATCAAACTTGGCGTGTGCGTAGATTTCATGTTCCTGGCGCTTGTCGAATTTCAATTTTTAATCTTGCGTTACCGTGTGCCGTGTTTTTCGATTGACGACTTTGCGGGTCTTCAGTGACCCATTTTAACTGCGCCCGTAGGGAAAGAGTTAAATTGCATCTGATATAATGTACAATGCTTGCCTTCAGCTCAAGTAATATAATATATATGAAATAAAGGTCATGCTAAATTAGGTTTTATATCTACTGTACCGGTATTCCTTGAAATCAACCACAATATTAATCAGAACTCAAAAAGTATAAAAAAATACTAAGACTAGCTTCAAAGTATTATTTGCTTGGGTAGCTACCTTGTCCACTTTCCACATAATTTACTGTCTTTTTTGTCCTTTTAAGTGGCCGGTCATCCCCAGACTCGTTTGCAGATGATTCCACATTTGAGGTTAGCTCTGCTTTCTTCATCATCTTTTCAGCTTTATAATAATTATCTTCAAAAGAAAAATATAGCATCAGCATTCAGCAGGTGACAATTAAATACTGTATAGGAAGTGTGGAAATAATTTTGTGCGGTACAGTTATTAGGAAGAGGTTTAACCCATCGGTTCCGAGGCTGGCCTCAGACGGTCTCTCTCCCAGTTAAATAAAATAACCTTGCATTAGGCCAGAATAAAATTAATAATGAAGGCTGACCTAGGCAGGAATGGGTTAATAATTATAAGAGAAGCATGAATACTACACATACCTGCATAAGCGAAAATTCTTACATGATGATTTGACCATTTAGTTTTATCTGGCATCTCCGATTTTTTAACTCTTCCTTGAATATTGGTATGTGGCCAAAAACAATAGAACTCCTATTTGCAATTATATTTAATCAATTATTAATGGCATATTTAACATCTATTTTAAATCATCACATAAATGATACTTACTGAATTTCTTGTTTCAATCCAGCTTTGTGGAACTACTTCTACACATTTCTCTTCAATAAATTCAACAACAACAAAGGTGTACATCTAAATGATAGGATTTGTATAAAATAATTTTAGTCTTGTTAAAGGAATGAAATAATTGTATTCATTAACCCATTGCCACCTGGTGAAATTGACTGAAGAGTAAAATGGTTAAACACCCTGTTAATGTGCTCAGCAAGTACCTATCAGAGTTATACTGCAATACAATAGTTAAAGTACATGCAATAGTTAAAGTACATGCAATAGTTAAGTGCACATAACAAAAAATATTATTGTCTTTTTTGGAAGAACTTTTAAAATGACAAAGTAACTTCTCTTAAGGATTTTCACTTTGTGTTTGAGCTATTTCAGTTTGCTTGATATACAAATGTCCAGAATTTACGTTACTCATACATATACTGACTTATCTGAGGATTTGTCTATATCTTTCATTCTTGAACAAAATCCGATCAAATCGAGAAGTTTGGTGTTGTGGGAGAAACACACACACATGTTATTCACACTTTAGTGTTTTTATTTCATGAACATACATTATTACATTCTCTGATAAGTCAATATATATGCATGTTTGATGTAAATTCCAAACATTAGTTTGCATTTCAAACAACCTGAAATATCTCAAAAACATTAGCGACTTTGTCATTTCAAAAGTCCTTCCAAATAATCTGACAATAAAATTTAGGGATTATGGGTAATGTAAGTTCCTAGCACATGCTATTTGCTAACACAGCTTATCTTAATCTTATAATAAATGTGAACTTACAACACAAAAACTCTTTGATTGTATTTATAATTTGTGGAGAATGACCATGAAGAGATGATAATTGTTGTCCAGATCAATGACAATAGCTTGTTTTTTTAGAAGAGCAACTGGCAACAATTCCATGTGGGAATTCCTCTCACAGACCTTATGCACCCCAATAACTCTGGAGTCACATGGCATAACAAACATGGGCTCTGACCGATCATACACTCGACATAAATACATTTTGTTCCTGTGAACATCTGTTTCAATTGAATAGTCAACAACCACACAACAGGATGTACCATTCAAAACATATCCATTGTTTGGTTTCTTAGCTGATATAAATGTACCCTCTGTCAGTTGGTCATCATTAACGCTACTGTTGGAAGATTCACTGAGCCGTTTGGCTATTTGAGCAATAGGATTTTTCCCTGATCGTACCATGCGCTTCAGTTTCTGAAGGTAGTTCTCAAATGGAAAACCACTGAATTGGTCCAGAGAGCCATGCACTGCAACATCATCAGCTAAATGGATAAGGCTGTGAACATTGTATACCAAGAACTCGTCACCATATAAATGACTGGCCTTCTCTACAAAATACACCAATAGCTCTTTTGCATAGTTTATGTGAAGTTGTGCAAGTTGTGGAGACATCAAAATTGAACTGGCAATACTTAGAGACAAGAAATGCTGATACAACTCTTGTGATAAAATTCCTTTCAAAACAAACTTTCCTGTGTAGAGTAGAAATTGCCGATACTCAGTTGCTTTCCACCTGTCGACCTCTGAGAGGCCCCGCGGCTTTCGGGCAAAACAGCTAGGAATGCACACTTTAACGTTAACCAGCTTAGCACTTATTTCATCAATTTGCCGGGCAGAAATCCTCACTTCTCTTTTCCCTCGCATCCATGCAATGATAAGTTTTTTCATTACACCAAGGCATAATTGGTGCATATAGTCAATTGGGAATTGTTTTACCATATCAATTCTTAAGTCACAAAAAGGTGACTCGCCGTGGTGATGCTCGTCATTAGACTGGTTACGAAAGGATGTATCTGTGCGTAGCTGGAGATTTTGGGTCTCTGGATAAGTAATCCTACCAAGCCACAAACCAGACTGATTGCATTTGTCACAACCATGATACCCAGAATAAAGCTTGATAGACTTTACCATAGCTTTTGCAGGAGCATCACAGACAACACATCTTAACACAATTCTAAGGACTTTATCACCGTCCAGAAGACCATGGTTCATGATCAAATTTAAATCTCTCACAATGTCCTGCAAAAATTCTAAATTGGCAGGTTTACTTTCTCCATATGTTAGTGTAACAGGAAATACCTTGACAGGATTCATATTCATTATCCCACAAAGGACTGGCCATAGACTATTGTGTGAACTTTTGAACAGAGGAATACCATCAATGTTTAAACTTATTTCTAAAGTATCTACATTTTCTCTAGCACTTGCTGGATTTTAGCAGTTTGAGTAAACTATCAACTGCATTATGTTTCACTTGGAAATCATCAACCCATTTAATAAGCCGAGCCTCTATGCAAATTGCATCTGAATCTGGTAGGCTGGGTCCCTCACTATCTGTCTCTGAAAAACTAGTATCACTTGCACAACCAGGAATATTCTGGACAGGAGGACCATTAATCAAATTAGCTGGAAATTCACCAATTTCATCAGGAATATCAAAACAAACAGGTATCTGTCCTGTTGGATGGTTCACTTCAACAGGGGCAGTTTGTATTTCAGGCGAAGTATTGGTATTGATTCTTTTTGCATTATTGCCATTATTTATCAAGCGACATGCCGCAATCCATTTCCGTTTATAGTTCTGTCGATATGATGACATTTTCAGCACTATAATTTAGAAACCAAGTACAATTATTTTAGATATCTTATGGTGTTAGTAATCCTTGTCTCGACTCTCCTATCTAGATTTGGGTATATCTTTGCAAAAAACTGTACTATGGTAATTTGAATTGTACTGATGTTATGATAACTGTGAGTATTCTAATACTCTTAACCCTATTATCATAAACCATATTATACAATCATGAACCTTGATCATTATGTTTATATTATTGTAACTTTGATAATTTTGTACACCAATTAATTTTAACATTGTTAAACTTAGAAGGTATAGTGCAATAAAATAAATAAGCATGTCAGTGATCGAGGCATAACATTGATGGTTAAAGTACTTGACTTAAGGTAAACATAGCCTTTTATATAGGATTATGGTTATCTGGTTATTTATTTTCAGTTGGGTTTCCCGCTAGTTAAAGAACTAAAACTTAACTAATCTATATATTAAATTATGAAGAATTATTTTTTCAGTTTTATAAACATATGTTAAACATAGAATGTTTTGATCCTCAGACCTGGTGACCATGGGTTTGTTAACTTTAAATTGGTGATTACAATTGTATAATATAGTCGTAATTCTATTTCTAGTCTTAATTGCTTAATAGTTGAGCGAGTTCGATCAAACAGTATTTTCTAAACCATTCAAACTGACAGTTCATATGGAGTACTGCCGGTCATTTAGTATATTTTGCTCCCTGACTGGCTGCTGGTCAAATAGTCACAGTGTAATGTTCTACTTCAAAACATCTTCCAATGCTAAACACCCAAGGCATTTACAAAGGAAACACTCATTACATGGGTGTTTAATATTGCATTTTCAACAGAAAAAGATTATTACTGAACACTGTTGAGTGTTGATGTTATACATTCAAACTTCACTCTCGTTCGTTATTACTCCAGTTAATTCTCCATTGAATGTATAATAAAACAATTATTTATTGGATTTGGCTTGTGCCAAATTGTTATACAGCTCCTTCATTATACAGCTCCTTGTTATACAGCTCCTTCTTCAGGAGATAACATTGACCTTGGTCTGTATAATACTTGATATCATGGTCAGCCTCGTCCAATTACTGTTTGTTATTATTCATTGTAGTGAATTTCTGTCTTCTCATTGGCTAAGTGCATACAGTTAATTATGAGAATCAGAACAACCTGCAGAGTAGTGAATGATCTGCTAGCAGATTATTCACTAATCTGTAGGTTGTGCCAACAATGCAAGATATGACATCTATTGTGATATCTGGATAATCAAGGTATCGGTAAGTGTTATCAGCCTCAGCCTTCGGCTGATAACACTTATCTCAACCATAATTATTCCAGATATCACAAAAAATCTCATCCAATTATTATTATACATTGTAGTCACTTCCTGTCTTCTCATTGGCAAAGCACATACAGTTAATTATGGGAATCAGTCCAACCTACAGATTGGTGAATAATCTGGTAGGTTGCACCCACAATGCGATATTTCCTAACGAGCGGTAGCTTTCCACACAAGTAAAAACAACATAACTGCTTTGTTTTCGTCTTTGACCGTAGAAGAAATTGAAAAATTTCTTGAAGACAAAGACTCTGAAAACACAATATATTATAATAAAACAATTATTGGATTCGATTTTTATGACATCTGGATAATCAAGGTCTCCGTAATTGTTCTCAGCCTTTGGCCTCGGCACTTACAGTACCTCAACCTTGATTAGTACAGATATCACACAAACCTCATCCAATAATTGTTTATTATACAGTACTTTCAAAGTCATAACAGACGGATAGTTAATACTAGGGATGAGCCGATCGAGAAAAATCCGATTTACCGATCCAATAAGTTCCGATACGATTTACGAGCTGATCGGCCGATTTATCGGTGGTTACCGATATTGGTCCCAAACTTCACTTCGCATTGAACAAGCCATGGTACGCGTTACCAACCGCAAGCAGACTATTACACCGTCACGACTCACCGATGTAAATGTGATGTTAACTTTTAGGCTTCCTGTTTGCGTCGGTTCGAAGGGCAGATGTGTCAATGCTGGGGTGACTATTTGAGACTACATTCGTTCACATGTCTCTGGCTTTTAAAATGCGTTAAAGAGTATCTGTGTTATAAACAAGTTGGCGTTTTTCTTGACAAACAAAAGGAAATATCACAAGTAGAAAAGCGAGAATGATATTTATCGGGACCGCCGATATATGCCGATATATGTTGACGCGATCGGCCAATAACCGATCAGCCTGAATGTTGCCGATTATCGGCTTCTGCCGATTAATTTCCGATTATCGGCTCATCCCTAGTTAATACTGATTGCGGATGAGTGTCCAGCTAATGCTTTGCGCGCTCACAAGCTTGCTCGCGCTCGCGGCCATTTTTGGGCCACGAAATTGAACAAGTAAACCAATCCTTCGATATCTGAGCAATCCTTGCAGTAAATTACTCAAATTGTGTTTTTCTTAAGAGCAGAGATAATGTAGTAAGTTATTATTGTTATATTTTTGATAGTATTTGATTACACTCGGTGGGCCATACCGTCGCTCGTTTGCCGTTTGATAATGATGCGTGAATTTCAAAGTTTCCTTCAAGACGCGCAGTTTCCTGGCAAAGCCAATAGTATAAGATCCTTATATTCCATATATTCTACGAGTAGAGGAACAGATATTATGCTATATTTAACGAACGAGCCCGTTGCATAAATCGAAGCCGTTGAGAATAGAACAGAAAACGTAATAAACCGAGGAGTTAGAAGCCAGCTTCCCAAATCAAAACAACACAAGCGCGCAAAGCAATGGCTGGAACTCATCCCCAACGAAATGTTGACAAGCTTACCTTTTATCAATATAAAATCGATCAACAAGTGGTAACAGCTAGGAGCAACAATAGAACTTCTAGACTAAAGCAATAAAAATACAATTTAGTCAACATATAAAGTTACAACTCATATCTAGGCTACAGGTATATTGAAAAATTATATAAAGTCCCCTTAAACGAGGAATTGTCAATATCAAGCTACATTAATACCAAAGACTGACATGACCGTGACACGGTGACAGACCGTCTGACTCCATTGTGGCGTTGGCAAAAATGTCATACGATGAAGAAAAGCAATTCATTTTCAATAGAAAAAGTTAAGATTATTATGGACATTGTTGATTCAAAGACAAAGTCACAATAATCAATAATGTCAATTACTCAATACACATTGACATGCCCGTCAGTCTATAAAGCCTGGTTTCCATTTGGTCGCCACGATCGCAACGGTGTCAATAGAGTGTCGATCTATCTTGTCTTTTGTTTCTGTATGCAAAGCAGTCTTTACTGATTGCAGAGATAGATGGACACTATATTACATCAACCACTATGTACCATGTGGCGACCAAATGGAAACCAGGCTTTAGAATAAGTATTATAAAACAGTAATGGTTCGCTAGCTGTTTGCTTATGAGAAACAACTAACATAATGATATTAAGCTTACCTTTTATCAATATAAAAGCGATAAACAAGCGGTATTAAAGAGATAACAGCGACAGGAGAACTTCTGACTTGTAGTTGGACCAACGACTGACTAGACAATGAAATGAAAACAACGATTCCCAGCATGCTTTGTTTGGCCGCTTCGCGAAAGTCTGTGCCATGGTGTCATCCTTCTCATCTCAGGCGCCAACGATAACCGCAAACGGCAAAAGAAGAGTCTCGCACACCCTTTTGGTCTTAAGAACGTTTTTCTTTTATTTAAGTTCCTACAAGTTTTTTTGCCAGTATTTTAGTTTGCGTGGAACACTTTTTATTATTAGCTCATGCACTTTCATTGCTTTTCAAGTTTTGTTTCTTACCGCGTAATAATTACTATCGTCTAATCCCTTGAATATTGGACCTGTCATTTCTCCCTCCCGACTGTAAAAATAGAAAATGATTTAACTATTTGTATCTCATTAATTATTAGTCTGTTTATCTCCTGCGCATTTGATACATCATACTTTCTACTTGTGACACTTTTGGCATATAAACCCGGCCTATTTATTTTCTTTCGTGTCGTCTTACTCTGATGAAGGGCTCCGCTCGAAATGTCAGTATTTCGTCACTAAAAATCTTGGCAGTTTATCACCTTTTCACTTCGCTATATATCCAAAACACTGTCTAGAAACACTCTACTTTTTACTACTGTCGAACGAACTGTCTGCCAACAATAATTGTAGTTAATTTCCGAGTTTCTGTCTATCACGCTAGACAATTTTACTTTGCACATGTCATACGCCAGACGATTTTAATAATCACGGGGAGACCTATAAACTTGAGCAGTAATTATTTTGCATTTCCCGGGCATGATTGTCGTTTGGCAACTATATATTTAAACCAAAGCCTGGATATATAATCCTAGGCTTGTTTTTCTCAATATCGCGCGTTGAGACTGCAGGTTGAGCCTTGGGGCTATGGACCATGGTTGACTGGTTGGAGAGTATATTTGAGGGCAGTTTAGGGGGCGATATTTGGCGCTCATGTTCAGAATCACATGCCTGTTCCAGTGTTGGATAAACGGCTAGGCCATGATTGCATGAACAAACAGCAAATAACACTGCACTTAGTGCGTCGCACTATTCAATTGTTATATTACTTCTAGTCGAAATTAAGCGTCTGCAGTTCGACAGCGAGTTGCCGTGAGACGGTGAGAATGTTGTATATCAGGATGTTATATATACGGCAAGAGAAGAGTCTCACTTGGCACCACACACCATTCTGGTCTTAACGAACGCTTTTATTTAATTTCCTACAAGTTTTTTTGCCAGTATTTTAGTTTGCATGGAACACTTTTTATTATTAGCTCATGCACTTTCATTGCTTTTCAAGTTTTGTTTCTTACCGCGTAATTACTAATCGTCTAATCCCTTGAATATTGGCCTGTCATTTCTCCCTCCCCCTCAGTCTGTTTGCTGATCGACTGTAAAAATAGAAAATGATTTAACTATTTGTATCTCATTAATTATTAGTCTGTTTATCTCCTGCGCATTTGATTGGCTACTTTCTACTTGTGACACTTTTGGCATATAAGCCCGGCCTATTTATTTTAGGGCTACTGTTGCAGTGTTGGATAAACAGCTAGGCCATGATTGCATGAATATGAACAGCAAATAACACTGCACTTAGTGCGGCGCACTATTCAATTGTTATAGTACTTCTAGTCGAAATTAAGCGTCTGCAGTTCGACAGTGAGTTGCCGTGAGAATGTTATATATGAGGACAACCATGATAAAACGTATGATATGGGTTCCAACTTAAATTCAAGACACTAGAACATTAAATGAAACGTCGCATTTGAAGTTTGCTGTGAGTGTGACGTTCAAACGTTGTGATTACGTTTTTTTAACACATTGTGCAAACATTATTTTAGCACATCAATATAACGTTGTATTTACAACCTCCATACAACATTGTGACAACGTTATCACAGCACCTTCATAAAACGTTACATCGTGGTCGATCGTCGCTGTGACAACGTTATATGACAGCACCTTCGCTAGCACGTTCATACAACGTGGTGATAAGGTCGAATGTTGTGTAAAGCAATGTTGTGACAAGGTAAAAGGTTATGTGTTTGCTGTCTTGTGTATACGCAGCTATAACTGGTACGACATTCTTATATAAACGTTCTTAGAACGTGTTGTCAGCACTATCTGAATATAACGTTGGTTTGTGACGTCGATACAACTTCCTGACAACGTTATGTCAACACGTTCACACAACATTGGGTTATGATGTCGCTACAATATTCTGACAACGTTATGTCAACACGTTCACACAACATTTGGTTATGATGTCGCTACAATGTTCTGACAACGTTATGTCAACACGGTCACACAACGTTGGATTGTGAACGTCGTTACAACGTCCACACAAGGTTATGATAACGATATCCAAGCGACAAACATCCCGTGAACGTTGTCTAAAGGTTAGGTCCGACCTAACCAAACTAGAACCTTCCCGCAATGTTGTCACAACGTTATGTGTTAGCTGGGGTTCACCTTGAACTGACACCCGACCTGACTGTTCAATCATTCTTGAAGTCGACGAGGAGTACCTGCCATCCTGATATCCGATAATGGAAAAACATTTAAGTCAGTGTCATGCAAAGTAAGGAATATTAGCAGGTCAGTTGAAGTTCAACGACACCTTGCCAATCGAGGAGTTGAATGGAGATTTATTGTGGGGCGAGTTTTGGAGTGTTTGGTCCGAAGTGTAAAGAGAGTCCTGAAAAAGGTCATTGGTCGCTCGAAGCTCAGTTACGACGAACTATTGACAATTCTGGCTGAAGCTGAATCCGTAGTCAACGCCCGTCCGATGACGTACATTTGCGACGACGAAGAGTCGATATCGTATCCGTTGTCACCATCACATATCCGTTGTCACCGACATATCGCCACAAAGATTTTCACGAAGCTCGTGAACAGCAAACATGAGTCAATCTCTCAAAGTAAACTCAAACTGAAAGCCAATTGTAAACTGAAAGTCAACTGTATAAATACCCCAATAAGCACAATAAAAGATCTGTACCAAACCTGTGTGCCCATAATCTGAAACTTGATAAATTTTGAAAATGGGAGAATAATTTAATAAGAGTATCGAGCAATAATCAGGTGACACAATATCAGTTAAGACTAGTACAAGTACACAATATAATTTATAAAAGCAAATATATGGCTCAGCAAAATATGTTAATGTTGGTAAATATGGCGTGTACATTCCTGCGATAAATGTAATACAATTACAACTACAGTACTGCTCAGAAATAACCGAACACTGCGTTCGCGTTCGGAACACCATTGTGACTTCGGCTGAAAAGTTAATGGCAAAACTTCGTTAATTTCTGACTTTAGTAAAGTGTTAAACGGATTTAACTTGATAATTTGATTGCTGGACTGGTTATGGTATATGTTCATTACACGACATCGGAACGCGTTTTTCGTTAGGTTAATTCTGAGCAGTACTGTACATACTTTCCTGAGTCATATCCAGATATCCTAATCCGTGCTTCTATAAATGTTCCCGTGCTTCTATAAATGTTCCCGTCAAATTTGAAAAGTATAGTAATTTTGATGTGCTCGCCCTTGCAAAAAAAACCTATAGGAATTTCTATAGGAACTTAACTACAAATTCCTATAGGATCCTATTGGAAATTGCCCCGTGACCCTATAGGATCCTATAAGAATTCCTATACAATCTTATACGAAATCCATGTAATGAATTGTTAATCCACAATTATAGAATTTATTCCTTAAGAGTTCATATTAAGAGTTCAGCTTTAATACAGTAATATAACTAGAAATACGTTATACGCAACACCCCTCGCCCGCTTACTGTTTGAAACTTTTATAGCATAGTTGCTAATTTACTACTATAATACAGTACTGCAGTTATGCGCTTTGTCCTAGTGATGTCATCAGCGTTCAATAATTTTTGTTTTGGACACCTCCGTTCAATAATTCACAGTATTCGACAGAATTGGGGAACAGTGTTGAGATGAACTGGTACTTTGTGTTAGGTATGCAAAATGTAGCAACATTTCATTGGTCTGCAGATTACACCAGTCACAAGTGATTGATGTGGCGACGCGGCCGGGCCCCTTGCACGGTCCAGGCTATTTTGCCCCCCTTCTCAGCGACCTTGTGATTCATGAAATAATCAACCCAGTAGTTAGTATAAAAAGACACCAAAGACTGTTAAAGAATGAAGGAAGAAAGTGCATTCTCTTTATCATTGAAATGTCTAGGGGTGCATATAGTGCAAATGTATAGGCATCAATTTGGTTTTAATACAGTATTAGGGATTCTATCCCGATTGTTGGTGAGGATAGATGCTCTTGAGGTCTCAATGCAGGGCAGAGAAACTGACCTTTCCTAAGTCTGGACATGAAACTGATCGGTTAATAGAAACCCTAGGATTGGTACCATGTTAGTTAAGAAATGTCTTGAAGGCATTTTACCACCATTTCTAAAGAACTATTTTAATCTCAATGAATTTGTTCATTGCATGCATGTAAGAGCATTATCTAATATCTATTGCCTTAATTGACAACACTACATTTGTAGGATTTATACAACTTTCAAGTTATAATTAGTTTTTGTAACATATTGTACATATATATGAATATGTGTAATAAATTTATATTTGTAATAAATAATAATTGTAATTTGTTAGGAAACAGGACCCCGTCAATAGTAAATACCAGTGTTAGCATTGAACAGGCTATCCTGTATTTCTAGTTAGTATTATTAATAGTGCCTAAACTTTTCCCAATCCCAGAATGTATATAGTACAACTCTCTTAACTGACAGTTAAGTATTTCAAAATTTGTCTAAAGATTTCTAACAAACAATAACATGACATGGTTGTTTTATTGAAGATAAAATATTGTTCAGCGTATTGTACATTGTAGGCAGAAATACAGATCTTTTTAATTGTTGGTGCACTGCCAAAATAGTGTGTAACAGGTCTCAGACATTCAACGTTTCGAGCGAAAGCCCTTCGTACGATTATAAACGATAAAGTAGTGTCTAGTGAAGGCAGTGGCTATTCGTACGGTAGCAGTATTAAAGGCGGTAGTCTTTTATAATTCAACGAAATGCTAATCCTAATAACCTAACCAAATTACCAACCCTAACCAAAAAACTATAATGTTTATCGAACTCCTTGTTTATCTCCTATCTAATATACAAATATATAGACACTTAAAAGTTAAAATAAAAGGGCCTTCGCTCAACACAGACTCACAGTGTACTATCCTTGAATACTGAGAATACTAATTTATTTACCTGCATTCGTGTCCGAGCAAAGTACCATAGGCATAGATGAATATTACAAAATAAAACTTGCTTGTCCGTCAACTACATTCCACAGTTTCGGCATTTTCGTCGCCTTTGGCTTTGTTTGATTTCAACCTTCTTGTTTCCCTTCTCTTCGCGGGCCGAACTTCGCGTTGTTCTGGAGTTTCTTCTCTCGATTTTCGACGCCTTTGTTCACAATCTTTCGACCTTGTTGATGTATTCTTACCTGTTGTTGGTTTCGTTTTCCCGCGGGCAATATCGGATAGTCTTACTTCATGTCCACTTTCGTTCTCCTCTGCTCGTCGGACCTTACTTCATGTCCACTTTCGTTCTCCTCTGCTCGTGCAGCTTCAACCTGCCATTCGTTGTTTAAATCACTCATTTCACTTTTTTCCAGTTTCCAATACTGTTTAAAAATTTTAAACAGTATTCACAAACAGTATTAAAAGTCGCTTCTGAAAAATATTTTTAAAAACGATAACACAAAATGTTCCCGGCTCACGACCTTAGATAAATATCCTTGTAGATCCATAAATATCCTTGTTTAGCTATTTTCTTCCCCGTGAGATCCGATCCTCGTCATCAAACCAAAAAACGTACGGTCCACGGTTGATGGATACCGATATATATACACGGGACAAACTTTTTACAGAACTAACTTCCCATATACGACCGGACATTGTACACGACCGGACATTCTACCACCCCGTCAAGATTATCACCCTCGCCCCAGCGCCTTCGGCGCTGGACGGCGCTTCGCGCCGTCAGGGCGAGGGGATAAAGTTCATCGAAGGAACACTTGTGCTCAACAACAAGTCCAATGTGCATGCTCCTACTGAGCGACTGCTGTTCACAACCTAAAAGGTTAATTATTGCTGCCTCGCCTTAGCGAGGCAGCACACTATTCTTGACTTTCGTCTATGTAACTTCTCACTCGTGCCCAGTCCATTTGCCGAGCTATATATTGTCGTTCAAGATCTCGATCTGGCAGTGTTTTGAGTGTTTGTCGTTTTTGTCCAATCCTGCGCGCCAGTGCTCGCTTGCTTGAGCCTGCGCTATGTTCGCCAATGCGCATGCTCCTACGACATTTACATGTGCTTTTTCAAGGTTTGCTTTGAAGTTTCAAGTTTTGACATTGCTTTCAGACAAGAAAATTCACGGTAAGAACAATATTATACTAATAGTCATGTCTTTGTTTGTTTGCGGAAGTATTCATCAAGGCCATCATCGATTCAGTAGTCTCGAGGAAAGCAGTGCTCTTTCATGAGTTTATCGGCATTATTAACTGCACAAGTCATTCCAGTATTTGAGCTATTTGTCCAGAATACAACCACCAAGGAAAAGTTATTTTTGACGGTGTTTAATCGGGAACTTAAAAATATCTGTGAAGCAAATGGAAAAATACTTGATCCTCATGTTACAGAAGACCAGATTACAGATATCCTTCTGGAAGCAAACGATGTGAACATAACCTACAGCATCACAGACAATAAAGTTCTTCAGGTCAACATTTAACTAGATATCTCGTCCTACAAGCTTCGGGCATTTAATGAACTTTGTTACAAAGTCAACTATTTTAACGAATTTAACCCATACCTGTTTTTCTTTTCATGTTTCTGTTTCATTTGTATTAAAGTTGATATTCTATTAAAGTTTATATTCTCAATAAAATATATTATATTATTTTCCAGTGTATACGTGTGTATCCATAAATAACTGTAGCTCCTGACTCTTTATTGAAACCATTTGTAAAAACTGAAATTTTCCAATAACTTTTATATATGCCCATATACCTTTTAGTCATTACAAAAAATAAGTTAAACTTCATCTTTTGTTCTTTTCTGGGAAAACTCCTCAGGCAGCACTTGCCTTGCGATAGTAACTCCTAGTCTTAAATGTAATATCAACTAAGTTTCTCACAAATCCTGTACACTCCCGCATTGGCCACAGTTGTAGCACAGGGTCAATGATAAAACTGGGGTCAATGTCTTCGTTTCCGATTTGCTACGATTGCAGCCTTTCTCTTTGGTGGTCTTGTTTCGTTGACTTTACTTGGGGTAGATTCAATGCTCGTTTCCAGAAGGTACAATTTTTGCACTGCTCTCTGAATGACAGCTTTTCCTTTTCCTTTCTCTGCTACTGTTACTACAGTTCCCCTGACGACGTCGTCCTTTTCCTTGATCAACTTATCTACCTTTCCCAGTCGCCACAAACATCTTGGCATGTTGTCATCATGAACAATGTCATCTTTCTTTACACTGGATTTGGAATCTTGTTCGTTCAATCGATGTTGTTCTCGCAGGCTGAGCAGGTATTCTCGTCTCCACCTAGTCCAGAAATGTTCAAACAAGGCTTTCTGATATCTGGCTCTTCTTGTAAGAGATCGTTGATCACTTTCGGGAATCTGATGGTTGTTGCTGTGAGGCAAGGATAACACTCTCTTTCCCAAGTCTCGAATTAAGTTCTGGTTCAACTTCTGTGAGGACTGTCAAGAGTCTTCATACGTCAATTTTGCACCTCCGAGCTGTTTTTGAGGCATCTCTTGGTAGACTTTATTAACCTCTCGAAGAAGCCGTCCACCATGGAGCTTTGGCCAGATTAAAAGACCAGTTGATTTTCTTCTCTGCAAACGATGATGCTTGTATTGCTGGAGCTTTGAGTATAGAGTCAAGCCTGCCAGAAGCAGCTTTGAAAGACTTGAAATTATCTGAAACCACCAGTCTAGGAATTCCTCTTCTACTGACAAATCGCTGAAAATATAAAATAGTTGACATATTCGGAGTCAGCTCGAGGTGTACGGCTCTAGTGATGGCACATATAAATAGGGCGATATACACTTTCAACATTCCTTCTTTCCGACTATTCCCATTCAAGACGTACAAGGGGCCAGCGAAATCTACTCCAACATTCGTAAAGGGGAAATCATCCTTGAACCTGAAGCTGGGTACTTGACCGGTTTCTGGAGCTGGATAACTTAAGCCTTCCAGTCTTCTGCATGTGTTACATCGAAATAACACTTTCCGGACAACTTGTCTACCCTTCACGACCCAGTATTGTGTTTGCAACTCTGCTAACGTCTCCTTTACACCATTGTGCATCACTCTTTCATGGGCACGCTGGATTACCAAGTTCGTAAGATAGTGATCTGACAATAGGGCTGGAAATCTTGCTGTGTATGGCAGCATTCCTTAGCCGTCCCTTGCATCTTATAATGCCGTCAGCATCAACAAAAGGTCCAAAAGTAGCTTGCATCCATATCTGGATGACTTCTCTTGGCCCAATCACTGAACTAGTATAGGTTTGATCTTTTCCGACACGAATGAATGTGCTGCACCGTTGTGGGTCCTTTCCATTTCTTGGATCATTTTCATCAACTCTTCCGAATTCGAAACCCACTTTCGCATATTAAATCGTGCTTCCTTTACCTAGATTTTGCCAAAGCGCGACCACCAACTCTTACTTAAAACTCTACGCAATTTTTGCATCTGTGGTAATTTATCGAAGTGGTTTAAGAGCTATTTATTGCATCACCACCAGAGGGTCACCATCCTTGGCCAAACATCACAACCACTCAAAGTGCTATCTGGAGATTCCTCATATATGTGAACGATCTTCCCAAAGTAACCAACACATCATCCGTTGCTTTGTTTGCTGACGACACCAAATGTTATCATGCAATTAAAGACAGAAGTGATGGGAAATGCCTCCAGCACAACCTTGATAAAATATGCCGGTGATGCGAAGAATGACGAATGGATTTAAACCAGTCCAAATGCGGTCTACTTAGATTGACGAGGAACACCAAACCCATACAGAAATGCTATCATCTGACAGACACCACAGCTAACACCAAGGATGTTCAGAAAGATATTGGAGTTCTGATCACTCCTGACCTTAAGTGGAACTCACATGTATCGGGAGTAGTAGCTAAAGCTAACAAAATGATGGGTTTTATAAGAAGATATTCCCTTGATATCCACGACCAGCGTGTTCGTACTGCCTTATACAGTTTTAGTTAGAAGTCACTTTGCATACTGTTCACAAGTTTGGTCTCCGGAAACTGTGTCACTAATTCTCAACGTGCTACTAAGTTTATTCTGTCATTAACATTTAGATCTGATGTTAGCTATAAGTGTAGACTTCTGAAAACAGAACTGTTACCCCTATCCTACTGGCATGAGGACCTGGACTTGGTATACGTTTTCAAATCAATATTTGCTTCAAATTATCCTACATCTCCATCAAGTCTTCCAGTCCTGTAACCAGGCAAACAGATAAAACAAATACAATTAATTTAAATATTCCTAAAGTAAATACTAACTTTCCAGAATAGCTTCTATTGTAGGGCACCAAGAATTTTCAATTCCTTGCCATCATATTTACGATATCGTAATCTCTCTATAGGCCAATTCAAATCTGAATTGTTAAAGTACTATCAACATGCAACCGAACACGTATACGATGTAGAAATTCTGCAAACGTTTACAACAGTCTATCTAGTTTGCTTGTTACAATGGGCTGTTAGTTTTAGAAGTTAGTTTTAGTCTTAGTTTAGAAGTTAACCATGTTATCTGTTTGATTTAATTTTATATCATAGGACCCCGTAATGATGCAACAAGGTCTGTCGGACATCCCTGCCAACTTTTTGGCAAAGCTTGTAAAATAGAATAAAAAATAGACTGAATTTCACTATCAACTCCGTCCGTCCATATCTACTAGACCAGACAGTACCCATCCGAGAGTAGTCTTCGTTCCCACAGGACCATTTCCTCCACATCTCCAGTGATAAATGAATATCAATAACCAGAATATCAATGTCAGTTCCTTGGACAAGCTGGGTTATCAGCCAACTCGAGATCTGCTAAATGGCTGTAGGTTTCTTGAGCAAACTGGATCACTTGATTCTGTAATGGACTGCAGATAAGTAGAACGGTATAGGCAGACATAAATATTGAGGTCATCTCTTACTCCCTGCATGCTGAATTGTACGGTATTACACTCCTTCAAATCTTCATTCTCTTGGCCGAAGGTTTTAATCAACAGCCGTTCGGATTTCAATGGTGGCAGATTAAGTTTACTTCTTAATCTCTCTGATATGTAGCTTTGTTGACTTCCGGTGTCGAACAGCAATCGCACATTTACTGCCTTGTTAGGTTGATTCACTGGTGAAATGGTCACTACGGCTGTTTGCAAAAGAACCGACATTTTCATTTCCACATATGCACTGGTCTGGTTGACTTGATTTTGCACGGACGAATGGGACCCTTTCTCAGCTGAATTTCCGCTTCCCACTCCAAATTCATTCTTTTCTCACTTGCTTCACAGATTGAAACATGATGCCTTTTTTACAGTTGATACATTGCACCTTCGACTCGCAATTTCTTGCTATGTAATTGCGCCTCAAACAAATAACATCGTCCTTGTTGTTTGAGGATATTTCTTCTGGATGATTTTTCCGTATTGATGTTGCACTTGGCACTAGGATGTGGTTGACGACAATATGTACACTTTATACCAGATCCATTTCTTGTTTGTGAAAACAGTGAAGAAGTGGTCGTGATTCAGGTTTATTAGAAGAATTACCACGCAATTTTTTGTCGTTGTCGCCAGGCAATTCACAGCGCTCTCTTGCTTCCAATTCACTATCGAAGGCATTCAACAATTTATCTAAGTCCCATTTCTCGGCATGATCACCGTGTACTGGTAAACAATGGACACAGACTACGTCATACGCCTCAAAGTTATTTTTTCAGGATTTAAAAGCAGAACAGGATCCAAAAAACTCTAACCATAACCCAAATAAAACTCTAGTTCTAACCCTGAAATAAAGAAATACTAACCCTGCTTCTAAATCCAACATTTCAATGATGCAATATTCTGTGTTCCGGTACAGCGTGAGCTGACCCATTTCTCAGTATCTAATTTTCTGGAAATGACAAGATGCAATTCCGCTGGTAACTTTTCCATAGTAAGAGGAATAAGCAATTTCCCATAAAATTCGCATTGACACCAAGGGCTTGTAGTGCTCGAATATGGGCTTCGATCTGGTCGTAAAGCTTTCGAAGTTGCTGTAGATCACTTGAAACTGCGAGTTTGATCATTACAAGCGCCTCCATGTGAGCATTAACAACGATCTGTTCGTTTCCAAAACGTTTCTTCAATATGTCCTTCGCCAACACATAATTCTGTTGTCAAGGGAAGTCCTTGAATGGCGGCGTATGGTGAACCTAATTCTACTAATTTCTTCAGATAACTGCATTTATCCACTGCAAATAGTCCAGGATGTTAATCAACCGTGCTAGAAAACGAATCCAAATCCCGTTTAACATTTTTTAACGTAATTTTCGATAATTTCGCTTTCACACCAGATATATTTACTTGATGAGAGCTTGATGCGCTCGGCGTTGCGTTATCCTTTGTTTTCTCGTTAATCTCGTTTAACTTCTCGTCGATCTTTGTTAGTGTCACACGAATAGTCTCTCGAAAAATACCCAATTCTTTTATTTCGTCATCGATTTTTGGTTCCTTTACAAGTTGCAGCATTTCTTCGTCAATGGGACCTCGACCGGAATTAAAATTTTGCATTTTGATTAGGTGTTGCTATTGGATACGGTCATCATATCCTAACCGCTCGCTATCCCCAAGTCAATTTGTTTACTTTTGCGTCGTGGATAAAACGTCGCTTTAAAACCATCCTTTTGTGTACAAAAACAGTTTTCTGTAAATTGCAATCAGCTCTAAATTTACCTCAAGGCATATTCTGAATACATTTAGTGTTTTTGTTGAAAATAACAGCGGTATTGTCACTAAAAATAATTTTGTGTGACTTGTACTTTTCGTCAAATCACTTGAATCTTGATTATGCAACAGACAAAATTCAAAGTCGTGCAGGTACATGTATATCCCAATTACATGTTTCTAGTATATCGATTTATTCTTTCTAGCTGGGTTTTTTATCTCGGTATATATGTTATACATTTATAATTTTCAATATCTGGTTTGTTTACATCAATGACAATATTGCCATATAAAAATTACATAGTAATATTATTGAAAATTTGGTATAATTATAGAATACCAGTCCACTTTACTATTTGCATATATATATATATTAAGGGTCAGACTACGGAGAGTTCATCATATACAATTCCTTCGTTCTTTAAAAAAACATTTCAATTTGATAACAATCAACAAGTACACATAATATAAACCTTCGACATTATATTTAAAGAGATTTTAGAGCAACCTGGTTTGTATTTCTGCATTTAAATTCAGTTTCAAAAATGGACGGGTATTCTAAATTTGCTCCGAAAATTTGGTTTAGTACTCTCAAAAAACGAGCCACCATGGTCTGGACAGAAACTATTATGATAAACTCCTTTGTCAAGAAATTATTGCTTCTGATCCATTTACCGAGACAAAGAAAGGAACTGCAACGAAGTGTAAAATGGGCAGAAATCGCTTTAACCTTGTCATCGATAACTGAGCTTGATTTGCCATTTCGTGTGGACAAGAGAGCAGTGCATGACTGGTACAACCTTCTAGCTGAGAAAAACCAAGTCACAAGAAAAACCAAGTCGGAAGTCGAGCAGGCTTTGGAGCTAATTCTTCAAAAAGAAGCGTCGGAAGAGCTGCAGAGGGCAAAATTAAACTATGAAAACCACAGATAGAGCAGTGGCTGTGGAATTCAGGAGAAAGGCGATGGAATCCTTAGGTACTTGATGTTGTTATTATTAATAATAACATTTAAACAGGGAGCCCATGTCACCAAAGTGTTTTTCAATGAGGCCCTATGGTGAGAAGGGATTTTATATCTAGTGATTTTACAGTATATACTTGCACCATTTAAGTTTATTTTGCATAAATTTACAAACACCACAATCACTTAGTCTGTGCCAAAATTAACAACTAGGTCAAAATAAAGCAAATTATCAATACTAAAATCATCTGAACATCTTTATCATTGTGCCTTGTGGCGCTTGCCGAGCTGCAGCGCCAATTAAGCTACAATTAAAATTGCGAATTATCAATTAATTGATCAATTAGGTACCACTAAAAAAAGGAAATCAGAGGGAGATGAGACTGGAAATCCAAAGAAATGCAGGTCGGGTGGTGACAGTGGAATTTCTTGAGAAGAAACATGAAATGAATATTGAAATAGCCCAGCAAAAAGAAAAGCAAATGGCAGCTGAGGCCAAACGGCATTCAGATATGATGCAAATGCAGCAGTAATTTCAACAGGGGCAACTTGCGATGATGATGAAATTGTTTGAGAAAATTTGTGATAAATCATAAAATGACTCGGCATTTATCTGAAGATTGTTATATATTTATTTATATTTATAAATACATGTATATATTAAAAATATATATTAATCATTATTTGTTATAAATGAGTATCTTAATTATATTTTATATATGCTTTCACCAGTTCTAAATTAATTAATTATTTTTGCACATGGATTATAATATACAATATTTTTATAACTATTTAAGTTGCATTTATACATATGAATATAATATTTACAAATAAATATGTATATATACATCAGAGATTGAACAAAATGTTCTTGTGATCAGCCTACAAGTATTGTAGTTAGCTTCCACATTATTTATATACAAGTCAGCTCTCAATGGCACATATTTAAGTATTACTGCATGATGCACAAATGTGTGACTAGTTAACTACCTACCTGCATGGAAGATGCCCTTTGTGTTAGGTCAAAAACAGAAGTATGTCTAGACATTAAAAACAGTTTAAACACTCTAAAAAGTTGGTATATTGCCGAAATCGTGTATGGGAAGTCTAACGTTTCGAGCAAAGCCCTGTTTAAAAGCAGTTTAATACACATTGACGATGGGTTAAGTAAAAGCATACTACAAAGGCATCATTTGACAATTGAGTAAGTCAACTGGGAATATAATAGCATTTCTGTCCTGAATATTCAAGCAAAGTATTCTTGGATTATTGGTGGCTAAATGTTAAAAAAATCAGAAGTTTGATTATCGTAGAGGCACGTCATTGCATTACGTAAAATGGCACAAACTACATACATTTCACCAATTGAACTAATGCCAATTTTAAAGTTTTTTAAAAAATCTAAAAACTTAAAATAATTGATGTCACCAAATGGCCATTCAACAGATATGCGAACTGCACTCATTGATGCATTGAATTGGTGCATTTGTGGTGTAATAACAGCATTTCTGAATGCTGCCTGGAGATTAATCTGCAGTGGATAGGCAGGCTCACCATAGGCAAAGAGGACGACCTGTTGTTGAGACTGCATTCTGTTCCAGCTGGTTCAGGAGTCCTGAATTCATGAGCATACCTTCATCATTCCCTCTGCAAAAGTAAAAAGACTAGAATTAAAGAATTAAATAACTACATACATGTATATACAACATCAAATACTAGTGAAACAATGGTAATGAGTACAAAATGTTGACTTTCTTAGCAAAAATATCAATGAGCTCAGTTTCTTGCAGCATTTGATCTTGAATTTTCACACTGCTTATGTTGCACTAAAACATTTTTAATTGCAGTACACCTACAACATCAATTTTATTAGCTAACATTTGAGTTGATAATTTAACCTCTACAACACATCTTTAAACTTGAGACAAACAAATTTGGGACAAAATCTGTTAATTGACAGTTCATAACCTGTTAATTGACAGTTAATAGGGCTAATATTAAAGTATGCTAATATTAAAGTTAATATTAAAGTATTTCTACTTTTCATCTTAGCACTTGACTATGCGATGAGGAAGGCAACATCCAACCCTCATCAAACAGGTTTTACCCTGTATCCTCGTCGTAGTAGAAGAAACCCTGAAGTAATATTAACGGATATTGATTTTGCAGATGACATTGCTTTGTTATCTAATACAATTGAGAAGGCTCAACTTCTATTACTGAGAGTCGAAATAGCAGCTGAATCTGTTGGTCTTCATGTGAATGTTACAAAAACCGAGTATGTAACACTTACAGGAGAATGCCTGAAGTGTGCTGAAGACTTCAAATACCTTGGTTCATGGATTAACTCCTCAGAGACAGACATGAACACGCGAATTGGTATGACATGGGCTGCAGCAAACCAAATGGACGTGATATGGAAATCAACACTGAGTAGGAAGCTTAAATTCCAATTTTTCAGAGCAACAGTGGAGAGCGTTCTTCTATACGAGGCTGAAAGTTGGACATTGACTAAAAGTGTGGAGAAACATCTTGACGGCATTTACACTAGGTTGCTAAGAAAAGTACTAGACATTTCCTGGAAAGAACACAAAACAAATGACTATCTGTATGACAACTTAGATTCCATTACAAATGTTATCAGAAGTCGGAGGTTGAGTTTTGTAGGGCATGTCTGGAGAAGTGAGCAACAAACGCTACACCAACTGCTTCTATGGGATCCCACCCATGGAAAAAGATCAAGAGGGCGCCCACACACAACATACCTAGAACAAATGAGCAGAGACACAAATCTAGAGAAAGAAGAACTTGATACAGCAATGCAGGATCAGGTCGTGTGGAGGAAAATAGTCAAAGGAGTTCGAGTTCGCTCGACCCAATAGATAGATATAGATAGATTAAAGTATGGAAGTCTTCCCTACTGGGCCATACAATTAAGCAATCATTCCATTTGGTAAAAGTGACTGATTGAAACTTCAGTGCATGAACCCTCTTACCTTTTCATCTGCAGATATACATTGGCCTGAATTACAAGCTCTGTTTGGAGCAAATACTGGTACAAACAATGGTGAGACAACCAGTGAGATAAGACAAAATCTCATTAATAATCCTCACATTGT
Source organism: Chrysogorgia sp. JL179-B06 (assembly GCA_035772405.1). Taxonomy (NCBI): domain Eukaryota; kingdom Metazoa; phylum Cnidaria; class Anthozoa; order Scleralcyonacea; family Chrysogorgiidae; genus Chrysogorgia; species Chrysogorgia sp. JL179-B06. Next base: position 1,404,619 of record JAYKKM010000250.1, read on the forward strand.
GGATAGGTTTTTCACCCAAAGACTAAAAAGCTTTATGATACCCTTGCTGCAAAGTGGCCCTGGTTCAGATATGAATACCAAGGTAGAAGTAGTATTCATTGTCATGGTACTACTAACTAAATAATGACCCAGGTTTGTGTCATCTTACTCAGACTGCTCTAAAAGGGTTCTTAGCTCAGAAATTTAAGGATGAAAATTATTGTCCTGATACAACACAACTAGACCAGAATATTGAAACTGGTAAGGTTGCTGACACAGTTTGCCAGTATGTTGATTCATTATTGTCAACTGTAAACCCAAACCCACCGGATGAGGACATCTGGATAAGACCACAACTGCATCCAAGTCGAAAATGCCATAATGACATTCCTGACCATGAAGTACAATGTGATTATGTAGATTTTTTAAATATCGTTCAACGACACACCCGTTGTAGCACAAACTATTGTCTTAGAAAAAATAAAATTAATCGGAGTTGAAGTGCAGATTTCATTTCCCATTTGATCACTGTCATCAGACAAAATTAAAATTTCAACACATTCACAGTAAAGGTGATAACCCACAGTATAGAGCAAAGATTGTTACTGAAAGAAATAATTATTGGTTAAATAACCAACAACTACAAGGATGGAGAGCTAACTGTGATATTTAAGTTGTTATTGATCACTATGCTTGTGTTGAATATCCCACTAAATATGCTGCTAAAGGTATACAAAGGTCTTCTGTGCTTAAACAGGCATTTAATTCTATTGTCCAAAATGTTGACAATAATAACACTCTAGGGGCTATAAAAAGGGCTATCAAACAGGTAGTGATGAAAATTCTTGGTGAAAGAGATTATGCAGCTCAAGAGACAATGCACTATTTGTTTTCACTAAAACTTCATAGTTCATCATTTAAAGTGATGCCAGTAAGTCTGAGTGGTTCACGTATGTGACAATGCATCCATAAAAATGGCGATTTTTGACTGATAATTCCCTTATTAACATGTATGCTAATCGTAAACAATGACAGTTCACAGGATATTATGAACATGAACTTTGTTCAATATGCTACAACATGCAAGGTTGTTAACAATGAGCTAACAAAACTATCAGAAAATGTTATTCCAAGAATATTTCCAACTTATTCTCCTAATCCTAAAGCACCAAACTTTGGTCTTTATTTTAAAAATCAACTTCTGAGGTATAAACTCTGGACAATAACCTAAAACGATGCATGAGATGATCAAGAACCAACTGATAAGATTTTAACAACTGATTGGCAAGAATTCTTGCAGACACTTTCTGGGCAAACTAGTGTCCCAGACTGGTTTGACAAACTGCAAGGTGTTATTCAGAGTCAACTGGAGCCAGAAGATGAACCTTCTGATGAACAAAGTAATACCTGAGAATGGACGATTTTATCCGAACTTCACATACCATTTGACAACTCTGAACAAATGCCAGATTCAACACGACTGTCACCACTACAGAGCTCATTAAATCGATCTCACAATCAATCGTCGCATCGAAACCTACACAATAGCTAAAATAAACAGCAGCTAACAGAAATAAAAAAAACATTAGAAAGGGGAAACATGTAATTTGTCTTAGGAAAATATATTGCTTAGGCCGTCCATACGAAAAGTGGCTGGCCAAAAATCTGATTTTTCAAAACCGCCTGCCTAAAAGCCTGAGTAGAACACTCCAGTTGTTCTGTATCACTATTGCTTTCATAAATAAACTTTGCATTATTTATTCGCTTACAACCACCAATTTGCCTTTCTTTATCAGTGAAATATCTTCTCCTTTCATGACTTTCAGCAATTGGTCTCTATTATCTGTTTATACAAAATATAATAATTCTGAAGTACAAGCTCTCATAATGTTAATAACTTCATACACATATCTGTATGATATTTCTCCGTTACCGACCCCCCTACACACAGAGCGGGCAAGATAATTTAGAGCTAAATTTGAAGGATAAAATCATGATCATAAAATAGACAAAATCATAAAACAGACAACGTTTAGTAATATCAAATCCATCGAATGCAATCTGTGCATGACCAACATCTTTATATCATCTGAATAACTAACTTGTTTGACTACAATTCATTTTAATATTGAATTGTTGATTTACATTGCTTGAATTTTATATATTTTTGGCAGAAGACCAGTGATGATTGGAAATATGGATTGAAAATATGAACACATTACCTGCTCCGATTCATTGGAAATATTAAAGCAAAGCTTTAAACTTGCTGAAAAGATGTGGATGCGGGACATTCAGTCAGGAGAAACTAGATGAGCTGCAAGCTACTCTTGGACCTTTCGTTGACGCTGACGGCATTATCAGATGCAAGGGACGGCTAAGGGATGCCAAGCTGCCATACACAGTAAGATTTCCAGCCCTATTGTCAGATCACTATCTTACGAACTTGGTAATCCAAGCATGCACATGAAAGAGTGATGCATAATGATGTAAAGGAGACGTTAGCAGAATTGTGAACACAATACTGGGTCGTGAAGGTTAGACGACAAGTAGTCCGGAAAGTGTTATTTCGATGTAACACATGCAGAAGACTGGAAGGCTCGAGTTATCCAGCTCCAGAAACCGCTCAAGTACCCACATCTTCAGGTTGAAGGATGATTTCCCCTTTACGAATGCTGGAGTAGATTTCGCTGGCCCGTTATATGTCGTAAATGGAAATAGTCAAAGAAGGAATGTTGAAAGTGTATATCGCCCTGTTTACATGTGCCGTCACTAGAGCCGTACACCTTGAGCTTACTCCGAATATGTCAACTATGGCATTCCTAAGGTGTTTTCAGTGATTCGTCAGTACAAGAGGAATTCCTAGACTGGTGGTTTCAGATAATTTCAAGTCTTTCAAAGCTGCTTCCGGCAGGCTTGACTCTATACTAAAAGCTCCAGTAAGACAAGCATGGTTTGCAGAGAAGAAAATCAACTGGTCTTTTAATCTGGCCAAAGCTCCATGGTCAGGCTTCTTCGAGAAACCGGTCAAGTACCCACAGCTTCGTCGTTAATAAAGTCTACCAAGAGATGCCTCAAGAAACAGCTCGGAGGTGCAAAATTGACGTATGAAGAACTCTTGACAGTCCTCACAGAAGTTGAAGCAGTATTTAATTCGAGACCTGTTACCTATGTGTATGCAGACAACGTGGAAGAACCTTTAACACCCGCGCACCTTGTTATGGGAAAGAGAGTGTTACCCTTGCCTCACAGCAACAATCATCAGATTCCCGAAAGTGATCAACGATCTCTTACAAGAAGAGCCAGATATCAAAAAGCCTTGTATGAACATTTCTGGACTAGGTGGAACAAGAACAATATCGATTGAACAAACAAGATTCCAAATCCAGTGTAAAGAAAGATGATATTGTCATTGTTCATGATGACAACGTGCGAAGATGTTTGTGGCGACTGGGAAAGGTAGATAGGTTGATCAAAGGAAGGGACGATGTCGTCAGGGGAGCTGTAGTAACAGTATCAGAGAAAGGAAAAAGAAAAGCTATCATTCAGAGAGCAGTGCAAAAATTGTACCCTCTGGAAACGAGCATTGAATCTATCCCGAGTAAAGTCAACGTTGATAAAACAAGACCACCGAAGAGAAAGGCTGCAATCGTAGCAAATAGGAAAGTGAGACATTGACCCCAGTTTTATCATTGACCCTGTGCTACAACTGTGGCCAATGTGGGGAGTGTACAGGATTTGTGAAAAACTATTAGTTGATATTACATTTAAGATAATTATAACCTTTTAGGTTGTGAACAGCGGTCGCTCAGTAGGAGCATGCGGAGCAGGAGCATGCTTCCTTGGAAAGAGTATCATCCCATTCTGCCTAACAATTAACAGTTGTGTGCAAATCGATTGAATGGGTTATTGAAACGTCTACGAAAACAACCAGAATTGCTGAGATAATATGACGGTGTCATCCAACAGCGATTTGACATGGAAATAATGAAGCCATCAATGAGAGACCCCTCAGCGATTGGTAAGATCCATTACCTACCTCATCTGGCAGTAGTGAGGAAAGATAAGAAGACAACCATGCCCCAGGTGGTCTATGATGCATCAGCTTCTGATTGTGGAATTCCCCTGAATGCCTGTTTACATGCAGGCCCTTCTCTGGTCCCAAATTTAATGGATATCCTGATGAGATTTCGTATTTACAAAATAGCTGTTGTTGGTGACATAGAGAAAGCATTCCTTATGGTCTCAGTAAATGAAGAAGATAGAGATGCATTAAGATTCTTGTCGATTGATGACATCACCAAGAAGGATACAGAAATAGTTGAATACAGATTTACCAGAGTCGTATTTGGGGTGTACTCCAGCCCATTTTTGCTCAGCATCACATGAAGAAGTATGCCGAGTCTGACCCATCCTTTGTCAAGAAGATCCCTGGAATCGCTTTATGTAGGTGACTTGACTACAGGGGAGGAGAATGTGACCAATGGACTGCAGCTGTACCAACAATCCAAATCATGCCTACAAGCTTTGAATGGGTTGATTGACACCGAGTGGACATTGCGTAAAACGGAACTACTAAAACTAGATGTAGATCAGGTACTAAAAATTATGAATGGTAAAGAAACGAATTATGACAGGACTGACAAAACCAGCGAAAAATACAAGAAACTTCACCAAGTCTTAGATAATCTGTTATTAGTCGATAGCACAGAAGATTCTGGCTGCTGGACGGTAGTGAGAAATAAACGAAAGCGGAACAAAGCCAGTAACAATCACCCGCTGCTGTGTACGATCCATTGAATTCGACCAAACGAACTCAGAATAAAGAAAGTAAACAAAATACCCAACAAAAAAGTGCAAGGTACCGCATTACACTAAAACATCGCCGAGAAAATGGCAGCCGAAAATGCAACTTCTTACTCAGAATTGGTTAGGAAAGAGACAAGAAAACTTCACAAAAAAGCCATTCTAACAATGCCACTTCTGTTGGAAGGATTTTATCGGAAGGTCAATGCAGAAATGATGCCAGTTACAGCTGAGAAACTTTCCTCTGTGATCGAAGATGCAAAATTAGACAAGCAAGGCTGTGCAGAAAGTTTTTCAGATAGCGAAAGTAATGCCCCAGATAAATCATTGAATGGTCACGAAAACCCACATGTTCGCACAGATAAGGAATCGTGTGTATTTAAAGGAAGTATGCATTGAATAAAGCATGGTTTATCAGAAGGGGACGGTTGGCGAGCAAAAAGAGATCACATGTAGCTCAGAGTTGAGCTACAAAGAAAAAGTTTCACAATAAGAAAGTAATTGCTGTTCAAAAAGATGACGAAGACAACGTCGAGGTACTGGGAAAGAAATTCGAGAAAGAAAATAATTTTGATAAAGGTACCGACTTATATGCTCTAATAGAAGTAGGGAAGTTCCTTGTTGATTATGGACCAATTGTTTTGATGCAGAAAGCAGGAGAAGCTTATGAAAAGGCAAAACATGAGTTTCTTCGTGATTTGCCATCAAACAGTCTCTTTTCTCGTTTTCTCATCATTTAAGTCAGGTGTACATACATGGAAAAGCGTACTTGGTCGAGAAACGTAATAAAGATATTGAACAGCTCATTGCACGCCTGAATGATGATCCCGGAAACAAACATTGTCAACAAACAACTGGAGGAAAAGCTAAAAGATGTTTTGCAAGATTCCCTGCACTTCATGGATACGAAACGAGACCAAGATATTATGAAAGGCAACAAGTGCAAATATTACAGCAAAACTGCAGGGAATCCAGTATAGAACGACCATTACGAACTGCAGGGATGAGCTTTGTGGAAACGTTGACAAATTCTACGACATTCTACACAAAACCAAGTGGAGCCATCTTTCTTCTTCACTAGGACCACTGTACTCGCCCAACAGTCCTGTTGGAGGGTTTAATCACGTTCTCGTTGATCATGGATTTGATGTGCTGTCAAACTTACTCTCTGCGGTGCCCTGGGAGGCGCCGTGGAGCCTGTCTGATTGTTACTGCATCACCAGTGTCAATACCATGGCGTATAAAAAGACGTTCGTCCGAGATCGTTGGAACCCGTTGACACTATGTCGGAATACTCGTCCAGTAGTTTCTCCGTCTCTTTCCTCTCTGACTTGCTAATATCAACGTCAAAAAGCATGGCCGAATATTCTAGTGCAGGAGTGAGTGCTGAGTTTGAAAGCTTCAACGCTCCGAAAGATCAAGTCAACTTTAATAACACTGCAAATTATATAAAATATCTCAGTGTTAATAATAAAGGAAGTTTCAAGTGGTCTGGGAGCTTTGAAAAACTACAAAATATAATGAATGACCTACTTCAGACTTCGATAAAATGGACGACGCCGGGAGGTAGCTGTAGATCGTTTGAATTGGACGATCTTGAGGTACACGTTGGTACACAAAAAATCGCTCTCTTGTCATCAAAGGAAGTAACAGCGATATTATGAAACAACAACTGCGAGATATCGCATCTGCAAATTTTTTGTTGAGACTGACAACGACAATGTTGAAGAAGGCAACTATGAAGACACCTACATCGAACTTGATGATAATACCATCAACGAAACCGCCTATTTAGCAACTCTGTGTTCAGTTAATACAATACTTAAGATGGAAACGCTAGAGAAGAAAGTCGACAGGAAGTGTAATGATCTTACTGATGAGATCAACAAACTGAAAGAGGGCGACATATTTAAATCTGAATTAGAGGGAATATGTAGAACATATTGTCCAAGAAAACCGAGATCTGAAAGACGAGAACAAGTCACTAATGGAGCGTGCAACTAACTTGTCATTCATTGTCTGATCTCAACACCAAGGTCAAAGAGATCGAAGAAGAGAAAAGGTGTTTAAACGAGAGCCCTAACAATTCTACAAACAAATGAATTTGGAAATATGCACACGGCCAACGAAGAAAATTGGAAAACAGTTTATAGCAGTAGAACGAAACCTCGATGTGAGAAGCCTAGAAATGTACTGTCTGACAGATGAGAAACTGATAAAGCGAACTTTAACAGATATTCCGTCTTTAATGTCAGTGATAGTGAAGAAGATGAAAGTCAGACATCAATTAACCGCAAAGCTGTTCGACAAGAGCAGGTCAACAACAAATCGACGAAGACGCCCAAGAACAAACAGAGCGTGCTAGATGGCCAAGCAGTTAAAGAAACAAAGAAAACAAATCAGCCAAATAATAATCAGAACGATAAGACCGACAAGCCACCACCAACAACGACAGTAATTATAGGCGATTCAATGATAAAACACCTGGACTGCAGGAGATTATGACGCTCTGTAAAGAACAAAAACCAAAACAAACGAATTTCTGCCGAGACATACAGAGGAGCAAATACGGACGCCATTCAACACCATATCAAGCCGTGCTTGGGAAAGAAACCAGATGAGGTAATCCTACATATTGGGACGAATGACATAAGAGAGGAAACAGCAAATGGAATCGCAAAAGTTTGCAAAATAATCAAGAAAGAAAGCCCCAATACAAAGATCATAATATTGGAATTGATAATGAGGCTAGATAAACCTGCGTATAAAGAGAAAATTACGGAGGTAAATAACATTTTATTAAATTATTGTGAACAAAATAACTGGGGTTTTATTGCCCACAAAAATAGACTCAAAACATTTAAATATGTATGGTGTTCATTTAAACAGAACAGCAGCACTGGCTAGAGATATCTTGACATATCTTAACTCAGAAAATGAACAATATTGAAATTCTATTGCCCTTGAGAATAGCCAATTCAACACAAATAATGTTGGTCATGATAATTTGAATACTAGAAAACAAATAGATGCAGAAATAACTAAACAGAGTAATCAAACTAAATCAGCCGCATCAAGACATAAAAACACAACAAAGGGATTTACAATAGGCCATTTAAATATTAGAAGTTTAATAAAAAATATTGAACAGTTCAGAATATATCATCAACACTGTCGTTTTGATGTTATATGTTTAAATGAAACTATGTTAGATAATTCTGTTTCAGATCATGAAGTTAAAATAAATGGATATGAAATTATCCGTAAGGATAAAAATAGACATGGTGGTGGTGTAGCTATGTACATCAGAGATTCAATTAACTATAAACATAGGTCTGATCTAGATCATGAAGGTCTAGAGATCATAACTGCTGAAATTTTTAAACCTGAAGCTTTCATTATCAACTGGTGGTATCGGCCACCAGCTACAACACTTGAGGTAATTGACAAATATGAAGAGTGTGTCAGAAAAATGGACTCTGAAAACAAAGAAATTATCTTGATAGGAGACTTTAATTGTGATTGGATGCATTACAAAAGTAACAATATATCTCCTCAAACAAGAAAGCTTTCTGACCTGACAGAATTATTTCAATTTGAGCAACTAATAAAGGAACCCACAAGAGTAACTGAAATATCAAATATCATGATTGACTTGGCTTTCAGCAACAGACCTGAGCTTATAGTTAGAACTAGCGTTGAGCACATTGGAATAAGTGACCATAGCCAAATTATTGTTACCAGAAAAATATCAATTCCAGGAAAAGAACCGAAAATTGTTAAAACTAGACAATTTAAAAATTATAATGTAAACGCCTTTAGGGCAGACTTGGATGAGATTCTTCAGACACTATCAAGTGGGGAGATTGACCCAAATGCTCTATGGCAGGAGTGGAAAACAAATTTTTTATATGTAGCTGATATACACGCACCATCGGTAACTCGTAAGGTTAGAAGTGAGTATGCTCCTTGGCTTACAGATGCAATAAAAAAGTATATGTATCATAGCGATTTTTTAAAGAAAAAGGCCATAAAAACAGGGTCAACATATACACATCAAGCATTCAAAAGAGCAAGAAATGATTTAAACAAACTGATTAAAAATACCAAAGCGAATAATATGAATGCTCTTAACAAAAATATAAAAAATCCAAAGGAAATGTGGAAAACAATCAACAAATTGACAAATAAGAAATCTAAAACTACTCATCTAAATGAAGTAAGTGTCGATGGTCAGGTTATTACGGAATCTCGAGAAATTGCAGATACCTTCAATACATTTTTTTAGTGAGATTGGTCCACAGTTAGCTGATAATTTACAAGAAAGTAGCACATTACCAAGTGATTATATTACCCCAAGCTGTTCTGAGATTCAAAGCGTTACAACAGCAGAAGTATTTAAGTCAATTTCCGCAATCAAAGTTACTAAAGCATCAGGACAGGATGGGATCTCACCAAAAATGTTGAAGGAATCGGCCGACATTATAGCCTATACCCTGACCATTATCTTCAATCAATCAATGTTGACTGGTACTTTTCCAGATGATCTAAAAGTCGCAATTATCGCACCAATATTTAAATCAGGTGACAAAACACAAACTACTAACTATAGACCTATTTCTTTATTATCAGTTGTGGCAAAGTTATTTGAAGGGCTGATTTCAAATCTGTATCTGGAGGCCAATGACATACTCTCTCAGGAGTTCTCAGAAGCTGGGTTTAGAAAGAACTACTCCACACAAACTTGGCTCCTTGCTACCACTAATAATTGGTTAATTAATATGGACAAATGATACTTAAATGGAGTGATCTTTCTGGACCTAAACTGTAAACCATGAATGGCTTCAGTGAACACACGCTGGATTGGTTTACATCATACCTTTCTAATAGAATCCAAATTTGCAAAGTCGAACAAGTCTTATCAAAACAAGAAATTATCAAATGTGGAGTTCCACAAGGCTCCACTTTAGGGCCTTTGTTATTCTTAAAGAGTGAGTGTCAGGGTAGTGCTTTGCGCGCTTGTGTTTTTGTTTTCATACGAATTGATTGCAGTGCATCGTTAGAACTATAATTTGTTCTGCTCTAGATTTATTTGGAAATGTTGAAATTGGAGTCCGATCCTGACTTCGGGGTGTTATGAATTTATGTTCAAGATGTTTTGAACAGCAGTTCGCTTGTTTATGAACCAAGCAACGCCGTTTCTGACGAACAAGCTGGCCCGGATGGCTTTAGTTCCTGAATCTTTGCAAATTCAAATGAACAAAACATCAGAAGAAACAAGATATATTTCTTTACTAGTCACTCATCAAACACTTCCATTCGCAAACTTATTCGCGCTGTTTCAGCAGCATAACCCGACCTTCCACGCTTCGGAGGCGAAGCGCTCATAGCAGCTTCTATGTATCACGAAAAGATTACTATAGTAAATGATCAATTTTACGAAAAATATCACAATAATTGATCACTCAGGTATATTTACTTCTTAGAAAACTTGAAAATGGATAATTTATAAGGATTGATCAAATATCGACGGATTCGTTTGTGAATTGAAATAGGCGTCACATAAAATGGCCGACAAGAAGAAAACAAGCGCGCAAAGCACTACCCTGACACTCACTCTTTAATATATATTAATGATTTGCCAAATTGTCTTCAAATCTACCGCCAGTATGTTTGCTGATGATACAAACGTAATGACAAACGAAAGTCAGCTGTTGAAATTGAAAATACATTAAATATAGATTTAGATAAGATTCATCAATGGTTGTTACCAAATAAATTAACCTTAAATAAGGAGAAAACTGAGTATATGATCATTGGCTCAAGACAAAGACTTGCAACTGTAGATAATGACCCAAATATAAAACTAGGGGAAACTCATATTAAAAGAGTAAGACAGACAAAGACATTGGATATTATTGTCGATGAACAACTTTTATGGAAAGACCATGTCAATAATGTTGTTACTAAAACTTCGAAAGGAATCGGTATGCTTCGTCGCATGAAAAAGTTTGTTCCTAAACCAATATTGATAAATGTGTACAATGCTATAGTTCTCCCGCATTTTGACTATTGTAGTCTTGTTTGGACAATTGTAGTATTGGTCTGCAAGAAAAATTGCAAAATATAAAAAATAGGGCAGCAAGAGTCATTACTGGAAGATCATATGATGTGCCATCAACGAACTTGCTGGGGGAATTAGGCTGGAAATCGTTGGAAGACAGAAGGAAATATAATAAATTATTATTTATGCATAAAATACAACACACTTCCAAATAGCATGACCAGCATATTTAGTGTTAACAACAATTCAATATATAGTCTACGCAGTAATAACACTGACTACGCCTTACAAAAACCCAATACAAATTTTATGAAGAAAAGTATTGCTTATTCTGGTGCTAGTCTGTGGAATAATCTACCAAAAGATACTAAAAGAAATAAATGCTCACTAAAGCAGTTCAAGGCTATTCTCTTGGGCAACTAAGTCTAAGTATTCAGTTAATGGTTTTGTAGTTTTAAATAGATTTTAGTTAAGATTATGTACATTTGTTTATTTTTTGTCTGTTGTATATTATTTATATCCTGTATATCCTGTAATTTTTTAATTATGTATTATTGGTACAAACGGCCCGGCCCTTGGAAACCAGATGCCTATGCGCTCTGAAGGGCTACCGTTTTTAAATAAGTTTAAATACAAATACAAATCTACTTGGAAAAGGTCTGCTACGCGGTTAAGGCCGACTGAAGCGCTGTGTAGTCTGTCTCTTCGACTGATAGGCCTTGGTAAGTCAATAATGCCGACCCTTTCAAACGTACTATCAGGAACTGCACACTTCTTTCCACTGTCCAACCATTTAACAAGGCGCAACTCTCGAAGTATTGGAGCCAACTCTCCCAATCTTCGTCCTCGGTTGCTCCGAAGGCCTCTGGCACTACGAGAGGTCGTACTTGTTTGTTAGCAACAGCACCACTCGCAGCAGTGCTTTGTGTCGTCACAACGAATAGTAATTAACAATATAGCGACAACAACAACGTCCCACCAACAAAACAACAGGATAACTTCTACTTATTATTTTGCCGTTGCTGTTCTGTCTACCAGTTCATATCCCACTGCTGCCACCAATGTAACGTAACTTTGGATATGCACCCAGACAGAGCACTTGTTGGAATTTCCTTGGACAAACTTCTTTGTCAGTCAAATGACTCACACATACAACTGCTTGTTAAACACTCAACAACACTCTTCAACTTTATTGAACAATCAAGCTATATTTACATACATTGATAATATGGGTGGGGCATGCTAGAATATACAGTATGACGAATACTCTACGAAAATATAGGGCAAGGTTTCCTGAAACGTAACTGTGGTAAACCATAAAGCTTGCCTTGTCATTCTCAATGCCGATATAGGTGTATATAATAGCGCATTAGCGCGTTGCAAAAGCCAAGCAAATTGTGGACAGATGTAGAATATCCCGACCATGACTGGGACCAAAGTCGTAACAATGCCGTTACACCAATGACACATTTGTTTCTTAGAACAGACATCGCCCACCAAGAAAATACGATTAAACGTAAATCCTACTATAAACAACTGGAACTATTGTCGCTCATTTCGGATACAGTATTGTATGTAACGAGAACAGGTACATCGGTGACACTCCTCAACCCATCTTTATTAGAACCTGAGATGACATTCCAGCTTTTCCACGAAATTTTGTTTTTATTAACAAAACCATCACTTGACAGGTTTTTCAGAAATTCAAGAACTGGACACTTAAAAGGAGAATTCATTTTATCGTAGACAATGGTTAAGCTGAGGATCCGTCGAGCCATTTGGTTCAAATGTTAATGGTGCAGTTGCTAAAGTTATTAAACCTCGACAAGGTTAAGTAAGACAAGGTCATAGTAAGCGCAATTTCGTGGAATGCGTTCATGCCGTAGAAGATCAGTTATCCATTCCCATCCAATGCAATTCATGACGATGTCAATATTTTACCTGAGTCGCTAAAACACGAGGAAAATATGGAGATGAGTGAGAATGTCAAATTGTTTGCGTCAAGGATGCTTTGATGGTCAGTCATTAAACGTGCCGAGGTGCCACGAAATCGTCCTACCTTTTTAGTGATGAGCAACAGTTAAAGACTTTCCTTAAATATACTGAACAGATGAAGGAAGCATGCCAATGGATGTACACTAGCGGAAAATTCGACTATTCTCGACGACTTGGTGGCAGTATGGAATGTTAACGAAAATTTCAAACGAAAGTATCTGGAAGACTATCAAACTTTGAACAATTCTCTACCAAAAATCACTGTCAGAACTGCATGGAGAGACAAGTAGTTACATTACAGCAGTGTACAGAACCGACAAGGAATGGCAGGAAAGGGAATTGGAGAGAGAATTGCAGCCTATTCCAGATTATATACGCTGGGTGGAAACACAAGGCAAATTGCATTATCTCCCGCTTACGAGCGACTGGAATCGGTGAATGGCAGTTGGACAGAAACGCCAGGACTATACAGACCTCAGCGAGTACTTGATTTATTATTCATCTTGAAAATCCTTTTGTCCACTGGATGACATGTATAAGCATTTCGCCACTATTTTTATCCCAGAAGATTATACTCCCGACTACGATGGAGACTTCAGCAAGGTCGCAAACACTGCAACTGAACTACGAAAATATGTTGTGGCTCATTTGCGCTATATTTTAAATTATCACGGTATTCAGACTTGTGCCACACATTGTTCGCCAGAGCAGATATTACTTATGTTTCAAAGGAGAAGTTGAAATACTAAAAACAATATTTTTGCAGAGAACATTATCCATAATGAAAAAAGCAAGTATCCACAGTATCTGATGAGAAAAAGAACTTACTCTAAAATGAAGTGTAGCAGTTGCCTTGATGTTCCAACAGGCACCACATTCCAAACTCTCCAGGATGTTTGCATCCGAAGAGATGAGAATTAAGAAAGATAAAGAGCTAAATATGCACAGTGCATATTTAGATGAGTTGCCAAGAAATTATGATGTGTATGATATGTATGAGGAGTATTTCTGTGTTGGTAGAAAGGTAAAGGTTAAATGGGGCAAAGATGAACTTGGTGACAGCGGTTGGAAAAATGGTTGTTATTGTGCCCAAGTCCAAGAGGGGGACATGTTGAAGAGGACAGTGTTAATATTGTTTATTTTACTGAACCAGAATGCATATATACATTATGTGTATCAGAGAATTTATCATTAGGAAAGTTAAGATTAGTCTCAAATTGACTACAGGAATGCCCTATGAGATGGGGTTCCATGCACAATATGATTGCACGGATATTGGAGCAAGAGAGAGCAATTCGGCGAGTACTATCAGAAGACCGAAAAGTTTCCCATCTGGTGTTGAAGTGGCAGGATATCGATGTTCTGAAATCTTTACTCAAAGCCCTGGAGCCAATGGCAGACTTTACCGACGCATTATCGGGTGACTCGTATGTCACCGTTAGTTCTATCAAACCCACACTTCGCTTCATCGAGAATGCTTCAACAGCCGAACCAGATGACACGACACTGACGGCCGACACTGACGGCCGACACTGACGGCCGACATAAAAGCCAAAATTCAAGAAAACTTTAAGAAACGCTACACAAGTGACACAGCTCAGACCATCTTGAACACGACTACTTGGTTGGACCCTCGATACAAGACCGAATACTTGTGTGAAGAGGGTGCCAAAAATGCTACTGAAAATATCAAGAGGGAGATATTCGAACTTGAACTGGCAAACGAAAGATCCAATGAGAACCGAGGAGATACGGACAATCCCAACGCCATGGACGAATCAAATGACAATGTCGACCAACCAGCAGCAGCAAAGAAAAAAAAAACACTTGCGAAGCTTCTGGGCCAAATTAAGAAATCGTCAGCGACGGCGTCCACTGCCTCAGCCTTAACTCGTGATGCCCAAATTGATTTAGAAATGTCTCGGTATCTAAGTGCACCCGAAATCGCCCTGAGTGCCGACCCACTTCAATGGTGGAGTATGCAAGCACCTGCATATCCCAAATTGGCCAAACTTGCTCGCAAATACTTATGTATTTGTGGTACAAGCTCCTCATCCGAGCGTCTTTTTAGTGTCGCTGGCAACATCGTTACCGCCAAACGGTCGCTACTAAAACCACACAAGGTCGATATGTTGGTTTTTTTGGCTAAAAACTTGTGAACTTAAACTTTTGACAATACTATTGACTATTCGGATTCGGTTTAATTGAATTAATTCATATAAGCGTAAACATTTGTATATATATTATTAAATGCTTTATAATATTGATTATTGGAGATGGGAAAAAAACAAATTATAAAATTACAATTATCGAACCTTACCGCTAAAGACTCGTGTAATTTGTGCAATTGTTGAGAGTTTATATTATGTTTTCATTTGTACCTATTTCCCAGAGCGCGCACAACATGAAATTGACGTTGTTTCAAGGTTGAAGAGGCATCGAAATGACGTTTTTCAACCATTTAACGTCGATTTTACGTTGTTTGCCCGCTAGGATAGCGGTTATTGCGCGTTATTCAATATTGGAATCGCGTTAATTTTTTAAGTTAAAAAACCGGTTTTTCGGTTTAACCGGTTTTTTAGCGTACGGTTTACCGGTTTTAATTTTAACCAAAACCGCCCAAGCTTAGTCTCATAACTCAGTCTCACCAAACTGCACTTTACCATTTGAGTCACAATGACTGCAACATCTTTGTATGACTTTTAATGGTAGTTATTTCTTCTGAAAATATTTCATTCAACCAGGCTAATGTTTTGCACATTTCCCTTTCAGTCGCAATTTTTTTGCCAAAGCAAAATATGACAGAACCATTGCTGCCAAGGCAATCGATTTTTTCATGTGCAAATTATGTTAAATTACCAAGATACAATGATATAAGCATAATAGTCAGAAAAGAACTGTTTAGATAATATCAAATTATTTGTAAAGTTAAAGTGATCTCCAGTTCGTTCTGGACATGAACGTCCCTCATTGTTTTGTTGAGGTGCACAAAAGGTTTTTACATGTATACAATTACATGAGGTACCTGGGAAGTGATTCGACACACCTCTTTTGAGTTCATCTATGTTTCTGAAAATGTTCCATTTCCGAATAGAAAAGATGAAAAGAAAAGATAGTAACCTTGAACGAGGTAACGCTATATTGGTTCATAAATAAAGATGTAAACATATTATAGTTCACACATGCGTAGAACGGACTGTAGATCACCTTTAAATTTTATATAAGAAGTGACTTATTAGTGTATATGTATATAAATAGCAGTAAGTGTGTTAACATTATCAAAATTCAGTAAAGATTTTGGACATTACCATGTAATTTCGTTTCGTTTCAAGATATATGGTCCCATGTGCTTGCTTTCCCATACTCAGAGATACGTACTCCGGACACCTGGCATGGGTACCCCTTGGAATTTCATGATGATAAATTGGAATTTCCTAGTTGCTGAAACATATTGCACCCCCCTGGAATTTCCAAGGTCCTCAACAGGGGGTGTATCGATAAAAAATGCAATCTGCCAATATGAGGTATCACCATACACTCTTTTGCTGAATTGCCCATTGGATCAAGGGGAACAAGTGAAAGCCTGTGTAGATTACAAGAAAGTCTTAGTGGAGTTTTATATTCCATGCTTGGTAAAGTTGCTTTTGGCTGGATAGATGAGCGTTGCAAGCAACAGGATATTGTAACAGTTCTTGGAGCAAAATCTCCGATTTTAATTGGTGACCAAGGTCAGTTATCACCTGTAGCAGATAAGCCTCTTTAGTGCTGTTGGTGAACAAGGGTATCAAACTTACAGAATGTTTGATAAAATTGAGCTCACTGTCAATCAGCAAGTACAAGGTATGACCTCTGAACAAGTCAACTTCAGAGATTTATTGTTGAGACTTCACAAAGCTGAGTCAACAGTTGATGACTGGAAGTTACTTCTGACTTGTCAGCCATCAGAAATCACAAATTTGTGTGAATTAATAATATTTAATAGAGCATTACAAAAGTCTCAATGCTTTACATGTAGAGAGAATTCTAAAATAAATAAATTACAATCAAGCTAAACTATCTATAAAAGTTACTTGTTAATAAAATAATTTTCAAAAAGATGTTTTTAGAGAAGATTTAAAACTAGTAGCTGAATCTGACTTTCTAATAGTTAGTGGTAACGAGTTGCAGAGTTTAGCAGAGACAACTGTAAATGATCTGTCTCCGTAATTCTTTGTATTCGACTTTGGAACTAATAGTAGATGTTGATTTCTAGACCTTAATGAATGTAAGGGATTATATGGTGTAAGGAGTTCTGTAATGCATTCCGGGGCCAACATCATAGGATCCTGTATGCAACCTTGGAGTGACCATGGACAAACACCTTCAGTTGACAACATATGTAAATCAGCTTTCTTTGCGTCCGGAAACATCTTGATAGAGAAAATTGTGAAGGCTAGATTCTTGCAATAGTATACTTGTTGGGCTTCCAGATAATGAAATTACTAAACTGCAGTGCATCCAAAATACTGTTGCTAGATTGGTAACAGGCACGAAGAAGTACGACCACATTACTCCTGTGCTGCAACGCCTTCACTGGCTACTTATCAGGGCCAGAATCGATTTCAAGATTCTACTATTCACGTACAAAAGCTCTTCATAATCAAAACTCAGAAATCTCATGACTGGAAAAGCGAGATGTGAAATGAACAATTTCAGTTTTATCTCGATTACATGCAAGGCCATTGGAGGTGCACCAGATGAGGATATCTTTAACACATCTTTTAACGAACTAATCGACACATAATTGTGTATCATCGGCCTACATCATAACATCAAGGCCATGAGCCAAGATTACATCCTCCAAAGGTGCAAAGAACAGCGAAAACAGAAGAGGGCCAAGTACTGAGCCTTGTGGAATACCATATAGTAGTATCTTATTAGGTGACACAGCATCTTCGATTCTTACCGCCTTTCGGTTAAATGTTATTACAAATGTTTTTGCCCTAACCGGGACTTTTTTTACCACATTTAACGGAAACTTACAATTCGTAAGATAGGGTAGGAACCATTTAAGAACTGTTCCGCACATACCATACCGATGGTGAAGTCTTTCTAACAGCAACGTATGGTCAATGGTCAGTTTCTTCTACAGCAATGAACAAGTTGGAAATTACAATGATCAACAACCGACTGAACTTGAGCATCCAGTTGCTCATATCAATGCTTGGCATTCATCTGCGATTGCCAAGAAAATCTCTTCAGAAAACATGTCTGGATTAGAACCTGTGGTGTTTTAGCAAAGGGTGCTAGTGTCATGCTAACCATGAATTTATGGTCAAGTGTTGGTCTCTGCAATGGGGCTACTGGAACAGTCGTTGGATTTTATCTTTGAAAGCAGCCACCAGCCATACCTGTTCCTGTAATTTTTCAGTTTGAGAACTACAGAGGTCCTTTATTGTGCCAACGTCATCATTGGCGATTAGTTTAGGAGTTTTAAGCCCTCGGATTTTCTTTCCTCGGATGAACTTTTGATGGGCTGCTTCACCATAAAGGAAGACCTCAACATAATGGTTGAAACTGTGAGTTGTTGTGTCGCCGAGAATCCGAGAATGCAAGAACCGTTAAAATACAACAGTTTGGCTGCTTGGTTTGGTATATATATACGCCACCCATACTAGCCGTTATTTCAAATTTGGTCATTTCGTCGCCTATTTACAAGATAAGTTGTTTCATTTTACACCCTTTTGCTGGGATTTGTTTTTTATTTCTATGATACAAGTTTTTCATTTATTTGTAGGGTAAATGTTTAAATAATTCAACGTTAAATCAATCAATAAATCAATCAATAACTTTATTTAATGAGGTTAAACACATTACAGTCACAGACTGACAAACTTGTGGACCTCCGTGATAGTTACATTATATAGTTATATTAGATAGTAATATATCATAAAATGGATGGATAATAAGTTATAATAAATATGTACATATAAATTTAAAAAAATAAGCCTAAAATTATACTAAGATATAGGAAAATGGTCAATGTCTATATACATTTACTTTAAAAACTTAATATAATTATCTTTAAAAACTCGAATGCTGGAACTTGATCTAATGTTGACAGGTAGCGTATTCCATAATTTACTGGCAGAAATAGTAAATGTCCTCCTGCCTTGTGTTTCCCTCTTGTACTTTGGACAATGTAACGTAATTTTCCCGTATGTGGACTGAGATCTCTCCGAAATATCACTCACATGTATTATTTTATCTGATAAATACTCTGGGCATTGCCCCCATTAAGACATTTATATATGTGACACAATTTAATCATGTTAATTTTGTCATAGAACGGTAGCCAGTCTAGTTTCTCAAATAACTTTACAGTTCGTTCTTCTCTAGTTTTCACATGAAGTATTACTCTGGCAGCTCTCTTGCAATCTGAAAACTCTTCTAATGTTATCTTTCGTTGTCATACTCCAGACTGATCCGCCATATGTTAGTATAGGTTTTATTATGGCGTTGTAAAATATGACTCTTTCTTTTGTTGGTAGATAATGTCTAATAGATCGTAAGATACCTATACGTTGGGCAAGTTTTTTGCAAATATAATCGATATGATCGCTAAAAGAAAGGTCCTGATCGATGTAGACTCCAAGGAGATTGTGATTGGTGGTTTCATTTAGGGTATCTCCTTTACTTGTATTAATTTCAAGTTTTAGATTTTCGGAATTTAGTTTTGGTCGTAATTTAGTTCCAGTCACAAGCATAGATTTCGTTTTGCCAGTGTTCAACTTAAATTGGTTGTTTTTTTGACCATTCTTCAACTGCACAGTTCGGTCGTCTCTGCGTACGGGGAGGACAAGCTCAAGGTCGTGTCATCCGCGCAAAGATGTCAACCATAGTTGGTTGTGATATTGCTTCTGGCAAGTCGTTTATAAATACCAAGAAGAGTAGCGGGGCAAGAACAGATCCCTGCGGCACACCATTGTGTGAGATGCTGTGACAAGGACTGCGAATTTACAACGACTGTACGCTGTTTCCTCTGCTTAAGGTAGGAATGCATTAGGGTCAAGCTGTCGTCATCAAGGCCATAAATGCGCATTTTCTCAATCAAGGTATGGTGGTTCACGAGGTCAAACGCCTTTTGGAAATCAGCAAGGATCAAGCCATTTACACGATTGTCATCTAGATTCAGCAGCATTCTGTCGATGATGCTAATTAAGGCTGTTTGTTTTGTTTATTCTAGCAACAACATCGTTATTTTCTCTCTGAATATTGCCTCTTTCATTGTTAATCATACATAATTGGAATCACCTGGTCTTCCTCTATCCAGTAATATTCATTTGCAAAGCTAGATAGTTCTTGTTTTTTAGTTATTTTGTTTTTGTATGCGACGTCTCACGAATATTATTAATGATTTATTGATCTTCATCTGACCTTAACTCGCTGCCTCTTTTTCGCATTAGATAGCGTTTTGCTGAAAGTTTTCTGATTCCTCAATGATTTCAAATCGATCGCTCGACTTTTATACACATCTTGGCTAACTTTCACTGTGTTTGGCCATTGTATTTGATTTTATGATTTTTTAAACTTGAAACTTGTCAGTGGCTTTCCCTGACCATTGCATGTAATGGCTTCATTGTTATGTTAAAAGTGCTGTTTCATAATATCACCAAAGGTGGTTTGGATGTTCAGCAAGTCATAGTTGACGATTTATCCATCAAAATTAATATCATGATAAAACACCTGGGTTCCTGCTCCCAAAAACAGGTTGGTGTTAGGAATGGCATCCAGTTGTAAAACTCTGCTTCAAACTCATGATGTTACATTACAACTTAACAATACTAAATATCGCCTTGCTCTTCGCATGGGTAAACAAGGAGCACGTCCCCCAGTGAGTTACCAGGCTGTGGTCGAAAAATATGCTACTGGTAAACCAGCCACTTTCAATGCTGGGATTATCCCAGTAAGAGTTACTTCACGCCCTACAGTCAAGCAGGTCACAAAACTTAATTTGATAAACAGAAAACGAAATGTCTTCTAAGTCTACGTTTTGCTGCATGGAACACATATTCAATCAACAAGAAATCTGCCTCCATTTGTGACTTTATAATTTCAAAGCGTATTTAGTTACTGAAACCTGGCTTTCTAACAAGAACGCTGCTGATACTACCATAGCTGAAATTATCAATACCTTAAAGATTACAAGTTTCTTTATTTGCCAAGATCCCATACGAAAGGAGGTGGAGTTGGGTATTCCTTCAAGGGTTTCACCATAAAAGAAAATGATGTCTTAACGTTTGCATCAATTGAATATATGGATATTTCCATATCATCCACTCAAACGCATATTCGCCTCATCACAGTTTATAGACCTTTATAAGAACAAGATTACGACATCCGTGTACTTCAATGATTTTTCTACACTTTTAGAAGAGTTAGTTGTTGTTCTGGGCTATTTGTTGTTCTGGGCTATTTGTTTATTGCTGGGGATTTCAACTTCGATATGGATGTTGTTAATGATGATGATGCTAGTAGGTTTACAGTACTTCTGGATTCAGCAGGTTTATAACAGAGTTACTGGTATGACTCATCGCTACACACTGGACCTGTCTACTGCCATGGAGATCTTCTCTGATTTACCTTCAGATCACAGTGCTGTTGTTTGCAGAATGGATTTTCCGAGACCCCAATCCTCTACAAAAGTTATTAATCATCGAGATTTACGTCGTATAGACTTACAGGCACGGCGAAAAGATATCCTCGATTCGCAATTAATTAGCTGAGCTTTTGGACAAACACGCACCCAAATGGACACGCTCAATTACCTTTCGGCCAAATGTTCCATGATTTAATGATAGTTTAAGAGTTACGAAGAAACAGAAACGACAGTTTGAGCATACATTTCTCTCTACACGTCTTCAGGTTCATCATCAATTGCACAAGGAACAATGTCGTAAAGGCAATTGATTTTGCAAAAAGAGATTATTATAAGGCTCAGATATCTTACTCTGATCAGAATGAGCTATTTCACATGATTGAGGGGATGTTCTGAGTCAAATCTATTGCTTTACTGCCATCACATGATTCTTTGCATGACCTGGCTGATAATTTTAGTTGTTATTTTTCAACTAAGATTCAGTTGCTTCGAGACAAACTTACTAGTACACATGAGTCAGCTAATAAGCTATCTGAAAGCTTTGTCTGTAACACTATCAAACAGTACTCGTCTAAGTCATGTGCCTTAGTACCTGTACTAAAGGAATCTCTTGACGTGTTAGCTGCCCAATAACTGACATCAATTCATCTTTGTCCTCAGGACCAAGCCTGAAAATAAGCGACCGGACACGGATATTGTCCGGCACGAAAAGGGTAACTGACCTGAACAGTTGCCTTCGTGAGGACGCAACATATTGCATTTTGAATACCACCAACCAAATAACAGAAGAAAATAAAACAAAGAAAATAAATATCTAACAATTAAAACATTCAACAGAACAAAATAAAAGCGACATGACAAAACTCGTCGCAAAAGTGAGATTCGCTGAGTAAAAGCAATGTACAAGCATGAGTACCAGTTTCTTTAAACTTTGTCCCAGTCTCATTGTGCGCATTTGTGCTTGGCCACATGGTTTTCACTATTTCACAATTATAATATGGCTACTCGGATCACTGATTTCTTTGCCAAAACTGCTATTGGACATTCTGGAAGTCCTGTCGCGAATTTAAATGTTTATAGCAACCAGGGCGTTCCACAGGAAAATCATCCCGCGACCAAAAATAATCGTATGCTGAAGCAGCAACAGTTCCAAAATGGGTCAATGAAGATCTAGCAAAGTCCAATGCTGTTAAGTTGTGCTCATGATACTTTATGTAATCAATCATGTAATTAGTTGTGTTAAGTTGATTTAGCCAATACCATATGTTTAATGTTTAATATCACTTCGCCAATAACATACATAGATCACAAAAATATAAAATTACAAAGGAACAAAAGAAAAAAAAGAAAAGAAAAAATATACAAACTGGCTGGCTGGATAGTAGCAGGGGGAAACTAAATTCCCATATTAAAGCTGCTCTCCTTACATGATGACAATAAACAAGATAATAAAACAAATAAACTAAATAAACAAAAAACAAATAAAACTGAAAACAAAAATATAAAATCAATTACTCACTAAGATGTTTAAGGAGTGCTCGTTTAAACGAGGCAAGACTAGGGGCATGCATTACACTGGCAGGTAGAGAGTTCCAGTCATTAATGTACCTATTAAAAAAAGCATTTTTAAAATAGTTTGTTCGGGATGCATTAGGCCTAATTTTATAGTCATGATTACTTCGTGTCCGTGATTGTCCTATCACATCAAAAAAGTTTGAAGGATTAACATCAATGTATCCCAAAACGATTTTGTACATCTGTACTAAACACAGGTATTGACGTCTACGCTCCAAAGAGATCCATTGTAGCTCTTTCAGTCTATCCATGTATGCTTTGTGTGAACCACACATCAATCGGGTCGCCCTTCTCTGGATTCTTTCTACAGCATGGATGTGTTTAACAAGATACGGGTTCCACACCGGACAACCATACTCCAGTATTGGTCTAACGAGCGCTTTATATGCAGTGGAAATTCCCTTCACATTACTGGATCCAAACGTTCTTCTCACTAAACCTAGGATCTTATTTGCCTTAGCGCAAATTGTATTAACATGAAACTCCCAAGATAAGGACTGCTCGATCCAAACACCTAGGTGCTTATGCTGACTCACTGCTGACAGATCTTTATTATCAAGAGAATACTGATGGATTATTGGGTCTCGTTTCTTCGTTATATGCAACATTTCGCACTTTTCCTGCTTCAGAGTTACAAGCCAAATTTTGCACCAATTAACAACAGATGATACGTCCTCTTGAAGCTCCAAACAATCTGGCACTGATGTAATTTGCCGATAGAGGACCGTGTCATCAGCAAACATCTCTAAACTACAGGTCACAGAAGAAGGGAGATCGTTAATATATACCAAGAACAGCAACGGACCAAGTATACTGCCTTGTGGTACGCCAGATGTTACATCCAACCATTCTGATGACTGACCTTCGATCACTACACGCTGCTTCCGAGTAGTTAGAAAATCCCGTATCCAGTTCAACAACGGCCCTTTGATCCCATAACACTGTAACTTAAAGAGTAGGTGCGAGTGAGAAACCTTATCGAACGCCTTTGCAAAATCAAGGAACAACACGTCAACTGAGCCTAGTTTGTTAAGGGTGGAAAACCATTCATGTAGAAGTTGAAGTAATTGAGTTACACAAGATCTGAGTTGCCTGAAACCATGTTGATGCTCACTCAATAACTTTAGGTCCATAAGGAACTTCGTAATATGCTTGTGAATAAGGCGCTCTAATGTTTTCACAATAATACTTGTCAGTGAGATAGGTCGGTAGTTATCTGCCATAGACCGCTTTCCAGCCTTATAAATTGGAACAACATTCGCTATCTTCCAATCTTCAGGTAATTTACCCAAATCCAATGAATAATTAAATAAACCCGCCAACGATGGAGCCAATTCTGAGGAACATTCTTTAAGGACTCTTAGGGGGATACCATCTGGACCATTTGCTTTATTTACATCAATCGAGCATAGTAAATTAGTTATATCTTCCGCAGTACAAAAGAGTTCATCGATAACATGCTGGGTGAAGGGGACTGTATTATTTTGAAGGTTGAATGACTCTTCTGGTATCCTTTTATTAAACACCGAATGAAAAAACGTATTTAACATCTCCGCTTTTCCAACATGCGAATAAGCATACTTCCCAGCGTGTTCGATACGATTCGCAATGCTAGATTTCCCTGTCCTCGCTTTAACAAATGACCAAAATTTCTTCGGGTTGGTACTCACTTCAGCAATCAAATTGTTGACATAATTTTGGTACGCTTTGTTTAGTTGATCTTTGACAGTGTTACTAAAACGTTTGTAAGTGGACCATTTGTCCGGGTCCCCAGAGGATTTCGCACATTTCCATAACCTTCGCTTTTTATGAATTAATTTTCTAAGCTCAGAATTAAACCATGGCGCATTTCGTTGAGACTTTACACGTTTTAGTGGTATATTTTGCTTCACACCTTGAAAAAATAACGTTTTCCAAGCATCCCATATCTCATCAATACCCTCCATAAGATAGATACAACTCCAGTCAAGCTTCCTAAAATCATCCCTCAAGGATACCCAATTAGCAGATCGATAGTTGTAAACAATCCTTGCATTTCTCTTCGGTCTCACAATTTTCAGCTTCAATTTGAATTCGATAGAATAATGGTCAGAATTACCAAGAGCTGCACAAGTTTCCAGATCGGATAACAAGTCAGGATCAGTAATAAAGACTAGGTCCAAAATGTTCTGACCACGCGTAGGCTGCATGACCATTTGGTTTAAAAAATAATCTGATGTAATATCACAAAGCGCGCTGGATAAAATGTCAGAACATGTTGGAGATGGAGTCGACCAGTCTATGTTAGGCAAATTGAAGTCCCCAAGAAGTACGGTGGTGCAATTAATTCCACTTCGTTCAATGAGATCAAGTGATCGACTAAGTTCCTCCAAGTAAACAATATCCGATGAAGGCGGTCTATAAAATACCCCAACCAATAACCTGTTATGAGGATTAGGGATAGTTACTTCACACCATAGGATTTCGCAATCCGTTTCGAATTCACATCGTCTGGTACATGTAAACTGTTCACTACAAGCAAGTAAAATACCGCCTCCATTTCTGGAGCGATCTCTTCGAAAGACTTGGAAAGTATCAGGAAACACCTCCGAACTAAAGATAGTTGTATCCAGCCAGGTTTCAGTGATTGCAACCAGTTCGTAGTTCTGCGATGATAATAGGCCATTCAGTTCAAGACGTTTATTCACTACACTCCTCGCGTTTAAACTCAAACAGGACAGCTTTCGCAAACAAGAATTCTCCTGATTCCCTTGACTGTGAGACCCAACATTATGTCCGTTCGCAGGGCCAGGGTGAGGATGAACGTTGACCAGGAAGGGTTTCGATATAGAGAAGCTCGCTGTGTGGTTACTATAATAGCCAACTCTACACTTGAAATAACCTTTCATTACCAATGCGTTGGGACTGATCTTGTTCACCAAAACGTTAGTACATACGTTAGGGTCCAATCGATGGAATATCTGAGTACACGGGGACATTAACAGAATCCAAACTAACAAAGTAAGTGAGAATTTAACGGCCATAGTACCGACCGGCCTTCGCACGGCCATGACGTGAAAGAAATATATATAGCATTATTAGTAATTATCCTGACCAATTGTAATCCAGCACTTTGTAACATAAACGCACTTAATGTAAAATAACTTCAGTTCTTGTATGCTTCCACAGAGTGTGTATCTTGTGTGTAGTAGAAACAAATATTATAGATGAAATGACTACAACGAACTCAACAGGTTATGGGCCCAGGAGAGGCTTGCTATTCGACGGTAACGAAAGCAAATATGAATTGTGGGAAGTGAAATTCTTGGGCTATATGCGGCTACAAAAGTTGTATAATGTATTCGTGCTAGATGCAAGCGCGAAAGACCCACCAGATGCTTCGAAGCAAGCAGATGCCTTCACTGAACTGCTTCAATGTTTAGACGACAGAAGTTTATCGCTAGTGATACGAGACGCAAGAGACGTGCTAGAAATCCTAAGGCAATATTACCAAGGAAAGGGAATAATTCCGCGAATAATTGCGCTTTATACCGAACTGACTTCGCTCAAGAAACAAGAAAGCGAGACAATAGTCGATTATGTTATACAGGCAGAGAAATCCGCGACAGCGTTACGGGAAGCCGAGGAAGTTATCAGCGACGCGTTGTTAACCGCAATGATTTTGAAAGGTTTGCCAAGTGAGTACGATACATGCAAAGGGACAAACAAATGACATTCTCCGAATTCAAGAGCGCGCCACGAGGCAAGCGCAAGAGCCCAGGACAAAGAGAATATTATGCTGATCAAACAAAGGTTTGACGGAAATTGCTTCAAGTGCGGACGAAAGGGACACAAAAGCCCGGATTGCTGGTCGAAGACAGAGAAATGGTGCAACGTCTGTAAGAACAAAAGCCACGAGACGAAGAATTGCCGAAGGATGCGGCGAAGACAGCAGCTGAGAAGAAAACGCCACGTGAGGACAATAATGAACATACGTTTGCCTTTATATCCAAGGACACAAATAGCGAGTCAGGTATACTTAAAAATTCAAATTTACTAGTAGATACTGGAGCCACAAGCCACATTATAAATGATAAGTCAAAATTTGTGGACTTTGATAAGAAATTTGATCCAAGTGCACATGTTATAGAACTCGCAGATGGCAGTAAAGCCAATGTTGTGTTAGGCAAAGGAAATGCCAAAGTTAAACTTTATGACGTAAACGGTAATGCATGTGATGTAATGTTAAATAGTGCATTGTATGTGCCATCCTATGAGCAGAATATATTTTCAGTGCATGCTGCAGTAGAAAGGGGGGACAGTGTAAACTTACATAGACAGGTTAAGCAGCTTAGTTGTCCTGATGGTACAACGTATGAGATTGAGCAAAAAGGTAGATTGTATTATCTCAATAGTATTTCATCTTCTAAAGTGCATGTTCTTTGAATGAGTGGCACAAAATCCTTGGCCACTGTAACGATGGTGATGTTAAGAAGTTACCAGATGTTGTAGAAGGTAAGAAAATTACCAACTATGATGAAACAGAATGCAAAATTTGCACTGAAGGTAAGATGTGCCAATTTAGAAATAGGTCCCCTGATGAAAGGGCAACTGCTCCTTTAGAGTTTGTACATTGTGACTTAGCTGGTCCTATTAACCCTGTAGGACGAGAGGGATTTAAATATGCTTTGTCATTTGTTGATTTGTTGGCAGATACTGCTTCTATTGGGAAAATTAAGCGTGTCAGAAGTGACAACGGTACAGAGTTTAGTTGCCAGAAATTCAAAGCTATTCTCCGAGAGAATAAGATAAGGTATGAGACTAGTGCGCCTTATTCCCCACACCAGAATGGAACAGTGGAGAGAGCATGGCTAAGTCTTTTTAACATGGCTAGATGTTTATTGCTTCAGGCAAACTTGCCAAAATCAATGTGGACATGTGCAGTAATGGCTGCAGCTTACATCACAAATCGTTGTTTCAATGCACGATTAGGCAAGACTCCTTATGAGGCATTTACAGGCTTGAAACCAAATTTGAGTAAAATGCATGTCTTTGGTTCTGTTTGTTATGCGTATGTGCAAAAGGCCAAGAAACTGGATCCAATAAGTAAACAAGGTGTATTTGTAGGGTATGATAAAAGAAGTCCTGCATATCTGGTCTATTACTCTGATACTAACAAGATTGAGCGGGTTAGGTGTGTAAAATTTTTCAGTGAGAGCAACCCCGAATCTCACCCTGATTCAGATGATCAGGAGGGTGAATTCATGCCCAATAAAGTGCATGCCCCTATTGTCAATGAGAGTACAATTCCAGATCAAGGAAGGGGAAATGCTAGTAGCACAGAGAGTGTAGATGATAAGGCACGCTACCCCCTTCGAAGTCACAGTAAGCCAACTTATTTGAATGAGTATGTAACTGGCAAAGTTGTTGATGATGCAGTAACTTGTGTAGTTGATTACTGCTATAGAACATCAGATATACCAACCAGCTATTCCCAAGCTATGCATTCTACCGAAGTAAGGAAATGGGAAAAAGCATGAATGACGAAATTGAGGCCTTAGAAGGCAATGAAACTTTTGATCTGGTTCCACCCCCAAATGGCCGTGAGGTAGTGGGGGGGGAATGTGTTTATGCTGTTAAGACAGGACCAAATAAGGAAGAAACCCACAAAGCTCGTTGCGTAGCAAAAGGCTACTCCCAGATTCCTGGTATTGATTACCACGAAACCTTTTCTCCTACTGCTCGAATGAGCTCTGTTCGTGTGTTGTTACAACATGCAGTTCAAGAAATGGATGTAAAAACAGCATATTTGAATGCCCCAATAGATTGTGAGATTTTCATGGAACAGCCAGAAGGATACGAGAGAGTTGGAAAGAATGGTGAGAAGTTAGTTTGTAAGTTGAAAAAGTCTTTGTATGGAAATTGGAACAACATGTTACACGATTATTTAGTTAAAGCAAATTTCACTCAATCACTTGCTGACCCATGTGTTTACACTCGCAATACAGGTGTACAAGAATGTACAAATTCAGGTTTGCTTCAGTTGGTTTTGACATGTGTTGGGAAAGCTTTGTTACTATATAACATAAGTCAGGTCTGGTACCTGTCATTACATATATCAAGCTTCCAACTATCACTCTATACAGAGTTGGATCCTTCAACTCAGGTGATTCATCTACAACCTTATCAAGCCCTAATACAGTTGGGGTAACCTTTGCTTTGCATTCTGCCATTTCAAACTTTACTAACAATTTCTCAATATATCGCCTTTAACTCATTTCTATCACACCTTCAGACCATCGGAATTCAGTGCCTAGAAACCATGACAATACCCCTAGATCTTTCATTTAAAATTTTCTGCTTAAAGACTCTTTCACACTCTTTAAGAGGACTTTCACTGCTAGTTGAAATTATGAGATCGTCAACCCAAATAATAACATACAATTGAGCAGAGCTTAAAATTTAGGAAATCTGAAACCAATCTAGAGCTCATTGGGTTTTGTGATTCAGATTGGGGAAGTGATGGAAGTGATAGACGTAGTATATCTGGATATGGTTTCCAGTTATCCAAAAATGGTCAATTAGTTTCGTGGAGAAGTCGAAAACAGCCTACTGTTGCTTTGTCGACATGTGAGGCAGAGTATATTGCGATAACGGATGCTGTGCAGGAAGCAAAGTTCCTGAAACAACTGTGTAGTGACTTAAGAATTGTACGTTCTAGTGTTCTGTTGCACGTTGACAACCAAGGTACAATCAATCTGGCTAAGAATCCTATGTACCATAAAAGATCGAAACATATAGATATTAAGTATCACTTTATCAGAGGTGAGGTACGAACAGGTAGTATAAAGCTAGCATATGTTCCAACAGATGAGAATGTAGCAGATATTTTTACAAAGGCAGTTAGCAGAGTCAAACTAGATAAATTTAGATCGGTTATTTCAGGTATGTAATATTCAGCATAAGAGCAAGTGGGGGTGTTAAGTTGTGCTCATGATACTTTATGTAATCAATCATGTAATTAGTTGTGTTAAGTTGATTTAGCCAATACCATATATAGCATTATTAGTAATAATCCTGACCAATTGTAATCCAGCACTTTGTAACATAAACGCACTTAATGTAAAATAAACTTCAGTTCTTGTATGCTTCCACAGAGTGTGTATCATGTGTGTAGTAGAAACAAATATTATAGATGAAATGACTACAACGAACTCAACAAATGCCAACATTTGTCTAGTTTACGAAGAAAACGGAAATGGAACGGAAATGTAGAGAAGTTATTCTATAAGTTGTGCACAAAGTATGAACATCGAATACGCACAATGAAAGACTTCTCCAATGCATGGGTAGTTCGATCGAAGAACCTCAAATTATCAAATCCCAAAGACTACTCCAATACCAGTTGTCACCTTCGAGTTTTGTGGCTGCACGCCAACAAGGTTTAACTGTAGTTTTAACTTTTGACTTTGTTTGACATTATTACAATTAAAGTTAAACACCATCAAAAGGAAGCAAGGGTTTTCATTGTTTCCCAATTGTTCTAGTCTGCTTACTGCAATAGTGGCATGATTTTGCATTTACAGACTAATATATATAGTACAGGTACAAAATGCATAATTTGTGATGTCCGGTACAAAATGTCCAGTGTCAGGCACCAATTGGTTGGTGCCTGACACTTTGTCAGACACACTTGAAAAAGTTATTTTCAGGCTTGTCAGGACTATTTCCTCTCTCTCAAGAAGGGTCTCATCCACCCATCTATTAAAAACCTACTACTGGTAGTTATAAAGACCAATTCTCTAACTATACAAAAATGCAATCTGCTTATAGACACTATCATAGCACAGACGGCAGTTCCGCATGTTTTCAATGATATCCTTTATGCACAGGAAGTAGTGTTGGTACTGTTGGATTTATCTGCGTTCGACACCATAGACCACACCATTCTATTGGAGACTTGAACATCGTTATGGGTTTAGTGGTATCACTCATACCTTTATCCATTCCTCAAAGAAACCATTACAATATGGTGTACCTCAGGGTTCTGTACTGGGTCCACTTCTGTTTTCACTCTTCTTTGGCCATTGGAAGATGTGATGAAAGCCCATGGCCTTGATTGCATAATGTACGCTGATAACACACAGCTGTATATGCCTATAAAATCTCCATGTGATCGACCTGCTGCTCTAGCTAAACTTGAGTTATGTATTAAGGACATCTCCAACTGGTGTACTCTGAATGGTCTTATATGTAATCCAAGTAAAACCGAGATTGTCCATCTATCATCACGTTTTACGCATTGTGAACCAACGCCAGAAATATGTGTCAATGATGTGATAATCCAACCGCCCTCCGGTTGCACGTGATCTCGGTGTTGCTGTTGATAGACATCTAATATTAATACTATGCAAATAACATTTGTAAATATCGGTAAGATCCAGAAATATTTGAGTAAAAAGGACTGTGAGAAGTTGGTGCATGCATTTATAACATCAATACTTGACAGCTGCAATAGCATCCTTTATGGCTTACCAGAAGCTGAATTGAGCAAGTTACAGCAAATTCTAAATACAGCTGCCAGACTTGTTGCCAAAAAATCTGATCATATCTTCACTGGTTGCCAGTGAGATTAAGGATTGTTTTTTAAATACTGATAATTACTTTCAAAGCTTTACATGGCTAGGGCCTGGTTGCATAAAACCTCAACTTAAGTGTCCTCATGTACGATCCAAGATTATACAAGTGACTCCTGCAACGCCACAACAGCGTTAGCTGGTGAAGTAGGACTGTTGCGATTCAACTAAGTGTCATTTATGGATGTTGCACACAGGGGCGAAACTAGCTCTTTTTCGTTGGGGGTGAACGGTAAAATTGCCCTGCTAAAATCTTTGGTGCCCTGCAGCTCCATAGGTGAAATTTACCGAAACATATAAACGGAGGCCTGCCTCAATCTACATGCATGCATTTGAACTAAATTCCTATTGTCAGTCTGGTATGTGATGGCAAACTGGCAATTGGCAATACATACTGTAGAGTTAAAAATAGACATTAATTTATAGCAAGACCACGAAAATAGGCATTCAGCCGTGTCCAACGAGAATGACACAACTACAGCCCGCGCGTTTCCGGTTTCCTAAAGCACAGTACGTATGAACAGCTGCACACAATCAGGTAATCAGTGATCGCATTTTTAGGGGGGTTGTGCGGGGTCCCTACCCCGGGAAAATTTTGAAATCTAGAAGCTCGGAAAGACAATTTGCAGCAATTTGAGCAAACTTTTCCCATCAATTCTACAGCGAGCATATTTCAAATGAATCCAAGCTTACATGCTGCCTCTTACCAAGTGCCGCCATTTTTCGCGCCTAGTACTGGCAGAAGGGTCTGCGAACCAATCTAACACTCGCGTAGCCAATCTCGTTCCCAGAGCATGCACATGCTCTGGGAACAATATTGTCGCGTGACAAGGGTTTAGGGCTTGGCTAATACTTCAGGCTACACCAAAAATTCACGCAAAATTATTTTCACCTATGTCAGCTAGTAAAGGCTTTAGGCAATGTTAACCGCTAAACGATCCCTCAAATCGTACACTTTCGAAAAATTGTTTTCTTTATTTCTTTTCAACACCGATAAATGGACACTTAAGTGGAGGTTTTATGCAACCGGTGCCAGGCACCTATTTATATTACTGATTTACCAACTAAATATAAACCTACTCGTACTTTAAAATCATCTAACCGAAATCTGCTACTTGAGCCAAAATCCAGAACATTTGCAGTTGCCACACCAAAACTGTGGAATTCATTACCACAGGAAATTAGAAACATTGATATTTTAACTAGTTTTAAGTCAGCACTTAAGACTTCTGTTTTAAAATTAATAGTTTTTGTTCAGTGGTAATTTCTATGTCGGCTTTATCTTATAATGAAACTGTAATTAGTTTTATAAGTAACATTAACAGTATATTGATGTAAGAGCATTGAGACTATTGTATATATCTTTATTATTATTTTATGATATTCAACATCGTGTGTCCCAATATGTCCAATCACTGTCTAGTTGCAGTCAGAAAATTGTTACCATGAGGCAACAATTCCCTTAGACTTCCATGGGCTCTAACAATTCACAAGAGCCAAGTTCTGACACTGCCAAAGGCTTGGATTGATATTGGTAAACCTGAGAGAACTGCTGTAGTCTCTTAATGTCGCAATCAGTAGATCAAAAACACTATCATCTTGTGTTATTGAACCAATGCCGTATGAAAGATTGACAAGCTTGAAATCATCAGCCAATTTACAATATAGAATTACTATTATGTATTCAAAGCACAGTATTACATACATGCATTGTAACTGTCATATATGCCTTATCATAAAGCTTTTAGATCATGTACAGAACCAATGCTACTGTTCTAGCACTACAGCAGTCACCCAGGAAAAAGGTTTCCATCCTTTTCTCTTCTAAGATTCACAAGACATGACCACCAATGACAATTGTAAGTATATTGTAAGATTTCTATATGACATACATTACATTGTATAGTGTATGTACATAACAAACCATTTTCACAACAAACACAATTTTATGCAGTAAATCCATATGATGTGAAAAGTTTGTCTATTTGTTTACAATTACATAGGTTTATCATTGAACTATAACTGTTATCAAAACGAATTAGATAACGATTGATACAACGATCATTTTTTACATTGTCGGTCGATCCCAATCGCGAACTAACATGCTACCTTCATGCTGTGTCACCAGTCAAAGTATCTTGAAGCTGCAGGTACTTCTACATGACCCTGCAAACAGATGCCAATTGCACAACTAAAGCGGTTTGTTTTTCTCCTGAAAAGCGACCAGTTTTGGAAAAATATCTAATTGAAAAAAGTCCTGCGAAAATCACGAAATTCAGAACCAGTAACAAATATGGAAAACAAGATATTGTTATTGACAAAACAACATTAGTCAATTCGATCAATCGCGATAATGCCTTTGAACACAAGGAACTAGATTTGTGCAAACCACTGCATCTTTGACCCAAGTGTCAGCATTAAGGCAAAAGTAACAAAGTTAATTGGAACCAAGATCGTCACAACCAGTTTCAGAAACTCAAGTCGCCACTTGAAAAAATAGGATGTTGTCATTGTAGATCCTACATGATCAATCAAACTCATCTTGTGGGAACCATATGTTGACTGCCTGGAAGAAAACAAAACCTATCTATTAAGGAATCGTCACCTAAAGCAAGACAATGGAGGAAATAAATTCTTAAATACACCAAAATCAGTAGTGTTCCACTACGAAGAGGTACAAGAGTTCGCTGAAGGTGTTCAGACACTTTCTACACTTCAAGCATCTGTCACTTTATTGGGAGTACAGTCGATCTCCACATGTCTCTTGTGCATTCATTGTGCAAAAAGGTGTACACTGTTGCCCAATGTAGTCGCAGCAAAATGTTGCAGAAAGTCACTACTTGCACCAAATTCTGGTTTCTCAGAGTTATGTTTAGCAATCTAAAAAAGTCTGAGAATTTTAGTTTATCCATATTCAAAACAAATGTAAAAAATGACCGAATTTCTCCCTGACAACATAAACCTCTCCACTGTTTCAACCTGATGTTCTCACAGAAGCGTTGCTGCTGTCCATGCCCAACTTGAAACAACTTATGATGCTGTTCCAAAACATTTTTTATTAACATAAAGTATAGCATAAACATTTACCCTTGAAAAAACTATATTAAGTTTGTTACGTTTCGCCATTATGTTCTGAAATCTGTTCACAATCTCTTATTTTCAGAACAATAATTGGTGACATCCAGTTTCTCTTAATTATTGTAACTAAGTTTGTTATAAAAATGTAATCCTTTTACAGTTATACCTTTCAACGTATTCTCTCATATAACAAATGACCTGTCAGAGCCACGCAACATTGCTTTGGGGTACAATGACCCAATTTATTTTTATGTATTGATGCCCCATACACTCCTGCCCTAATTCTGCAATAATTCTCCTCACAAACAACCGGGCAGCACTTTTTTCAAAATTCAAACTTTACCACAGACACCTACTGCGTTTACTACAACTTTAAAATGTGCAACCCACGCTTCAACCAACACTGGATATGCGGGTCCGCTACTAGTTGACAACCTTCAAATAAAAGGGAGCACTTTCCTTGCAATAGTAACTCTTAGTATATAATAAACAATCATAATAATTCTGTCAACAAAAATGTTCTTGAGTGTTTATCATGCTTTTAAAGGTGTCTTAACTAAATATTATGCAGTACAGTAACTATAACAAAATTATATAAAAATCTTTAAAAACCAAACATTTTCAACATCAAGTAATCTTAAAAAAGTACTGATATTTAATATTCTTAAAACTTCATACTGAACATTATGACAACAAAAATACAAATCCTAGAAAATATTTGAAAACACTTACAAATTATTCAAGTGGCTTTAGCCCATGATTTTTCTTGTCCTCGAGACAGTACTTTAATGTAGAATCATTAACTGTAGCATCATTAACTCTTTCCCTACGGGCGCAGTTAAAATGGGTCGTTGATGACCCACAAAGTCGTCAATCGAAAAACACGGCACACGGTAACGCAAGATTAAAAATTGAAATTCGACAAGCGCCAGGAACATGAAATCCACGCACACGCCAAGTTTGATTTGATTTCATAAACAACTCTGCGATTGGTGGCATTTTGAGTTTTCAAGATGCTACGCGGGCGTGCAAGATGGCCTTTTCTGGAAAAATGTAAATTTTTCAACCTGATTTATGATAATTAATGCTAATTTATATTAACATGTGTTTTGTTCGGGAAATTTAAAAGAACAAGTAAAAGCCGGTTTATTGGGCTTCCAGAAAATGTATAGCTTTCGCAACAGTTATGGTTATTTCAAGAGATATCAATAGAACAACGTGGTCGTTCAATTTTTGATGTTTTTCAGCCGTAGGGAAAGAGTTAATAAGCAATAATAGGTAAATTGAAAATAATCGAAGAAAAAGCGTGAAAGGAAAAGCAGTTTATTATATGTTGAATTGAAAATAATCAATGTAAATACAGTTTAACAAAGCAAAAAAATGGTCAGTGACAAAAAATGAACCCCCTTCTCTGCTCCCCCCTACCCCCCTCAATGAGAGGAATTATGTAAGGGCTACCCGAAGCAGAGTCTCTGCAGAGATCCCACCTGCACCGGTCCACCCGCACGGGAGCTCATACTTTTAAATATATACGCAAGCTATCTATACACTACAAAGACAATACGTTCTGTGCATGTGGGTCAAAAAGGTCAAAATTCACCGTGTTTAGAAATGTAGGAAATAATTCACCAAATTGGCTTAAAATTTGATGTGTGTGTTGTTTAGCCGACTTACAACGATGATGAAAAATTCAGGCGAAAATATAAAATTGATCGATGCGAAAAAATATCGGCCATTCTATATTAACTCTTTCCCTACGGGCGCAGTTAAAATGGGTCGTTGATGACCCGCAAAGTCGTCAATCGAAAAACACGGCACACAAGATTAAAAATTGAAATTCGACAAGCGCCAGGAACATGAAATCCACGCACACGCCAAGTTTGATTTGATTTCATAAACAACTCTGCGATTGGTGGCATTTTGAGTTTTCAAGATGCTACGCGGGCGTGCAAGATGGCCTTTTCTGGAAAAATGTAAATTTTTCAACCTGATTTATGATAATTAATGCTAATTTATATTAACATAATGTGTTTTGTTCGGGAAATTTAAAAGAACAAGTAAAAGCCGGTTTATTGGGCTTCCAGAAAATGTATAGCTTTCGCAACAGTTATGGTTATTTCAAGAGATATCAATAGAACAACGTGGTCGTTCAATTTTTGATGTTTTTCAGCCGTAGGGAAAGAGTTAATAAGATACACACTTTGATAGTTCTCTAAGGACCTTTTCCCCTTCACTATTCATTTAACCCAAATGTCTGTTTTATTTTAATTCTGAAAAACCTAATTTCTAGCACAACTTGGATCAGGCATATATGCGCTATTTGAAATTTCATACGAATTTTTGGTAAAATGCCCCATTGCTGGGCAAGAAATATTCATCAGATCTAACCAAATGCCCCATATGGGTATTTAATAGGCCTTATTATTACATTGAGTCGGTTTCCTTTGATGTACCGCGGGATGTATGCGCCATACATCCCTAGGAATACTAATAAGATAAGAAACGAAGAAAAAACTAGGAAAATCTTTGTCCAACGTGGACAAAATCGACAAAACTTTGTTGGAAACCTCCTCAATGTAATAATAAGTCAGATAAACACCTCGAACATCAGGATTTATGCTATATACAGCCCTCGGACGCTACGCATACATCTCTCGTCCTCTGTAATTAACTCTTACTTATAATAGGCTTCATCGACACAGGTAAACGGCATTATAGGTCAAGGGCCAACGCTTGAAACGTTATGCACTAGTCAATTTAAATCCCTTCCAGGCCTATGTAGGGTTATACCTGGATGCCGGGGTTTTAACACTGACAAGAAAAGTGGGTCCGTATACCCGGGAACTAATCGTTATCATGATATTAACAGCAAAACTGTTTGATATCACAGAAGGTAATCAAGGAAAACTAGTTATCGTAGCCGTTGAAGTATTTTAAGTATTTATTTTGAGCCAGGTTTTTAACACTAGAGAAATGTTAAAATCCCATGAAAAGTGACGAAACCAGACAAAAGATCCAGTAAGGAACTACGTCTATGGAATGTGGTTATTTTTGTATGGATAATCTATTTCAAATGACAATTTACCAGTATAGATATATATATCTTTCCTTTGGCTTTGGTTTATCTTTCTGTTTTCTAGGTTTGAGATAACAGAATAACAATAGGATACCCCACCAATTCAGAGCACCTTATTAGAAACCTTACCTACAACAAGTTATGTATATTTTCTCATATGGCTCTTTCAATATTAATTGTCAACATTTCTATGAGCCAATGAAAAAGAGTGTAAGCCAAAGTATACCTACGCAACCTACACGTTTAGCGTACGAGCCTACAACGCTGGCAAGGAACTGAGTCAGTGTCAGACTATATTTACCTTTAATAAATTATTTACTAATTTCACTAAAAAAACGTTATACATGCATATCATGAAGATTTCAAACTTTCTTAGACTGAAAAAAATCTTTATCTACAAAGCCTTTTTGAATTAATGAATGTCTCATTCCTGATGTTACACTTGAATGTGCATTGATGTGATAGCAAGTAGCATACTCTACAACAGTTATCAAATTGTCATTGCAAGGAATGCCTTCTGGTTTGCACTTGATGAAAAGAGGGCTTTCTTGACAGTATCTACACCTACATCTTTGACTGGCACACCCGGTTTTCTTCCAAAGCAGTTTGCCTGTGATGTGATTGAATACATGCAGGCTGACAGCCATCCATTGCAACAAGTCAACCTTTTTTATTTCGGTACACACACACTCTCCCTCATTATTGACCACCATGTTGAGACTTTCTATGAATTCTCCTTCCAACGCCATCACCATCTTCAATGCGCTTTCTGTAAACGAGTACACACGTTTAGCCCAGAAAACCTCAGTTAAAACTATGGATGTGCATGTCCTTTATTTCTTGTATGGCTGCGCTGGTTTTCTCTGGAGAAGGTCTTATGCATGATGGCACACAAAACAGAAACCGATCTTAGGAGGCCATGAC
This sequence comes from Chrysogorgia sp. JL179-B06, assembly GCA_035772405.1. Lineage (NCBI taxonomy): Eukaryota > Metazoa > Cnidaria > Anthozoa > Scleralcyonacea > Chrysogorgiidae > Chrysogorgia > Chrysogorgia sp. JL179-B06. The sequence continues at coordinate 1,443,366 of JAYKKM010000250.1, forward strand.
CTAGATGAACCCTAGCAATTATACGTGCAGTGAACGGCATTTGAGTAGTTCCCAGAATCCCGAAAGGTACATTGGCAGGTATTTCCTCATCTTTTCAGTGGCGTATATATAAGGCTGCATTCATTATGTATATCACAAGGGGGCAGGTGATTTTTGGGGGATGTCAAACTTTTGAGGGGGGAATTTATAAATGTATCAAGGGGGGTTGTTATTTTTTGTGTTAATATATATTAACCCATGTACAAAAACCATTTTGGGAGATAAATGCTATTAAACACTGTGTTTGGTATTAATCACTTTTAATATAAAGCAAGCTGATAATTGCTTGTGTACAAATATAAACAAATGAAAAACAAAACACAATGTAAATTAGTACTAAACTGATGCCGTATTATTATGATGTGTAATAAACTAATAACAATGCCATACAAACAAACATTTAAAAAATGATGATTATGTAGTTATCCAGTTTCTTGTTCTTCATCAACATCAGAAATTATAAATGGCTCATGCTGACTATCTGTGTTTTCTGTGCCTAATTCTTCTTCACTTTCTACTTCACTTGCACTACACTTTGTATCTCCTGACTTTCTCAGTAGTTCAGTGAGCCTATGGATAGTACACTCTACATGCACTCAACAAGTCAGATAAAAGTAGCAGTACTCCTGGAGCCACGTATTTTAAAAATATATCTGGATTTTTTGCTGATCATAATACATCAGAGGGGAATTATTTATGGAATATGTGAAAGATAGGTACAAGAATACATCTGGTTCTCAGTGCGAATTTTGCAGAAAGTTTCCTTGCTCCTCTTCCAGACTACGATAAACTCGCCAAATTTCACTACAAAGATGTCTTTGATACAACTCTACTTCAGGCAGATCACAAGCCTCGTGATATTGACGACTTCCGCCCACGAGCACAGATTCGTGCTGATGACCCAGAAAGTATACAGACGTTTAGTAGGCAGTTTCTTGTTGAAGAGGTGTATGTAATGTAAAGGAATATCTCAACCACATTCTGTGTTTGTCACGAGCTGAAGAAATCCGCAAAAAAACAGCGTACCAAGGATAAAAAGGCACAACAAGCTAAAAATTACGATGATTACAACTGGAAAGAACTAGCATCAAAAGAAAAGCTGAATAAACTTAAAGTAAACGAACTGGAAAAATACCTCATGAAGCACCAATTGTCCCTTGTTGGACTGAAGAAAAATAAAGTGATGCGGATTATGGCTCACATTCATATGACAGAGGAAAACAATATAAATATTGCTGTTGAATCAGATATCATTAACAGTGAGGAAGAGGATGATATTAACTATGAGACAGAAGATGATGAGGTAGTACCATTTGTAGGAAGTGATGAGTTTTGCGATGCAACAAATGTCGCGACACCTACTGTTTCACGAGTCGGCAGGCAATCGGTTCCCAATACTTGGTACCAACCATCAGATTGGTTGATATAGGAAAATGTTAATTTTATGACACGAAACACCAGTTGAATTATGCTTTTGTAATTGTACATACTGTATACAAAAGATGATTTGTTTACATTTCTTTATCATGCATATTTGCTGTTGTTGTTGTTGTTGGTGTATGTGTGTAGGGGAGTGTTAAATTTTTCTTGAGGTGAGAGGGGGAGGTATATAAAACAAACATATTATTAAAAAGTCACCTGCCCCCCTGTGGTATACATAATGAATGCAGCCTAAGCCAGACTGGAAAGTTTGCTTTGTGCAGGCCAGATCTTGCCCGCACACTTAATTTAATTGGCTCTCTACCTGCGCAATTTTCGCTAAATTACATATTCGCTCGCGCAAAGGTGAATAGCCGTGCCCGCTTAAAGTATGATCGTGGTAAAGTGTATCAATGAGAGAGACGAGACGTACTTTTTTTCATGATGGCGGCCATTCTCGCAAGATAAAAAAGCATAGCTGCATAGGTATTCTATACTTAATCCCTAACAACACGACCCTAATCCTAATCTTATAACTAATTGGATGCGAGTCATTTTTACTTCCTATTTTTACTAAATATATATCAAGTCAGATATCAAGTTAGATATCAATTGGAAATGAAATCCGTCGTTCATTAGCCTCCTCCGCAGGCAACTCTGTGGCATCCTACACGGGTGCCATATTAGGGACCTTAAGCATTGAGAACGTTGACGTCGCGGACGTTGGGTAGCGAGCCGAATATTCCTGGTGCGAGTAAGCCGGAAGCGTACGTCAGCGATTGCGACAATTGACGTTAAGCAAACAAATCACAGACGGTGGGGCAAACAAATCACAGACGGTGGGGCAAATAAAATGTAAACACAGCAATATATTTCCAGCATTTTCAATAATATACTTATCATGTGCAGTTTAAAGAAAGCTCGAGAGATGCTTCTTTTGTCACTGCACCATAGTTTTATCACAGAAGAAGAATTTATGCTTTTATACGATGCCAGTGTCTCTAAGAACCCGACATTTCCACACAAAGATTACGATCGCTTCAACCTCGACGACATGGACGAAACTGAGTGTTATCGAGAATTTAGAGTATGCAAACTCGACATACCTCGTCTGGCCGATGCGTTCAGGTTACCAGATGGTTTGAGCTGCCATCAGCATACAAGGGCAGATAGAATCGAGGGACTTTGCATGGTGTTGCGACGACTGTCTTACCCCTGTCGATACAGCGACATGATTCACCGATTTGGCCGTGCAGTGCCAGAAATCAGCATGATTACTAATCGTTTTGAGGATTGGATTTATGAAAACCATCACAGGAAGATAACTGAATGGAATGCTGAACTATTGAGTCAAGGTAACCTCCAGCTATATGCTGATGCTGTAGCGGCTAAAGGAGCTGCACTAACAAATTGCTTTGGTTTCGTGGATGGGACTGTCCGACCGATTTGCAGGCCAGGCATAAACCAAAAAATCGTGTACATCGGCACAAAAGAGTCCATGCTTTAAAATTCTGGTCGCCCACCTGTATAGTCCTGTAGGTAAGCTTTATTATTGCTTTATTAAATGTTCATAGTATTAAGTTTTATAGCATTTAATAGTTCAGTTATTTATGTTTTATTTGTAATGAAACTGCTTGTATATATATGCAATTATATATATATATATATATATATATATACAGTGAACTCTCTCTAAGTGGACACCTCTCTAAGGCGGACAACAAATTTGGTGTCCGCCTTAGAGAGTTCACTGTATATATATAAACAAATTAGGCCCTGTTTACAAGGAGGCAGGGTAACCCAGGTGTCACGATTATAAGGAGGCACGATTATAAGGAGGCAGGGTAACCCAGGTGTCACGATTATTACCTGGGTTACCCTAGCAAGAGGGTTACCCTAGCTCTTGTATTTTTCTTGTACCAGTTTTGTGATGATTATGGCTAACTTGGTGACTACATAAAAACCTGTGCTAACTTTGACCCTCTTGGTGGGTAACCTGGACCCCTCTTGCTGGGTAACCTGGATGTTAGGGGGTGGCCCTACCTCCCTGTAAACAGGGCCTTATAATATAATAAAATATGTATAGTAAGTCGTGATGTTTGCCTCTGTATTATAGTAATAAACAAACAACTTAATTATTATTATATAAAAAACTAATTAAAAACATACAATTACAATTTGTTATAACTATTAAAAATATTTGCTCTCTTATAAAAAAGCACGCTTAGTTGATTGCAATTTAATGCTGACCAATACTAGATTTCCATTGTTCCTAGTATTATAACCATAGAGGTCCTGATGCTGAATTTTTAAATAATCACTAAGATAAACTGGAATTGTCATACAAAATATTGTCATACAGTATTTTACAAGCTTGTATACATGTGATGTTCTCCTATTATATAAAGGATCACAACCTAACTTAATTAAAATGTTATCTGTGGATAATTAAGAACCAGCATTAAAATAAACTATTTGTTAAGTATAAAACCTCAATTAGTCAATTGTAAGTATTAGTATCACATGTCAATCACGTGCAGTAGTTATACTGATCATATCACGTGATCTGACCACGTTGTAACACTTGACTTTATCTATTGCTAAATGTAGTTTCTCGTTCTTGTTCTTGTCCAATAAAGTCTATATAAAAATCATTTCTTTTGTGTGATTATACCACCGTCATGGCGACACCCTCAACAGGTTATGGGCCCAGCAGAAGGCAGATATTCGACGGTGACGAATTATGGGAGTATGAATTATGGGAGATAAAATTCATAGGATATTTACGATTGAAGAAGCTACACGAGACAATTCTGACGCCGTTAGCCGATGATGCTAGCGAAGCAGCAAGAACAACTGACGCAACTAAGAATGCAGACGCCTTTGCTGAAATGATACAGTGTCTAGACGATCGAAGCCTTTCGCTTATCATACGAGATGCCCAAGATGATGGTCGTAAAGCTCTAGGAATATTGCGTGAACACTACAAGTCAAAAGGAAAACCACGAGTAATAACTCTTTACACGGAACTAACAACACTAAAAATGGGAGACGATGAAAGAGTTACCGATTACATGCTTCGAGCCGAGACAGCCGCCACATCGCTCAAATCTGCAGGCGAAAACATCAGCGATAGCCTGCTGATCGCGATGATACTAAAGGGATTGCCGACGACAGAGTACAGGCCATTCTCGACGGTGATTACGCAGAAGGACAAGCAAGTGACCTTCAGTGAGTTCAAAGTATCCCTTAGAAGCTTTGAAGAGACCCAGAAAATGTCCATATCTTCGGAACAGTGTGTTATGCTTATGTGCAGGATAAAAAGAAACTTGATCCTAGGTCTGAGAAGAGCATATTTGTTGGTTATGATAGAGGAAGTCCTTCCTATTTGGTTTATTTTCCCGAGAAACATGTGATAAGAAAATATCGGTGTGTAAAATTCACTGATAAATTTGAGGTTGGTAAACCAACTGACACCTCCAGCATATGCAATGATGATGAGATGATTGTTACACCTCATCAAGTGGATGAGAATGTGGGAAATCAGTCTGAGGTATCTGATGAACCTGAAAGTCAGGATAAGGCACCCTCAGCAACTAAGTACCCAGAGAGGAAGCGTGAGAGACCTCAATATTATGGTCATTCTGTTGAAAACAATGAACCAATTAATGGTGATGATGATGATCAAATAAACTCTACTCTTGATTATGCTTATAAGATAGTAGGTGTACCCTCTAGTTATCAGGAGGCGATGATGTCACCTGACTCCAATAAGTGGCAAAAGGCCATGGAAGAAGAAATGGATGCTTTGACATCGAACAATACGTTTGAGTTAACCACTACTCCAAGGTGGAAAATGGGTTTATGCTCTAAAGCCTGGTCCAGATGGACAGGACAAATACAAAGCTAGATTTGTAGCGAAGGGATACTCGCAAGTCCCTGGAAAAGATTACCATGAAACTTTTCCCCCCACAGCACGAATGACTTCCATTAGATCTTTGATGCAACTGGCAGTGCAATATAATTTAACTGTACACCAAATGGATGTCAAAACAGCTTACCTCAATGCTCCAATCGACTGTGAGCTATTTGTCGAGCAGCCTGAAGGTTTTGCTGTATCCAACAAAGATGGTGATGAACTAGTATGCAAGCTCAACAAATCACTATATGGGCTTAAACAGAGTGGACGGAATTGGAATGGTGTCCTCCATTCATATCTCGTTAGTGATGGGTTCACTCAATCTCAATCGGATACTTGTGTATATACTAAGATATCTAACGATTCTATGACAATTTTGATTATTTGGGTGGATGATATAATAATTGCATCCAATTGCCAAGAAAATTTGGTGAATGTGAAAGCAAATCTTAGTAAAAGATTTCAAATGAAGGATCTTGGTAAATTGTCATACTTTCTTGGGATTGATTTTGTCTGTAAGGATGATTCCATTGAAATGAATCAAACAAAGTACATTGAAAAAATGTTACTTAAGTTTGCTATGCAGGATGCAAAACCTAGATCAACTCCTTGCGAGGTATCGGTCAAAGCTGATACGGAAAGTGAAGAACCAGTTGACAATAGATTGTACAGAGAGATGGTAGGTCCTGATCTATCATTTGTTGTCACAAAGCTCTCTCAATGCCTAGCTAACGACTTCCAACATGATTATGGTTAAGCATGTCCTTAGGTACCTTAAAGGTACTATCCACAAAGGTCTCATATTTAGGAAGAGTGAAAAGCCACTCAACTTGATAGGTTTTTGTGATGCAGACTGGGGTGGAAGTAATGATAGAAGAAGCATTACTGGGTATGGTTACATGCTGTCAGAGAAAGGACCCTTAATTTCGTGGAACAGTAGGAAACAGCCTACTGTAGCCCTGTCAACCTGCGAAGCTGAGTATATGTCCCTTTCCTCGGCAGTGCAGGAGGGCAAATATCTTTCGCAGTTCCTGAAAGGTCTTTTAGGCAGTGATAGGTTTAATTCAGTCACACTAAATTGTGACAACCAAGGCGCAATAGCTTTATCGAAAAACCCAGTTCACCACAATAGATCCAAGCACATTGATATTAGGTATCATATCATTAGATTTGAAATCCAAAGTAAGTTCCTATTTTTACAGTACATTAGTACACAAGATAATTTAGCTGATGTGTTCACAAAAGCTGTAACAGGACCAAAATTAAAAACATTTGTACCATTACTTTTAGGGATATAACTTTGTAAAATAAACAACTTTAATCATTTTCTGTTTAAGAGGGGGTGTTAAGTATAACACCTCAATTAGTCAATTGTAAGTATTAGTATCACATGTCAATCACGTGCAGTAGTTATACTGATCATATCACGTGATCTGACCACGTTGTAACACTTGACTTTATCTATTGCTAAATGTAGTTTCTCGTTCTTGTTCTTGTCCAATAAAGTCTATATAAAAATCATTTCTTTTGTGTGATTATACCACCGTCATGGCGACACCCTCAACACTATTCTGCTTCCATGTCTTTCTAGTCATTCAATTTCATCACTATTTCCCTGACTATATTCATGCCACACAACATCACAATACTCGAGAACAGGAAGTACCCTAGCTCTTGAATTTAATGTCTGGCAGTGCCCGATTTTAAAAATGTAAGGCCATTACCAATATAAAAATCATAAAAATATATAAAAATTCCTGATGTGTAACCAGTATTACAAATTGAACTTGGGTATTTACCCCCAAACATCCAAAGGGCTGGCTTTTTCTACAAAAACAGGATTTTTAACAACTCTAGTTTTTTATATGTACAGGTATACTGAAATAACTAGTTTTCTTTGTGAAATTGCAGAGGGTAAAAAGCATGATGCAGCAATGCTGAAGGGATTCCAGGCTGCTACAAGATTTGGAAATGAATGCCATCAGCCCAACTGGTATGCCATATTGCCTGTATGGTGACCCTGCATACCCAATGAAACTTAATTTACAGGCTCCACTCACTGCTCCAATGGAACAAGTCAATGAGTGTGGTCCACTCATCAGTTGAGTGGATCTTTGGTGATATCGTTGGATAATTTAAATTCATTGATTTAAAAAAAAATCTAAAAATTGGTTTAAGTGCTGTTGGAAAGCATTATGTAGTCAGTGCATTGTTAAGGAATGCTTTAACATGTATGTATAGCAATGGGGCAGCAAAATTCTTTACTGTGGATCCACCTTCTCTTGAAGAATACTTTGCTTAAGTATATTATTATATAATAATTTTGTTGTAATGCTAATTAATTTTCTTGTTTATTAAGTATATAAATATACATGAACTCTCAGTGAAATATTTTAAATAAATTGTTTAATTTAAATGTACATTTTTATTTCAATAATATGTAACACAAGATATAATGTAAATCTATGATTGTTAAATATATTAAATTATATATTTTTTGTGGAAATGAATGTATAAAACTTGATGGATAAAAATCTTATTAGAATTGTATTGTGTAGACATTGTGTATAAAATTAACTTTTTTTACCTAATATAGCCATCAGCATTTGATATTGCTGTTCTTGCTGCTGAGCCATGATGGATTGCATTTGCATAAACTGCTGCTGCTAACATCTGCATGAGGTCATGATGCTGTTGGTCAAGTTGTTGTTGCCTGTTAGATTCCTTTTCCACCTGCTTCGATCTTATTTCCACATCCCTCTGCCGTAAATATGCTACCACCTCAGAGCCATTTGATCTTCTTTTTTTGCATTTGGGCTTACTGGATTCTTGTTCCTCTTCTGACCTCTTTTTTGTTTGGCTGAGGACTTCCATTGCTTTCAACCTGATACCCTGAGCTTTCTTTTGCTCTAGTTGTACTTTTGCTTTATCTTTTTCATCTTCGTCATCTCTGATCTGTTCACTTGCCTCCATCCTTTCTGTTATTTCCTCTAGCAGTCTGTCCAACTCGGTTGGTTCAGGGCTTATTCCGCTTGCACTGAGCTCTTTTGATGTTTTCTTTTTGAATTTGTCAACAAGCCCTGAAAAATGGTCCCAGATAGATCTCTTGCTCACTTTGAAGTCTGGATGTTTATTTAAGTTGTCTGCTATGATTGACCATGCTTGGGCTCTGTTCACTGTTTTTTCTCTTATTTTATATGGCTCCATGACACAAAAGCAAGTCTTTGCTTTCATTCCACTCCATTCTATAACTGTTAAAAAACAAATTATATATATATATATATATATATATATATGACATTTTAAAAAAATACAGCGGGAGAATTTTTAAAAAATAAGAGGTAACCTGAAATAAGAATTGTTTTTTTCGTCCAACTCCAAATATATTACTTACCTTAACCCTATTTTTTCCGGCAGAGAAACCAAACTTGACATCACTCAGCAGTATAAGGCAAGTAAAGCGACTGTACGTCTGAAAAGACAAATATATGACATGCTATATGTTTTGAACATAATCACAAATACAATAACAATAAATCTTACTAATACGGAAATTAAAAATACATGCTTTAAACTCAAACCTACCTGTCAATTGAGTTTGTTTCAATGTGTCTAGTTAAAAATAATCAGGCTTTTTAGCAACGTTGTCTCCACGACGACAAATTCAGAAATAATACGTCGGAGACGTAGCACAGCCCCACAGACGGCCGCTGTATCCAATGACAACGGCTGACGAATTTATGAAATTTACTTCCGGCGTACGTCCGCGACGTCAACGTTCTGAATGCTTAAGGTCCCTATTGAACGAGTTCATGCTGGAGACTGAGCAGGAATACTTTTAACCTCACGCTTAGTCTCCCGTGTAGGATGAGGGCCACAGAGTAGCCTGAGGCTAGAAATGAATATGGAAACAGCTGCCGAATTAAAAGGTAGGAAAAAGGCCGTACTGTTCAGTTGCAAAAACATTTTTTATTTTCATATGAGAAATATCCCCAATAATTGACTTATGAAGGAATATTAAATCTCATTGAAATTTTCTGCATTATATATTATCCTCTCTTTTCTGTAATAAAATTCACTCCTGAAGTAAATCAAATTCAGTTAATTCACTGCTGAACAAAACTTGTTTTACAATAGATTCGTCTGATTCGAAAAATGTCGTTACTTGCGGATTTTGTAACTGAATCTCCAGACTCCACTTGTATCGATCGCAAAAAAGAATGAACAGCCTCATCACAAGATCACAAGTAAGTAAATTGAGAAGTTAAAAGTATGAAATTTGTTACTGTTTAAAACTGTAGGTATAATTAATCTTCTTGAATCTTACTCTGAACACAATTTCGTTTATAGCATTCATGAACTATTTCAAGAGACCTAGTGTCCTAGTCAATCGAGGGATGATACGTCTATCAAACCAAAGCGCCGGAAAGCTGGCTATGAAAAAACGCCGATTGCTATCTGCTTGAAATGCTTCAAAGACAAACAGAAGAAATTTTGGTTGTGTCAATACAACAAATCTACTGTCAAAGGTCACATCGAATCAACACACAAATGTGAAGATGGCTTGAGTGATGATGTTGTGGTCCCAAGAATTCATTTTCGTGCCAGAGAAGCGATGATAGAATATAATACAATTAATTCTGCTGATTTTACTAGTACTTCTACTTTCAGGTAACTACTTACGAATGCGCTTGCGAAAACGATGCAAGATGCTTAAATAGTAAATATATGCGAGGAAAATGTGATAATTTAATAAATGTTAGGAATGTCAATTAAAATAGTTGTATACGAAAAGAAGATAATAGTCTTAGTGAGCCAATAAGGCCCGTTTCAAACGTCGAATTTATCATGTGTCAAATTAAATACCGAATGGCCCAAAACAGATTTGGATTTGGATTACATGAAGTAGTAATTTCCCAGTACTTTCTGATGAAGCGTATTAGATTCGACACATGATAAATTCGACGTTTGAAACCACGTCGCACTTTGGTCGTTACTTCGACCGAAGCCGTCGAATTTAATATTGCGGTCGGCCGCAATTAAAAACATCGAATTTATCATATGCATAATACGAGGTATTGCATTCAATACATGATAAATTCGACGTTTGAAACAGGCCTAAAATTCACTATTTAAATTTCATTTTTCCTCAATTTTGATTGGCGATGTCGAGCATGCACAGTAACATTCACCTCTGAAAATAGGACAATGCGCTTTGACATCCATCAAAAGTAGGTCACGTCAGAAACATCTCCAAAAACTTGTTGTCGATGACCGAGGTTAGGATTAGTTCTAGGATTTGCGTTAGGGTTTCGTTAATACCAATCATTAAAACAAGTTGTTGCTTTCACGTTGTACATGCAAATAAATTTGTTTTATATAGTGAAAGTTGTAGTGTTGAAGACGAGGTAACTGTAATATCGATGGAAAACCATGCAGTGAAGAAATGTAAGGTTCAATTGCACACGAGTGCATATCAGCTTTAATTTGTGCTTTAAATTCCGTTAATAAGTACTGTAACTGAAGGGCTTTTGTTTTACAATATATAGAAACGCACAGAATGTCCTAAATGAAAGTCAGGCCAACATGTTCTTAAATCAGTCAGTTGAAGTCGAAGAGCTTGCTCAAGTAACTGTTACCTTGAGGGTTGTGTATCAAAATTATGTATTTTCCATATGCATTTGAGTTTTACATTTCAGTTATCATTTCAATGCTGTGACATATGGCTAATTACTGTTTAACGATTCATATCGTGCCATCGTAACATGAATGATAAAATATTGATTTTGAGCTATGATAGTACCGTTCTGCCATGCTCTTGTAACATGGATGATAAAATATTGCGTTTTAGGATTCAGCGAACCTTTCCTTTGATAAAGAAAACAACCTTTCATTTCAATGAAAGGTTGTATTCTCTATTGTCAACAGAGAATAAGGCTTTCGTTATTGTGTGATGAAAGGCTCTTCACCATTCATTCCACGTCCAACGGAAAGGTATTAAAGCTGCACCCTCCAACGTTTCATTCACTTTTCGAATCCTGCTTTACATTTCAGTTATCATTTCAATGCTGTGACATATGGCTAATTACTGTTTAACGATTCATATCGTGCCATCGTAACATGAATGATAAAATATTGATTTTGAGCTATGATAGTACCGTTCTGCCATGCTCTTGTAACATGGATGATAAAATATTGCGTTTTAGGATTCAGCGAACCTTTCCTTTGATAAAGAAAACAACCTTTCATTTCAATGAAAGGTTGTATTCTCTATTGTCAACAGAGAATAAGGCTTTCGTTATTGTGTGATGAAAGGCTCTTCACCATTCATTCCACGTCCAACGGAAAGGTATTAAAGCTGCACCCTCCAACGTTTCATTCACTTTTCGAATCCTGCTCCTTGTTGGACATTTTGCAGAGGTTTTCAAGTCTGTATATTTGTGAAGTTTATTCAAGGTTCACTGCAGGTAAGTTAGCATTTGAAGCGTTATTTTTCCTTGTGTTTTACATTTATTTTATTTCTTACAAGTTTTTTAATTTGCAAGGAACTTTATTAATAGCTTGTGCACTTTTTTCATCTTCATGTTTTCGTTTCATACTGCTTAATAACTCACTGCAGATAATCCCTTGAATATTGGCCCTCATGTCATATTACACCCTAGACCTCCTCCTCAGTCTGTTTGCTGATTAATATCTAAATTTAGGTAACTGTTTCAATCCATAAAGCATTGTCAGTGAGAGAGGACCAGGAAGGTTCAAGAGCTCTGCATTCTAAAACTGGGAAAGAGCGATATAAATGTATCGCTAACTTACAATAAAAGCGTTTGTGAAGTGCAGACAAGTATACAGCAGATACAACGGCTTCAATTTGAATGTTCATCGGACAGACGACGTATTAACGCATGTGTGCACTATATAAGGTATTTTCATCAAATATCCCATAGTTCAAGTAAAAACAGCAAATCGCCATGTATCTTGGCTTTCTCAGGGGGAATAACAGGAAATCCAATAGTATAGTGAAGTTATTCTGTTGACTGCTGTTACAAAGGTGATTGACACATGACAGACTAGAATTTACTAGTATTTGCTGTTTCGTTTAGGGTATGATCCTTTTTGGTTTTGTAAATTTTTGGTGAGAACTATTATCTTTATTTTACTATTTGTGTTTTATAGACGTAATTGGTATCGATAGATTTAAAAAATAGACCATTAAATTACTAACTAAGTTGTTACGTGAAAAGGTGGTAAACTGCCACTAGACGATTTTTAGTAACGAAATGCTGACAGGTTTTACTCTGATGAAGGGCTCCGCTCGAAACGTCAGTATTTCGTCACTAAATTCTTGGCAGTTAACCACCTATATCCAAAACACTGTCTATGCAGCACTCTACTTGTTAACTGTCATTTAATCCTTTCTTGTCCGAGATTCTCCTTTTGACTGGTAGAATCGGCGGACGTTACTGAGTAAAATCTAATGATTCTTTTAACCATTTTTCTTTTCATTAGAAGCTCTTTCCTTGGTGAGTAAAATTGTCTGATGATATAGGGAAAGAGTTATTATTAGTAATACTGTAAACAGTGGAGTAGGTATATAGTGTGTAAAAATCTTTATAAAATTGTTGCGAAAATGCAGACAAACTGAATTGTCTAACAATATAACAAATTAACAAGAGTTCTAACAAGGAAACTTGCAAAGCATAACAATTTTTAAATGTTTAAATGTTCAAAACATCCATGCAGGTGTCCCCCCTCTGGCGCTGGTATTACCGATGGAACGCCAACATGCAGCCACGTTCTGTCGAGGCTCTGCAAGATGTCCACAAACTTCTGGCTGCTCCACGCGGGTGGTGTAACAAGAATTTTTTTGCCGAGGTTGCTCGCCACTGTTGCCTCCTTCAGGGTCATCTGCGTCGGACCCCTCCTCACACTCGCTATTTTCAGGCGACATCGCCTGTCGAACCAGTGCAGACTTTATCTCGGTTTTCTCCCTTGCCGTATACGTTGTCGATCCTTCGAGTATGCTTTTTCGACTGCGTAATTTCTATGCAACAAAATATTAAAAGTATTGAGCAATTAAGTCTATCAAATATTAGTCGCCCAGCAAAAGTACTAATGAGGAAACAGGGGCCGTATATATAACTATAATAAAGTATCTTTAACGACTACATATGTCACTTCACGAGTTACAAAGGAGTGAAGAGGCTTTACAAAATTTTAAATGGTAAATTTTGTTATGTAGAAGGGAGAAACATGTTTACCATTTAGTGAAGAGAAGCCTAGCTGGTTGGTGTAAAACACGACAATTTTTAAAACATTTTAGTTTTAATCATAGTACTGTACCAAGAATTACCACGACACAAAGTTATGAACTTCGTTTAGCGAAAGTTAAGACAGAATGCAGGAAAAAGGGATTCTATTATGGATGTACCGTCTATATAATAGATTTAATAGCAATTAATATTTAGTTTGTATATTAATGATATCTAACTGTATATATAATCGTTAATTTTATTTTGTAACATATCTTAGTTTTGTTCAGGGCCCTTAAGGATAACAGTGAAACTTTTCACTGATCAGGTTACCCTGGGGGGAATATAAATATGTATAGATGTAAAATATAAATATGTATAGATCTATTAATTTAATACATAGTTTATAGCCAGTTGAACAAAACGAACCAGAGCAAAGCAAACGACGTTTATTTGTAAATTCCTTTGAGAAAGTTGGTGGGGCAGTGATATCGAAATTCGGGCCCATTCCGAAGTTCGGTGATTTCCATAATAAGTGCTCCTCACTACTACGTAAAAAATCGGTAAATATTATAAATATTTGTAATTCATCTATAGTGGGAATTGCTAAGTATAGGTTAGATAATGTTCACGAGTGTTCTATGGGACATAGAGTCCTGAGAATTAGAGTGGCCGCGAGTGGCCTATCTAATTCGATGGACTCTGTATCTCATAGATCACAAGGGACTATTATATCTAACCATCGCCGACTTAGAGAATGGTTGAAACCACAAAGTAATTTTAACTTTTACTATAAAACTTTTTATATTAACATTAACCAGAGGCTTAATTTGAATTCATTAGTGACTAGAGTCCACTGCGCCATGCAAAAGAAAACAAAATATCTTTCAGTGGACTCTACATAGAGTTCACTAATCTGTGGAATATAGTGAAATACTCGACGTCGATTGGTTTTAATAGCCAAAGCCACAGGGTGAGTATATTTTAAGGCCAGTTTACACCGGCGATTTTTGCTGCGATTTTTCTGACCCTGACGTATGCGATATAGTAGATGACTTAGTAGATGGTTCAATACATTCATAAGACAATTCATTCGATCGTATGTGTTAAAAAGAGAAAAATCGCATCAAAAATCGCCTGTGAAAACAGGCTAACATGCGCTTGAGGTCACGTTGTCGCAGCGCGCGCACTTGTCATCTTATCGCCTTCCGTTCCGGTTTTATAAAACATGGAAAGGGTCTTCGTTATTCTCCAACTTGGTCAATCTGATACTTTGGAATCTCTGGTCCATTGAGGTAAACAAGCCATATAATAATAATAAACGTATTAAACAGGATAAATTGAATACTCTAAAACTAAAATGTTGGTGTAGGTACTTCCGAAATAGTGTGTGCCGTTCGAAGGCCCACATGTTCACTCTCTGAGTCCAACGTTTTGCTTTACACACTATTTCGACAATACCTATGTAGCACAACACTTTTGTAGTCTTATTTAAAACCGTAATCGGTCGCCAGGAATGTCGATGTTGTGACAGTTGCGTAATAATTGTGCACTTTATACTTCAGCAGACTGAACGGCGCTTTCTCGATATATGCGCAGCCGAAACATTCTCCCTGGTTTTCAAAAAGGAAACAAAAAACTGTATTTTTTTAAAGAATGAGGGATGTGTTACCTGTATTAAAGTAATTTCAATCGAAATTTTCATGGATAGAAACTGATCAAATTGAAATTTGATGCGATAGTACAGTAATTGGGTTGTCGACATGCATAACTTCAATCCGTAAATCTACTGTGTATCCAAATATTTAATCGAATCTTGCTTTATAAGTATTGTTTTCCAGAATTTTTTTATTTTTTCCTTTTTTAAATTGTCTCCTAGTATTGGATTTTTACACATACACATTTATCACTCAATATGATGTATTGTATGAATCCAGAGTTTAAAATAGTCTGGTGACTGGCGTTATAGCCAAGTAAAATACACAAATGTCTTACTCGGATGGGAAATAATTAAATTACGGACGTTCAGGAGGGAAAGGCCAGACTTCTAGCAAACTTTACATCAATGCCAAATTAAATGCTATATTATTTAAAATGTTATCCACAAAAATATCAGTCGGTGATGATCACCTGGATTTATGATCTGTGTTTACATTTGGGCACCTGTCAAATTTTTAGAAAGAAATCAATGAGACAATTTGCAAAAAATATCATTGATATGATGATCAAATTGAAGAAATAATGCTGTGAAAATTATCAGTGCAAGCTACAACCTACATACACATGCATATATTATGTACAACCCCATATTTATGTGTGAATAAACTGCTGATATTTTGTATCAAAATATACTGTACATCCATGATGATTAACACAAGTCTAGGTTTTCCATTCTGTTTTTTCCAATGTTGCAATATTGCAATTATTGCATCATCCTGATAGGCTTTGTGAATCTGAAGCAAGTAACCGGAGTTAACGCACCTTGATTTAAATAATTTAATTGAACAGTCTCTAGCAGGAATCTTGTTACATCCTAATACATAGTACCGGAGATCCTAGGTCTAGGGGTAACTGTCATAATATTATACTGTACTGTCAGCCAATAAAAAAATATTGGTTATCACTGCCAGACCAAATGTTATGGATATTTTTTTGTATTATGTTACGAAAATAATATAAATGTAAAGCCTAACCGAGTATATGAATACACTGTATAGTTATTTTTAATGTTTTATATTCGATTGATAATGTTGTACCAAGTGGAGAATAATTTTATAACTATGCTTTTGTGATATTTTTTTTCATGACCAAAAACAGGAGAATATTTCATTTCAATTTACAACAGCTACAGTTGCTGTATAATCTTGGTATTCTGCTCAATTATCAACCTCTGATTATTCAGTATTCTTCTCATTACCTCTTTATTTTGACTTACTTCATTCGCGTTCATTTTGACAAGGTGAATTAAACAAATATATTTCGAGTGATTATTTTACTGCCTAAAATTGATCCCCTTGTCAGATTTAGGCCACGATTGGCTTAGATTAGCCATGTGACTAAAATATACGCAGCATTTAACCCCACCCCCTAACACCCTGTATATACCAATATGTTACCATAGAAACAAATCCTTCTGGAGAGAAATATGGCAGACGATGGTAGTTGCCTCATGTTTTGTGCTCATTGCGATACTCATTTGCCAAACACCGTACATGTATATGGAAATAGATCCAAATGATACTCATGATGATCAAGATTCTGCAGATCGTCCTGACGTGAATACCAACGGCAACAGTGTCAATATTGAAGGTCTCATCTACCAGGAGGTATAAGAAGAAGCCATAGAGAATGACATTCATGTACATTTTCCTGAAAATAGCGAAGCTCTGCCATCGATAGGAGTAAATCATGTGTCAAGGTCTCACTCATTCAATGTTGCTTTTGTTTGCTGTTTAATAATCTTGCTTGCATACTTTTGGACTTACTTTCGCATTTCTGATGGCGCCATGGAATTCTTGTGCTGTTTTAAAAAGGTTTTTGAAATAGCAGCATTATCGAGAAATTGGCTGACTGACTTAGCGCAAACGTTTCCAGGTACATTGTATCTTTTTTGGAAGGAACTGGGATTAACCTGGAACCTGTAATTTGTCCTGATTGTCGACAAAATTAACAAGTAAGAACATTTTAATAACGATTTAATACAATTATTGTGTAAAAATACCAAATAAACCCACTTTACTGTTAAACTTGCTTCACTAATAGACGTTTAGCACGCTATGAAATATACATTAACAAATCTTGTTTATGTCAGGCTTATTTGTCACCCCTAACAAAAAAAGTCTATAGGCTTGCCTATAGGCATATCTATAGGCAACCTATAGGCTTCTATAGGAAATTGGAACATTTTCTATAGGCGACCTATAATGAAACCTATTAGCCTATAGATGCCTATAGGTGCCTATAGGCTTCTATATGAAATTGGAACATTGCCTATAGGCGCCTATAGACTTTTTCTGTAAGGGACGATTCATTGCCACTGCTCGTTGTAATATATTTTAGAGTTCCAAATATATAATGAAAGTGTGGCTACGCGCTCGATTACAAGCAATTAAAAGGCCACAAATGTGGAAAATAAAAGGATTTTTTTACAATTGATCAAAAGTTAAACTTCCCAGATGAATTTTCAAAGGGATGCCGACGCCATCTATTGTTTGGCGCTGAAATTATCTCGGTAAGTGGGATGAATTTTTCCCATATAAACGCGAGCCAGAAATCATCTCGCTTACCATATAAACAGCCCCTAAGTCAAAAGTATTTTCATAGCTGTTTATTGTTAATATCACATCTATATCAAGGTAAAATTATGCCCCATTCTATAAATCAGTTTCATTAAATGTATAAATGTAACAGGTAGTCTCACAACAAAATAAACCTGGTATTAAAGTATTTATACACATTTTCAATTCACTATTATTCAACAGCCTGACTTTTCACATAAGCCCAGCTGCAAACATACATGTGTAGTATGTGTACGGTTTATTTAATCAGCAGTAACTATGCAAGTTATTGTATCTGATCTCCTAAAGGTGAATCACAGTCACTATATAAGCAAATAAATTAATACAAGAGGGAAATTACATCAATATTACTCTTCTTCGTCGCAATAAACGACGACCTTCTCCATGTTGTAGTCGGTTTTTAGTGAGTCATTTTAGCAGTTTTTATATCAGTGAGTTTTTAGCGAGGTTTTTCGCGATCATTTCCGGTTTCGGTCGTTTCGGTTTCCGTTCTTTACAGAGACCCTCACCGGAGAAAAGTTACGCCCTGATCTTCTGGTAACAATCGAAAACAAATACATCTACATACTTGAACTTGAATCTAGTCTTCTTACTAATGCAACCCATAAGAGACAAAAATATTTAGAACTTATTAACGAACAGCACAAAAATTATGAAAAAGTGAAATTTATAAATTTATCTATTAGTTCGCTTGGAGTTTGTAATCGGTCATCGTAGACTTTATTGAAATGCTGAAAGATCTGAAGTTTGACGAACGATGTCGAAAATATATATTTTGTAAACGCAACAAAGAATGGGATGACCCGACTTTAATGTCATACTAATATTTTTCTACCATATAACCTGTAAAAGACAGGTTTATCATTGTAGTATACGTTAATCATAAATGAATAAAGTTTCCATTATTATTATTATTATTATTATTCACTGTACAACTGCAAACCACGCCGAATAAAGTTATATATAAAGTTATAAAGTAGTTCATTCCTCATGGAGGTAAAGGTTCGGTATAAGATTGAGATGGCCATCCACATAAATGGCGGAACTCCTACGTAACCGGTACTCAGGTAGGAGATTTTCGGTGGGATGGTTTTCTGGTGGATCCGGATCGAGGATGATCGTGTCGTCCGTATCGGAATGACGAGATATCCTGAAATAAAAAGATATATATATATACATATACATATACATATACATATACATATACATATATATATATATATATATATATGTATACATGTATTTATAAAATAAGTCGTGTCTTACGCACGCTGTGATTGGTCAGTTACCATGTTTATATCAGGCTATATAACATGGTTGGATTACGCCATCGTGATACGCCATCAATTAGCAATGATACGCCATCAATTAGCCATCATACGCCATCAATTAGACATCACGGCGCCATCATACGCAGTAAGGAGAATTTACGTGTTGATAAAAAAGATATTTGTACATTTTATTTGCTTTCTACGGGTTATTTTATAAAAGAAATAGAAAACATTTTTATCCGTTTTCCCATACGTTATATAAACACTCGTGGAAGTTTGGGAGAACTCGAATCGCGTGGAAACACTCGCCCTACGGGCTCGTACTCCCACTATGATTTCTCGTTCTCCCAAACTTCCACTCGTGTTTATATAACAGTATGTAAACACGGAAAATGTTTTCTATTTCTTAAATATAGCAAAGTGAAAAGGTGGTAAACTGCCAAGAATACTAATATACCGTATTTACTCGTTTAAGCGCCGCGGTGCTCTCTTAGTGTTTCGGATGCGGCGCTTATTTGAGGGCGGTGCTCTTTAAAAATAGGTCCGCGATGCGAACATGTGGGTACCGCATGGAACATTAATGCCTGGGTCAGCCTTGTGGAGCAATGAGCGTGGGGTGTGACTAAAAGCGAGGTCCATTTTTATGAAACCACAATATTTGTTATAGATTAGGCGTAGAGGGTGCATAAACCAGGTGTAGAAATGTTCTCATGGTGGATTACTGGACATGACAATGCTGTTGGTACTGTAAGCTAACATGTTCTGAAGATATATGGTGAAGGAAAATTTCGAGTGTAAGAATATATACATTTTAAGACCAAACCGGGACCAGTTGCGAAAAATGCAACTTAGCGGCCTTCCGGCTGGAATTGAACCTGCGATTGCTAGTGCAGTGCTCTGACCACTGAGCAACGGCTTCCGTAGTATATATATAGATATATTTATATATTACAATCTACAACAAAGACGTGTTTCGCTGTTCCACAGCTCATCAGTGTAGCTCGGTACAATCCAGACATGACACGAGAACTAATATATATATATATATATTAATTAATATGAGAGAGGATTTAAATATAGTCAAATACACATTATATGGAAAAGGTGACTGCCCCAACTGGGAATCGAACCCTGGTCTCCGAATCAACGTTTCGGCGCTCTGACCTTTGAGCTATTGAGACACGGTCAGAACATATACGTATTAATTCGCCGCTTTCACTTAACACCAACAGGCAGACATCGCATCTAACCATAGCATGGAGCGTGGCCTCTCGAGCGCACTGAAAACTATAAATAATAATTTGACACTTGGCGCCCCATACCCCCGTGCGAGCCCGAGTGTTATTGTCAAGGCGTAATAAAAGACATTACGAACAAAGGATTTGAAACAAGTACTTGTTAGAAAATTGGGGGAAATCTTTTGATTCCAGTACAAATAGTAAATGGAAGTCCCGTACAACTCTAGTACGAATAGCCACTTCACTTGTTAAAACGGCATTAGCCTAGACTTCAGTGCATAGATCAGACCGGTCTCAAACGTCGTACGTTTCACGTGAGCTCATTTCCCGCAGAGAGCCTGCTCGCAGGCTACGTGAGCTCTAAGCTTTGAGCTACAAGAACGCAGATGGCAGAGCGAAGGTTTTGGTGGGAATTGTAGACATTTTGCACTGCCTAAGCGGTAACCTCCTATTTCAAATAATTTATGAATTAATATCATCACAAGATACCTCGAACGTTTACGCGACGATTTCGGCAATTTCCTTTTGTCTTTGTCTTTGTGCCGACGTTTGTTTTTTGTTTTTTCTTTTACCGTTCTCCTTCGGTCTTTCTCTAATCTCTTCTTCGCGAACGTCCTCTCCTTCTCTGTCCATTTGACCGCGATAACCACCAATACTTTGTTTGTCACAACATCTTTTGTAGTCCGTTCTGCGCATGTCCACGGACATCGTTTGTTTACATTGCATTATATAAACATAGTCTGCGAGATTTTCACGAACGACGCAAACATAAGCGCAAGCACAAGAGCTATGCATCAAGTGAAAAGGAACCGTTGTCATAACGCGAACGCAAGCATAATCGCAAGCAGAAGGAAAAGGAATTTTTTTCATCCTTGTTCTTGCGGCCAGGCTTGCACGGCACCTATGCATGCTTGCACTTGTGTTGCTCGTGAAAACCAGGCTTTAATTATGAAACAGGTTCAATAGATTATCGGTTGATAGATACACATCGATTCTGAATTTATTTCGAACGTATCATACGTAATTCTCGCTTGAGCCAGGCGAGAAGTTCGGTTAATAAACTCAGCAGACTTCGGCGGGACAACGTGTGAAACCTAATTTCAAGACTTTGTCATCTTGACACAGGGGCCTGGCAATCTGCTTACAAACTAGATTTATAACAAAATAAACATTATAATCTCCGGGCAAGCATTTTTGTAGTCCATGGAAAGCTTTTCGTTCGAATGAAAAAGCCCATGCGACTGTACAAATTATTCATCTACAGTTTTTTAAAGCCTAGTTCCCACTTGTCGTAAGAATCGTAACGCAGCGACATATGCAAGCGCAGTAAACACTTATGGTAGATGAACTTCTTTGAATTTAGGAAGAACAAAAGAGTTCAATTGACCATGAAGTGCGTATGTTGCTGCGTTACGATTTGAACGGACCTGGCTTGACGCGTTTATATATGTTAGTTCATATATTCCTAGTCAGGGTTTTACAGGAAGTTTTCTTGAAGCTGCAGAGAATGTATTCTTCGATTCAAACGCTCAACTTCATTCAAACAAAAGCGAGAATGGCGGACGAAGGCGAATATTTCTTGAACACTACAGAGTACAGGATGAATAATTTGCTATGCAGTTATGCTCTTCATACGATTAGAAGCTATTTTAAATTCCCAGGAGCATAAAATCTTGTGTTTAACAACAATAGGTTAATTTCTAAAGGTCTCGTTTTTTTATGATACACCCTGTAGAAACGTCAGACTTATTTAAGCCGAATACTTTGAACGTTTTCTTGAGAAATAGTCGATCGGAGAAGCTCTACGATACAACAGAAGAAAGATAATTTATCTGACAAAAAAAAGTGGAAATCGAACATACTGATCGCTTAGTGACTGTCAACACTTATCCGCCACCAAACGTGAAGAAATTTGTAATTTAATTAACGCCGCACGAGATAAGCCTTCATAATTAGTTTACCGATTTGTCTACAAAGCCTATATTTACTCAAGAATATATTAACAGTTTGCTTCAATAGAGCACCTAAAGCCGTATTCGTAAAGGACGTGCGTAAGTTAAGTGTAAGTGAAGTCCGCACAACTCCACGCATGCAAGTATGTGTGTGTGTGTATATATGATAAACAAAATATGACATTGTAAAACAAATACAGCAGGAGAATTTTTTAAAACAATTTTCGTCCGACTCCAAATATATAACTTACCTTAACCCTGCTTTTTCCGGCAGAGAAACCAAACTTGACATCACTCAGCAGTATAAGGCAAGTAAAGCAACTGTACGTCTGAAAAGACAAATATATGACATGCTATATGTTTTGAACATAATCACAAATACAATAACAATCAATCTTACAAATACGGAAATCAAAAATACATGCTTTGAACTCAAACCTACCTGTCAATTGAGTTTGTTTCAATGTGTCTAGTTAAAAATAATCAGGCTTTTTAGCAACGTTGTCTCCACAACAGCAAATTCAGCAATAATACGTCGGAGACGTAACACAGCCCCACAGACGACCGCTGTGTCCAATGACAACGACTGACGAATTTATGAAATTTACTTCCGGCATACGTCCGCGACGTCAACGTTCTGAATGCTTAAGGTCCCTATTGAACGAGTTCATGCTGGAGACTGAGTGGGAATACTTTTAACCTCATGCTTAGTCTCCTGTGTAGGATGAGGGCCATAGAGTAGCCTGAGGCTAGAAATGAATATGGAAACAGCTGCCGAATTAAAAGGTAGGAAAAAGGCCGTACTGTTCAGTCGCAAAAACATTTTTTATTTTCATATGAGAAATATCCCCAATAATTGACTTATGAAGGAATATTAAATCTCATTGAAATTTTTCTGCATTATATATTATCCTCTCTTTTCTGTAATAAAATTCACTCCTGAAGTAAATCAAATTCAGTCAATTCACTGCTGAACAAAACTTGTTTTACAATAGATTCGTCTGATTCGAAAAATGTCGTTACTTGCGGATTTTGTAACTGAATCTCCAGACTCCACTTGCATCGATTGCAAAAAAGAATGAACAGCCGATCACAAGTAAGTAAATTGAGAAGTTAAAAGTATGAAATTTGTCACTGTTTAAAACTGTAGGTATAATTAATCTTCTTGAATCTTACTCTGAACACAATTTCGTTTATAGCATTCATGAACTATTTCAAGAGACCTAGTCAATCGAGAGATGATACGTCTATCAAACCAAAGCGCTGGAAAGCTGGCTATGAAAAAACTAGACTGCTATCTGCTTGAAATGCTTCAAAGACAAACAGAAAAAATTTTGGTTGTGTCAATACAACAAATCTACTGTCAAAGGTCACATCGAATCAACACACAAATGTGAAGATGGCTTGAGTGATGATGTTGTGGTCCCAAGAAATCATTTTCGTGCGAGAGATGCGATGATAGAATATAATACAATTAATTCTGCTGATTCTACTAGTACTTCTACTTTCAGGTAACTACTTACGAATGCGCTTGCGAAAACGACGCAAGATGCTTAAATAGTAAAAATATGTGAGGAAAATGTGATCATTTAATAAATGTTAGGAATGTCAATTAAAATAGTTGTATACGAAAAGAAGATAATAATAATAATGTAATGTTCTAGGAGCAATTATACAAAGTCTCAATGCTCTTACAATAAATAAAAAATTAATAATTGTTAAAAACAAAATGTTATAAAGCAGTTCTAGTTTGCTGTAAAATACCAAAGCTATCTAATATTATAAAAATTCATTGCTAAAAAGAAAAGTCTTCAACATAGACTTAAAAATGTTAACTGTTTCTGAATTTCTAATAATAAATGGTAGAGAATTCCACAGCTTTGGAGCGCAGACTGAAAACACTCTATCCCCATAAGTCATGGTATTCGACTTCGGTATGGAAAGCAAATTCAAGCTCGAGGATCTCAAAGCACGTGCTGGCTCATAACGCTTCAACAATTCTGTGATATAAATTGGTGCCAAACCATGTAGAGCTTTAAACGTCAGCAGAAGAATCTTAAAAGTTATTCTAGACCGAACAGGAAGCCAGTGGAGATTGCAAAGTACTGGAGTGATATGTTCTGATCTCTTCACTGCAGTAACCAATCGAGCAGCAGTATTTTGCAAACGTTGCAACTTATCTAAGTCGGTATCAGGTAGTCCAAACAGAATACCATTACAACAATCTAGTCGAGACATAATAAACGCGTGAACTAACTTTTTGCAATCACTCCGGCTCAAATACTTGCGAATCCTTCCGATATTGCGAATAGCGAGAGATGCTGACTTGCAAATATTGTTTATATGAGCAGACAATTTAAGATTGCTATCAATGGCAATGCCCAAATCACGAGAAACTGTGGAGACAACAGTACCGCAACAGCCTACTAACATTATTGCCTAAGTCACTTTTAGATATTTTGAGAAAACATAAAAAACATTTATAAAATTTTGTAAAACTCGTATGCTGCCGCGATTTTTTTTACAAATCTAACTAAAACTACAGCAAATAAAATACATAACTTTGCATGTGCTACATTTCGTCACCAACATGTAAAAAATGACATAGGCAGATATATTGTTCAACAAATGTGACATAGGCAATTTTATATATATACAGTGTTTCACATTATATAAGCTTAAACTCATAAAATCATGCAATATGTTTGTCATTGTTTTCAATCATGGGGAAGCATGTCAAAAAAACTATGTGCACATTGTGGCAACACAGGTTTCATTGACTGGAGGTCGTTGAACTTCCTCAATTTGATTGGCAGTTGAGATTGAAGATACTGTGTCCATTGAAATGGTTTCTTTGGGATGGTAACTTTTTGCAGCAAAATCTCCGAACTTGACTCCTCTGTGAAATTTAGCTTGTACTTCAACATCCCTTTCGGTTTATACTGAAGGGCTCTGAGTTGAAACACCGTTGGATCTCCTGTTACTTTTCCGGGTCGGATACTTTTTACGTACGCAGCATTCATCTTCAAAATTTCATGATGGTAGACTGGTTTGACAACATAAGGCGCTGGTCTCATGCGTGCACTTTCAATGATGACCATGTAATCCCGTGAGGTGTAGACATCGCCAACAGTTCTCTTTTCAATCATGGCATGCATGCTGTCGACTTCCATCTGAGTGTGGCCTACAACCAGATACTTCTGTGAAATTGTTACCCCGCGATGCTCAGCTAAATCAATATAGGCATTAGCTAGAGTTGAATTACGATTTTGATAGGAACACCCATCGCTCCAGACAATGATCTCCTCAATCTCTGGATGTGCATCAAGCACTTGACTGAAGTGATGGTACTGTAAATGTGCAAACATTTCACTGTTTAGATTGCCCTGGGTCTCGTCCCACACATAGCAATAACCTTCATGAGTTTGAAGATTAAAAAAACTGAGGTTATGCACCTGTAGCTTGGTTTTATAATACAAAGCACTAGCCTTTGTTTTGGGGCACAAAATAACTGCTTGGACATCGACAGTCCACACTGAAATTTTTGAGCTGACATTGGCTTTGTCCTTGCTCTTTTCTGCCCTAGCTTCGTCTTTTGCTTGAATATGTGCCAAATAGATTGCATTGTCAATGTTTCCATGCTTCGCACTTATGCATGTATCGCACTGATCCTTACGTGGTATAAACATAGAAAAATTCAACTTGTGGAATGCTTCAGAAAACAGTTTTGAACACACTGCTCTCTTCTTGTACTCTCTATGAAGGTTTGCTAGTGTTGTACCTGGCTCTAGAATTTTTTTGTTTTGGTAAGTTGCTGTGCTTCGACAGTAGTGTGAAGGCACTGTCGGTAGACCTGTGAGCCATTGATTTAAGAAAGCTTGATCTGCTTCAGCAATGGGAGCTGTTTTACCTAGAAATAATATATTTATAGTTATAACTAAATTTAGATGCATGTGAGTTGTAGTTGTTTAGTCACTTGTTTGATAGTATATTAGTTGTTTTTAATCTAGTCAACCTGCAACCACACACTGCATCAGATGTAAGACATCTGACATTCACTATCTGACCCGTTCATTGCTATTGATAGCCTAAACTACCAGTATTTTACTTGCAACAAGATTCTCTAAACTCTTGCATTGCTAATGCTATGCTCTATCTAATTGAACTTTTCCTTACCACTTAAAGGCTTTTTCAGTTTTGGCTCACTATTGGTAGGGTCCTCCAACCATGACGCTATCGTCCGTTCCGGAACCCCAAATGTGGATGCAAACATTTTTTTGCAGACTGCCAGTACAGATCCATCTGGAAGCTTCAGCCTGTATTGCAAGGAGCACTTCCTCCGGGACTGGCCATGCTCTACTTTCTTTTGTTTGATGCCATGCTATGGAAGAAAAATTACATTTAAATTAGCAATTATTCCAAATTGGTATGGTTTTCATTAGCAACAATAACCTATTTTAAGGTATTGTTTGAGTCAAACCACAATTGGATTTGTACATTATACAGTCTTTTACACTTGAGAAAATCACCTTTTCAACCAATGTTTGAATATTTAAATGTCGTTCTGGCCAAGACTCCATGGACCAGAATGTATTGAAGATCCAATCTCTCTGTTCTTCATTTAATGATTGGCAGCTACGTAGGGAAGATTTTTGGCAATATTTTGATGTGCATGGTGGTCCAATTTTTCTTTCGTCTTCCTCCTCACCATTCTTTTTCATGTATATCTCTCCTTTAAGCCGCTTACTTTTCATTATATTCTGCTTCCATGTTTGATCTTCTGCACGTTTGCGACGCTTGACAGGAAGCGTAATATCATTGGCAGGCTAGAAAAATAATTTAAAGTAATGTGATTTTTAATACCAGTATATTTTTCAGTTTATACTATTTTGTGTTCCGGTAGAAATCAAACATTGGCAAATCAGACATTTAAATAGGACAATGCACTTTGACATCCGTCAAAAGTAGGTCACGTCAGAAACATCTCCAAAAACTTGTTGCCGATGACCGAGGTTAGGATTAGTTCTAGGATTTGCGTTAGGGTTTCGTTAATACCAATCATTAAAACAAGTTGTTGCTTTCACGTTGTACTTGCAAATAAATTTGTTTTATATAGTGAAAGTTGTAGTGTTGAAGACGAGGTAACTGTAATATCGATGGAAAACCATGCAGCGACGAAATGTAAGGTTCAATGTGCACACGAGTGCATATCAGCGTTAATTTGTGCTTTAAATTCCGTTAATAAGTAACTGAAGGGTCAGAATGTCCCGCACAGAATGTCCTAGATGAAAGTCAGGCCAACATGTTCTTAAATCAGTCAGTCGAAGAGCCTGTTCAAGCAATGTACGTGACATGGCTAATTACTGTTTAACAATTCATATCAATTCATATCGTGCTATCGTATGATGATAGTACCGTTCTGCCATGCTATCGTAACATGGATGATAAAATATTGAGTTTTATAACTGAGGGAACCTTTCCTTTGATAAAGAAAACAACATTTCATTTCAATTAAAGGTTGTATGTAATAGATAAACACCTGATAATGAAATTTAATATCAGGTAGAGTCTGCGAATCGGAGACAGAAAGCTTGTTCTGGTCACGTGGATTTCCCAACAAAAGTGGGGAAAGCGTATGATTGGCCAATTGTTAAATATTCGTGATTAGTGATAATTTACCCCAAAAGCGATGGCGTGTGTTGATCTAGCCTGCGCCGCAGACGAACTATTTAAGCTAAACCAAGGTTAACGCGTCTGCCGCGTCATACCGCTGGATTCCCTGTTAACGAACCATCGCAACAAACAGCATTTTATACAGTTAATCAAGATTGGCTGCTTTGAAAAACGCTACTTCTGAGTCTTTATATTGACTTTACACGACAGAAAAAGAAAACCAGATGTTATAACAACAAGTAGAGTAAACAACGAGGATGGTCTGTTTGACATTGATTATGTTTTTGAAAGTTTGTTGCAGGCTTTTCATTCCGCCGCTATTACCTAGACGGCAGATGTACTCAACTTGGGTTTCGGATTTGTTTGCAGCGTAGGCTAGTATCGATCTTGAAGCTTGTGAAAGTTTTGAACATGCTCTTGGCGTCGTTTGTGGCTTTTTTCAATGCCATTTTTTCAACGCCATGAATAATTATGAATTATCTTGCATACAACTATTTTAATTACTTCAAAAATCCACGTGACCAGAACAAGCTTTCTGTCTCCGATTCGCAGACTCTACCTGATATTAAATTTCAGTATCAGGTGGAGTCTGCACGCAGGCTACAAGAACGAGGGATTTATGCGGCGTACAACCTCGAGCTGTATATCGCATAAATCCCGACGTTCGAGTTGTTTATCTGACTTATTACATTGAGGAGGTTTGCAACAAAGTTTTGTCCACTTTGGACAAAGATTTTCGTAGTTTTTTCTTCATTTCATATCTAATTAGTATTCATAGCGATGTATGGCGTATACATCCCGCGGTACATCAAAGGAAACCGACTCAATGTAATAATAGCTTGTGCACTTTTTTCATCTTCATGTTTTTGTTTCATACTGCTTAATTACTCACACTGCAGATAATCCCTTGAATATTGGCCCTCATGTCGTATATTACACCCTAGACCTCCTCCTCAGTCTGTTTGCTGATTAATATATAAATTTAGGTAACTGTTTCAATCCATAAAGCCTTGTCAGTGAGAGAGGACCAGGAAGGTTCAAGATCTCTGCATTCTAAAACTGGGAAAGAGCGATATAAATGTATCGCTAACTTACAATAAAAGCGTTTGTGAAGTGCCGACAAGTACACAGCAGATACAACGGCTTCATCTTGAATGTTCGTCGGACAGACGACGTATCTTTGTATTTTCATCAAATATCCCGTAGTTCAAGTAAAAACAGCAAATCGCCATGTATCTTGGCTTTCTCAGGGGGAATAACAGGAAATCCAATAGTATAGTGAAGTTATTCTGTTGACTGGTGTTACAAAGGTGATTGACACATGACAGACTAGAATTTACTAGTATTTGCTGTGTTTCGTTTAGGGTATGATCTTTTTGGTTTTGTAAATTTTTGGTGCGAACTATTATCCTTATTTTACTATTATTTGTGTTTTATAGACATAATTGGTATCGATAGATTTAAAAAATAGACCATTAAATTACTAACTAAGTTGTTAAGTGAAAAGGTGGTAAACTGCCACTAGACGATTTTTAGTAACGAAATGCTGACGTTTCGAGCAGAGCCCTTCATCATGAGAATAGGTTTTACTCTGATGAAGGGCTCCACTCGAAACGTCAGTATTTCGTCACTAAAGTCTTGGCAGTTTACCACCTTTTCACTTTTCTATATATCCAAAACACTGTCTACGCTCTCTACTTGTTAACTGTCGTTTAATCTTTTCTTGTCCGAGATTCTCCTTTTGACTAGTAGAATCGGCGGACGTTACTGAGTAAAATCTAATGATTCTTTTAACCATTTTTCTTTTCAGCCACCTTTTCACTGTTCTATATATCCACGGACGGTTTAAACTGCAGGTTGCAGAGTAAAGGTTGTTTAAGATTAGATATTTCTCATTTCTGTTTTATTATCATGTATGTTTTCAATATTCCAGTACGTTCACCTGGATATTTGCTTACGTGGTTCGAAATAGCTTTGTAATTCTCCATTTTTTCTATATCGCCACACTTTTACAAGCCACTGTTATGACAGCATGTTTTTGACATTTATTTCCCCCAATTATTACTTATGGGCACGCGTTTTGTTGACGCTAAGCATCTAATATGATTAAATTTTGTTGTTCTCTGATCTCGTTTTTTTAAGTGTATTTTATTTAGGATTCAAAATTTACTGTCAAACATGCAATATTTAAAGGAGCATTTGTGGAAAATCTGGCCTCAAGATTCTCTTGGCTTACACCCGAAAATTTGTACAATTATACCGTGTCCGTGCCTGTTTTTACCAGATAACCTTAATAATTTTACCAGTTTTTACTTTCTACACGACAGACTAATATATTACTCGACAAAATCTATGTTTACCACAAAACGTCTAATCTAATTGGTTCCTGTCAACAGTTCCCACGCTACGTAAAAATGTTCGCGACCCTTAACCTGTCAATAAAAGTACCAAACCTAAATTTAAACATGCGAAATTTTTCACACATTGTTCCCAGCAAAGTGCATCATGAAAAAAAGAAAATCGGTTAAAAAATGTTGAATTTGGCTTAATCTTGTTCAGCAATTTCCGACATTTTTCGAAGTTATTTCTGTATGCAGAAAATATGCGCAAATGGTGACACTGCTCCTTTAATGCAGCACTTGTACAACCTGCACATGCAGCCTGCAGTTTAAACCGTCCGTCATCTTATGGCCTTCCGTTCCGGTTTTATAAAACATGGAAACTGGAAAGGGTCTTTGTTATTCTCCATCTTGGTCAATCTGATACTTTGGAATCTCTGGTCCATTGAGGTAAACAAGCCATATAATAATAATAAACGTATTAAACAGGATAAATCGAATACTCTAAAACTAAAATGTTGGTGTAGGTACTTCCGAAATACTGTGTAGGAGATCTAATGTTTCGAGCGAAGTCCCTTCGAAGGCAGAAGCCAAAGGTCCACATGTTCATTCTCTGAGTCCAACGTTTTGCCTTACACACTATTTCGACAGTACTTAGAGATTTCGATTTGTTTTTCTACACTACCTATGTAGCACAACACTTTTATAGTCTTATTTAAAACCGTAATCGGTCGCCAGGTATGTTGATGTTGTGACAGTTGCATAATAATTGCGCGCGTTCTCGATATATGTGTCCCTGGTTTTCAAAAAGGAAACAGTTGTCGACATGCATACCTTTAATCCGTAAATCTACTGTGTATCCAAATATTTAATCGAATCTTGCTTTATAACTATTGTTTTTCGGAATTTGTTTTATTTTTTACTTTTTTAAATTATCTCCTGGTATTGGATTTTTACACATACACATTTATCACTCAATATGATGTATTGTATGAATCCAGAGTTTAAAATAGTCTGGTGACTGGCGTTATAGCCAAGTAAAATACAGAAATGTCTTATTCGGATGGGAAAGAATTAAATTACGGACGTTCAGGAGGAAAAGGCCAGACTTCTAGAAAACTTTACATCAATGCCAAATTAAATGCTATATTATTTAAAATGTTATCCACAAAAATATCAGTCGGTGATGATCACCTGGATTTATGATCTGTGTTTACGTTTGAGCACCTGTCAAATTTTTAGACAGAAATCAATGAGACAATTTGCAAAAAATATCATTGATATGATGATCAAATTGAAGAAATAATGCTGTGAAAATTATCAGTGCAAGCTATAACCTACATTTACACATGCATATATTATGTACAACCCCATATTTATGTGTGAATAAACTTGCTGATATTTTGTATCAAAATATACTGTACATCCATGATGATTAACACAAGTCTAGGTTTTCCATTCTGTTTTTTCCAATGTTGTAATTATTGCATCAACCTCATAGGCTTTGTGAATCTGAAGAAAGTAACCTGAGTTAACGCCTCTTGATTTAAATAATTTAATTGAACAGTCTAGTAGGAATCTTGTTACATCCTAATACATGTCATATTATACTGTACTGTCAGCCAATAAAAAAATATTGGTTATCACTGCCAGACCAAATGTTATGGATATTTTTTGTATTTTGTTACGAAAATAATATAACTGTAAAGCCTAACCGAGTATATGAATACACTGTATAGTTATTTTTAATGTTTTATATTCGATTGATGTTGTCCCAAGTGGAGAATAATTTTATAACTATGCTTTTGTGATATTTTTTTTCATGACCAAAAACAGGAGAATATTTCATTTCAATTTACAACAGCTACAGTTGCTGTATAATCTTGGTGTTCTGCTCAATTATCAACCTCTGATTATTCAGTATTCTTCTCATTACCTCTTCATTTTGACTTACTTCATTCGCGTTCATTTTGACAAGGTGAATTAAATAAATATATTTCGAGTGATTATTTTACTGCCTAAAATTGATCCCCGTTGTTGTGTCAGTCAAAGTCAGATTGATAATCCACTTTATTCACAGTAAGGTTCTATATATACAATTCTGATACTAATTTAACTAATACACTACATCCTCCTGCAAGCGAGATTTAAAACTATATTAATTTTTTTCCGTTTTATTTAACCTAGGTCTTACTAAAAACTATTAATTGCTACTTAATTGTTTACTTACTATAATAATAATTTAATAATAAATATAATCTTTACATTCCCTACGCTTTGAAATGCGCCCAGATCTAGTTCTAATAACAGATGGTTCAACTGTTGTACTAACTTCGTCCTGATTACTAACACTCTGGTTATTATCATCACTACTATTTACAACAATTTGCTGACTCTCTTCATCATCGTATAACCTTTTGCTGTCCATAGAAGCACGAGTCAAATATTTAACATTTCTTACATAGACACGACCATTTAAAGTGTTTATCAATTTGCAGGTATCTCTCCCTTGGAACTTTAATATTACGTATCTCACTGTACCAAATTTGGAATCTAACTTTCGTTTCTTACTTAAATGAGTCAGATAAACAACATCACCTACTTTAAATTGATGTGGTTTCACGTTGTTTCTCTGATCATGATATGCCTTTACATGCTTTTGATATAATTCTACGTTTTCTTTAACTTTATCTAGGCCTTGAGAGCCCAAGTCTTTACTGCAAGGAAGCGTTGTGCGTATTTCTCGGTTAAACAACATACTAGCAGGAGTTTGTTTAGTCATGGGGTGAGGAATACTTCGATACGACATTAAGATTTTACTCAACTCATTTTCCCATGACTTCCCCTCGGTCCTAACCGCTTGAAAATTCTTTTTCAAATATCTATGAAACATTTCAATTTTTCTATTGCTTCTTGGATAATACGGAGAACTACGCACATGCTTTATGTTATTACAACTCAAGAAGTATGCAAATTCGTTAGATATAAACTGTGGCCCATTATCAGAGACAATTTCCTCTGGGTAACCATGCCTAGCAAATATATCTGCTAAAATTCGTATTATATTTCTAGAGCTTATATCTCTTGTTATTACAACTTCTGGGAATGAGGAGTATATCAATAAACGTAACTAAGTACTTATCCTCTATGGGAGCTACAATATCTACTCCACCCTTTACCCAGGGTCTCTCAGGGAAAGACACTGGTTGTAATGGTGTATTCATATTTAAAGGGCGAGTAACGGCACATGCTTCACAATTTTGTATCAAAGCTTCAATATCTTTATCCATACCAATCCAAAAATACTTTTGTCTTAAATATTGTTTGGTTCTTACAATACCCACATGACTTTCATGTGCTAGCTTCAAAATGCGTTTTTGCAATGACTCTGGTATTATAATACGATTCCCTCGTAACACCACACCGTCATACACTGAAAATTCGTCACGTAACAAATGAAATGGCTTAATATTTTCATCATCAGACCATGTACCGGATTGAACTAACTTCAACAACACCGACAAAGTTTTATCTTTTGCTGTTGCAGCTTTCAACTCTGAAATCGACAAGGCTCTTTTCGACTCGTCATTTTCGACGACAAATCTGACATACATATCACCAACCTGACCTGACGTTGTTTCATCTAGCTCAGCTAACGGTAATCTGGAAAGCAGATCCGCAATATTGGATTCTCCAGAAATATGCTCTATCTTATAGTTATACTGATGTAGCCTCCACGCTAAACGCTGTATTCTCGGTGGCAAAATTTTCCTACAATCTGGAGCTAGTAAACTTGTCAATGGTTTGTTGTCAATAAGTAAGACAAATTCGTTGCCAAACAAATAATTATGAAATCTTTCTGTTGCCCATACAGTGGCTAAGGCTTCACGTTCTATTTGTGAATACCTCTTTTCGGTGGATGACAGAGAGCGACTAATATATGCAACTGGTTTATGTTCACAGTGCATTGCTTTTGTAATAAAACTGCCCCCAACCCCACGGGACTGGCATCAGTAACTAGCAATGTCGGACAACCTAATTTGAAGCATGCCAATACCGGTTCCTTCGAAAGTACGAGTTTCAATTGATTGAACGCTTGAGATCGTTTATCGGACCACGACCACTTAACTTCTTTCCGAGTTAATTCTCTTAGCGGCTCCACTAGGTCCGCATAATGTGGAATAAATTTAGAAACATGTCCACATAGACTTAAAAACGATTTTAGCTCTGACACATTTGTTGGCACCGGAGCGTCTCGTATAGCTTTAGTCTTGGCTGGGTCAGGTTTTATACCCCGACTCGACACTACATGACCAAATACCTTCATTTCTGTGAGTCCGAACTCACATTTACCGGCATTAAGCTTCAAATTACGTTCCCTACATCTTTCAAAAACTTTACGCAATCGCATGATTAATTCATCTATTGTATATGCATGGATGATCATGTCATCAATGGATACCTCAACTCCTTCTAAGCCAAACAAAATTTCTTCCATAACTTTCTGAAACGTTTCGCTAATATCACTAAGACCAAATGGAACTCGCTTAAACTGAAAACATCCCTTATTTGAAATAAAGGTTGTGAAATAGTGATTCCTCTGCTAAAGAAAGTTGCAGAAATCCGCTTCTAGCATCGAGTTTAGCGAAATACCACGCAAACCATTTAACGTATCGTCCACTTTGGGTAAAGCATGACGTTTACGAATAATTGCTTTGTTTTGCTGTCGATAATCGCAGCAAAGCCTTATTCCGCCTGATTGTTTTGGAACCACGACTAAATTACTTGGCTTAGTAACTTCCTCAATGACGTCATCTTCCAGCATTTTATCAATTTCATTGTTAACTGCTTCTATTTGACTAAGCGGTATTCTGCGCAACGGTTGACTTGCTGACTTTATATTAGGATCTACGTTAATATTATGTGTAAAATTTGTTATATTACCTAAACCATGAAATAAATCGTCATATTCAATAACTAACGAATTGAGTTTCTCACTATTACAACTAGTGGAATCCTTGTCAGTGTTCATAAATTTTACTTGTTTCAGAATGCCCAAATCAAAACAACTCTGGCGTCCCAACAATGATTCTGCACGCCCCTCAATGACATATATATATATATGTCAACAGAATTCATTGTTAGGAATTTGCTGACAATTTTAGAGTAATTGGTGATTGAAGATCAACAGTTATAGGTTTATATTAAGTTCGGTTAGTTATCCGTGATGACAGGTCATCAAACACTTGACCTCATGTTAGCCAATGGGAACGCTAGTAAGAAGGGAGGGTCAATAACATAAAAGTCAGTTGTGATTGAGACTGTGTGTGATGTAGACGCGTATTGCGAGTGAATAATTATATTTCAAAACTTTAATACTTTGTGATTTTGTGGAGAACTACAGTTCGACGGAGGGAACATTCTTTACACGTGGCACCTCCGACGGGATAGCTAAATCGAGAGTTAAACGAACCTGAACAGTCTTAGAGCCGACAGATGGCCGAATCGGTTGCGCTTGAAACGCAACTTGAGATTGCGGTTCAAAGGACACAGTCTAAACTCGAGGCTGGGAAGCGTGAAGCGATCAAGAGGCATATCGATGCGTTGAAAACTACACTACGTGAGGCCGACCAATGCAAACGCGTATTGGAAGCGAAGAAGATTGCTGAGAAAGGGGATATTTCAACAATCAATGATTGGAATGACGAAATTGAGGCGAAACTAGACGAAGCAGACGGGAGGGTAAGCTTGCTGGAGAAATGGCTTGACGAGAAGGAGAAAGAAGCGAATGTGTGCGAACAAGAACAGCAGTTAAAATTCGAACTTAAATTACATGAGTCGAAATTAAAATTACAAGCAGAACTCGTGAATACAGCGCCGGAAGTGTCTAAATCTGCAACAACAACAACGACGACAGAAAGATCTGCCAAACTCCCGAAGCTAGAAATCTCAAAATTCGACGGATCTTATATGGATTGGCCCAGATTCTGGGGCCAATTTACCGAAGCGATCGACAAAAGTAGCATAGCCCCAATAAGCAAGTTCACATACTTGTGCGAGTTGCTCGACCCCAAGGTCAAACGAGTTGTCGAAGCGTTACCCTTCACCGTCGAGGGGTATAATCGGGCGAAATCTATATTGCAAGATAGATTTGGAAAAGAGTCGGAGATCGTTAAGTCTTACATTAAAGAGATTATGGATCTACACCCTATTCCGAATGCGAACCCTAAGAAAATCAGCGATTTCAGCGACAAACTTTCCTATTGTGTTCAAGCACTCGAAACAATGAAGAAATTAGATCAGGTCGCCGGAAATGTCTCGATGACGCTGGATAAGCTGACGGGAATAAGGGGAGATCTTGTACGAACTGACCCTGATTGGGAATCCTGGGATTTCGCTAAACTAAGCGAAGCACTGCGCCAGTGGGTGAGACGCAACCCCGTCGTAGACAACAAGGAAAACGAGAAAGAAAGCGAGCAAAACAACCGGAAACGTGATCGCGACCGCAGGTTATTCCATGCTCGAGACAAGGAATACATGCCGAGAGGTTGTGTATACTGCGGAGATGTTGGTCATAAAGCGACGGAGTGTCAAAAGATCATCGACCTAGTCGAGCGAAAGCGAATCCTAGCGAAGAAGGGTTTATGTTTTTATTGCGCTACAAGGACCCATCGCGCGTCGGAATGTTCAAGTAAAAATTCCTGTCAACATTGCAATAAACGTCATCACACCTCGATATGTGAACGATTGCCAGATGACCACGGTAAGAAAGAACAGCTGTTGACAGATGGCAGAAGTGGCGATGGAATTTTCCCAGTGGTGATCGTGGAAGTTGATGGGATAACTTGTTGTGCACTGATAGATTCAGGCGCCGGAAGCTCTTATGCCTCAGCGAAACTCGTCGACATGTTGAAAAAGAAGCCAAGTGAGACGAAAACGCAACGCATAGACATGCGCATGAGTTCTCAAACCGCGAGAATGGAATTGTATGACACAGTAATTGGATCAACCGACGGAAGTTTCCAGATGAACGTTCGTTTAACGAAAGTAAACAAAAGAGAACTGTTGTCGATTGGAAACCCGAGATATAAGCGACTGATAAAAGAGTACCGACACCTCAAAGGAATCGAGATTACCGACCAGGATTTGAAGCCACAACTCCCCATACACATCGTACTAGGAAGTGGAGAGTATGCCCGCATCAAGACCGAAACGAAGCCTCTAGTTGGCAAAGGTGGAGATCCTGTCGCGGAGAAAACTAAGCTAGGATGGTTTATTATCAGTCCTGGAGCTGAGTTTGACAAGTCTGCAATGTTACTCACGCAAACGTCCCAGAATGATTATGAAGATCTATGTCGACTAGACGTTCTCGGGCTCGCTGACGCACCGGAGAATGACCAGGCAATTGTGCGCAAAGAGTTCAACAAGCAACTCCGTAGAAGCCCAGCTGGATGGTACGAAACCGGGTTGCCATGGAAGGGAAACCACCCGTTGCCGACCAACGAACTGGCCAGTCGAAGAAGGCTCGAGCAGTTGGTGAAAAAGCTACGTCGCAACGAAAATTACGAAAACTACGATAATATCATCCAAGAGCAGCTACAGCAAGGAGTGATTGAACCAGCCCCCAAAGTATCCAGCGGGAAAGAATACTATATACCACACAAGGGAGTCCTCAAACAAGAAGCTGAAACCACGAAACTCCGTATAGTATACGATGCCTCCGCGAGAGAGACCAACGCCCAACCGTCCTTGAATGATTGCCTCCATCCAGGTCCTCCGATGCAGAACTTGCTTTGGAACATCCTTGTGAGAGCCAGGTTCTAGCCAGTACTCCTTACTGGCGACCTTCGCAAGGCTTTCTTACAAGTCAGGATAAAAGAGGAAGAGAGGGACGCCTTGAGGTTCCATTGGAGAGGGCCTGCAAGCGACAAGATCGAAGTATACCGCTTCACAAGAGCTCTGTTTGGACTTACATCCTCGCCTTTCCTCCTTGGTGGTGTAATCAGCCAACACCTGAAGACTTGGGAACAACGGTCTCCAGACGTGGTCAACGAGTTGCGCAACGGACTGTACGTCGATGACTTGATGATAGGAGGAGCGACTACAGAGGAAGTAGAAGCGAAGAAGATAACGGCTATCAAAGTTTTTGAAGACGCAACCTTCAGTCTTCATAAATGGCATTCCAACATGGAGGAACTTGAAAGAAACGAAGAGCCGCAGAATGAAGAGTTAACCTTCGCAAAGGAACAGTTAGGATCAAGCCCGCCGGACACCAAACTGCTTGGTCATGTGTGGGACAAAGATCAAGACACCTTAAGCGTCACACTCGTGCACAACAATACCGTTCCTACCAAAAGAGGTGTCTTGTCTCGTCTGGCGAAGATTTACGACCCCTTGGGGCTGGCGTCTCCAACAACACTACTTGGGAAACTGCTGTTTCGGGAAATCTGTGAAACGAACCTCGCATGGGACGCTCAGTTACCACATCCTTTGAGGAAACGGTGGGAGGATTGGTGCGCCCGACTACCAGAACGTTTCAGTGTCCCACGTACAATAACACCACATCGAGACGAGGAAATTCTCGAGTGCAGAGGCAGGATCGAGGGAGAGTACCCAACCTACCTACCAGAGACCCACCCATACACCCACAAGATGGTTCAGGAAGCCCATCTCTCTACACTACATGGTGGAGTCGCGATGACCATGGCTAAAGTCCGAGAGACATACTGGGTGCCGAGGTTGCGCCATCTCATGAAAAGGATCAGAGGAAATTGCTGGGGGTGCAAGAGATTCCGAATCCAAGCTTACAAATCAACAACCCTGTGGTAACCTACCGATTACAAGGACGCAAGGATCTACGCCATTCCAAGTCCTGGGTGTGGACTTCGCGGGACCAATCCGCTACAAGAAGGGAAAGATCGAAGCCAAGGCCTACCTGGCGTTATATGGTTGCAGCCTGACTAGAGCAGTACACCTGGAGCTGCTGAGGTCATTAGAAGCCACCGAATTTATCGCGAGTCTGAAACGGTTCATCGCGCGTAGAGGCAGACCAGAATTGATTTACTCAGATAACGGTTCAACATTTAAAGCCACGCAGAAATGGCTACAACAAATACAGAAGGACGAGCAGTTGAATTCGTTCCTCGCTGATCGTTCCATCAAGTGGAGATTCAATCTCAGCCGAGCGCCATGGTGGGGCGGTCAGTTTGAGCGCCTCATAGGCCTCTTCAAAGGAGCCTTTTACAAGTCCATCGGAAATGGAAGCCTGAGATGGGAAGAATTGGAGGAAGTCGTTCTCGATATTGAAACAGCTCTCAACAATCGCCCATTGGGGTACTTGGAGGACGACGTCCAACTTTCTGGACTAACTCCTAATTCGATGTTGCACATTAACTTTTGCCATCTACCTGAGTTGAAAGCCCACCATCTAGAAGAGAAGGACCTCCGAAAACGAGCCAGGTACCTTAACAAGTGCGAGCAAGTCATGTGGAGTCGTGAATACGTGAGAAGTCTTCGAGAACAACACCGTCGACCAGGAGGAGAACAATGC
Organism: Chrysogorgia sp. JL179-B06; assembly: GCA_035772405.1. Taxonomy (NCBI): domain Eukaryota; kingdom Metazoa; phylum Cnidaria; class Anthozoa; order Scleralcyonacea; family Chrysogorgiidae; genus Chrysogorgia; species Chrysogorgia sp. JL179-B06. Next base: position 1,483,313 of record JAYKKM010000250.1, read on the forward strand.
CCTTATCCAAGAGTTGGAGATGAACAGAAGAATCGAAATCGTTGGAAATTGGCTATTGTGACAGACCTGATCAAGGGGAGAGATGGCATTACAAGAGGTGCTAAGCTGAAGACAGCAAACGGAAACCTCGAGAGAGCTATACAACAGCTTTACCCGATGGAGCTGTCGTGTGATAGGGAGCAGTTGCCCGAACTACATGCAATAATTTCTGTTAGTTGTCTTATTGCTAATACGTATAACAAACTAGTAGTTCAATTATATAATATTTAAATCAGATTGTTCACTCATTGTTCATCCTGATCTCCATCTGCTGTCTGGTGGATTCGTAGAGTAGCTGCTGCTGCTGCATCTCTTCTCGGTCTCGGTTGGAATGCCGGTATGGTCGGATCTATATCTCCTTCAGAATATACATGGGGGAGTGTGTTAGGAATTTGCTGACAATTTTAGAGTAATTGGTGATTGAAGATCAACAGTTATAGGTTTATATTAAGTTCGGTTAGTTATCCGTGATGACAGGTCATCAAACACTTGACCTCATGTTAGCCTATAACATAAAAGTCAGTTGTGATTGAGACTGTGTGTGATGTAGACGCGTATTGCGAGTGAATAATTATATTTCAATACTTTGTGATTTGTGATTTTGTGGAGAACTACAGTTCGACGGAGGGAACATTCTTTACATCATACCTGTGGTCATGTTAGCTTCAAAATATCCCAAGCACTTCAGAGGGGTTTGTTGACCATATGCTACGAACTTCTTTTTCGTGTCTTTGAGCGGGTATCGTTTGAACTGTTCTTTATACAGTTGAGAGGAAATAATATTCTGCTTACACCCCGTGTCGACAACCATTTTTGTTTTCCGGCCATTAATGTTTATTAAGACGCGATCATCATTATTCTTCAAAAATAATACACGCTCTTCATCTGACTGACTATTATCTGTGTCGACCCCGTTTCCACTTTCGACCGCATGAACAGCTTTATGGTAGTTATTCTTCTTATGGTTGAATGCTCTTCGATTTTCTCCCCGAATGTCTTTGTGCTCTCTTGATCTGCAAACCCGTGCAAAGTGTCCAACTTTATTACACTTATTGCACTTTTTGTCTCTGGCTTTACATTCCACGGGTTTATGACCAGTTTCACCACACCTGTAGCAGGAAAATTTGCCTTTTGTGTGCACTCGGTTGAGATTAATTGGTAGGCCATTGTCATTTTGTCCGGTTAAAAGTCTCGCTTCGTTGACTACACTTTGTGTTTCTTGCTATTTTCACGGCTTTAGCGAGATCCAAATTATCCTGCGACAATAAACGTTCCTTTAAATGCCTTGAGTTACATTTTTCAACGATTTGGTCGCGCAACATTTCATCTTCCAACCCTCCGAACTCGCATGTTTTGACTAGTTCTCGCAAGGTCGTCAAGTATGCATCAATGGTTTCGCCCATGTGTTGCTGTCTGCTTCGGAATTTATATCTTTCCACCACCACATTTCGTTTGGGTGCGAAGTAATTCTCGAGCAGTTCTTGTGTTGCTTCTAAGGTATCTTTAGTACCGTGTGTTGAAAATTCTCTGGACGGCCGGTCCCAGACAATGCAGCATCGTTGCTTGCTGTACTGCTTTAGATTTTTTTTCAAGCTCAAGGGCTGTGGCATAAATCGTGAAAGCGTCTGTCCACGTCTTCCATTCTGTATATTGATCAGCCGCACCTGTGTTGAATTGCTTTGGTGGTGAGAGATTTTCGCCCATCCTCGTCGCCAATGTTGTGTCAGTCAAAGTCAGATTGATAATCCACTTTATTCACACTAAGGTTCTATATATACAATTCTGATACTAATTAACATATAGCATACATAATTCAATATAATTATAACGAATACACTACACCCGTGTCAGATTTAGGCCATGATTGGCTTAGATTAGTCATGTGACTAAAATATACGCAGCATTTAACCCCACTCCCTAACACCTGTATATCCCAAGATGTTACCATAGAAACAAACCTTCTGGAGAGAAATATGGCAGACGATGGTAGTTGCCTCATGTTTTGTGCCCATTGCGATACTCATTTGCCAAACACCGTACATGTAATGTATATGGAAATAGATCCAAATGATACTCATGATGATCAAGATTCTGCAGATCGTCCTGACGTGAATACCAACGGCAACAGTGTCAATATTGAAGGTCTCATCGACCAGGAGGTATAAGAAGAAGCCATAGAGAATGACATTGATGTAGATTTTCCTGAAAATAGCGAAGCCCTGCCATCGATAGGAGTAAATCATGTGTCAAGGTCTCACTCATTCAATGTTGCTTTTGTTTGCTGTTTAATAATCTTGCTTGCATACTTTTGGACTTACTTTCGCATTTCTGATAGCACCATGGAATTCTTGTTGTGCTGTTTTAAAAAGGTTTTTGAAATAGCAGCATTATCGAGCAATTGGCTGACTGACTTAGCGCAAACGTTTCCAGGTACATTGTATCTTTTTCGGAAGGAACTGGGATTAACGAAATACGTAGTATGCCCGAAATGCCACGCTCTCTACAGCTTTGAAAACTGTTATTAGACAGTTGACAATAACAACGAGTCAAAGAAGTGTTCATTTGTCAAATTTCCCAACCATAGACAAAGATGGCAACTGTGTGGAACAATACTACGTAAGGAAGTGACGCTTAAACATGGCGCTAAACGGCTCTATCCACACAAAGTTTATTGCTATCAAAGCGTTATAGAAACATTAAAAACATTTGTAAAAAGGGCGCATGTTACGGAACATTGTGAAATGTGGCGTAGTTGTGAAATGTATTAATTTATATAATAAGATATAAATTAAGGTTAATGACTTAGCAACATCGTTCACAGAGCTATCACGTGCTGACGATGGTTAATACACCATTGTGTACACGAGCAAGGAACTGTCGCAAGAGTACAACCTTTGTTCAACCAAGAACAAAGACACATATCCTATAGGCCCCAACCCCAGGTTCACCAGTCACTTTAGTCATTCTAGCATTTATTTCCCTGGAATAATCCTACACGGGTAGTCACTAAAAGAAAGAAAAAATTTTAAGATGCCCAAAACACGTTGTAACCACAGCAGTCGTACCCAACAAGAAACTCCTTCCCATCTGAGGCAACTAACAACAGAGGTGGTCACAACCGGCTCACGAAACGCCTTGATCGAGAGGTTAACCACTGCCTTAAAGAACCGACCAACGCCACCTGAAGAAAAACCAGCCCTCAACCTCATCAGCTACATCCCAGCCATCAGTACCAGACCTACCTTCGCAAGAGATTGAAATGCGCGCCAAGAAGAACCGACGTCCGGAGGTTTTACTACCGAACAGTTAAACACGCTACGTTGCCTAATCTCCTCGTCAATCGAAGACTCTCTCCCGACACCACCTAATCAACCCTTTTTCAACACCGTTGGATCTGTCACGTAATCAAGTCCTCACCAACCACAACCAGACCTTTCACAGCCAGTGCCGTCTTCGCTCTACGACCATCTCCCAGAAAAAACAATCACTTCCATCGCCAATGGTGAGTACATTGACTTTAATATGCTACTACTAGGGAATGTCGATGGTTACGACGATAACTTGCGCATATCCTTTCAATCCTCCAAGGGCGGGGCAGGTTTCACTATTCCAGTGTCATTGTCTCAGCCAAAACGGCAAAAAATTGATTCAATCGAACGCGGCTGACGGCTTTTAACATTTATTCAAGTGTTGTCGCCAGCAAATTCCCGTATAAAGCTGCCGATGTATTTACCTATCAGTAAACCATACGAGACACCCAACGAAAGTTTTCTGGCATGGCCTGGTACGCGTACGACATATCATTCAGAAAACGCGCTTCCAAAAATCTCTCCCTTTCATGGGCACAACGTGACCTCCAACTCTACTTGGAAAAATTTACCGGCCTTGCCAAAACTGCCTGTCATGTTTGACATTTGTTTGTGGTAGTGCCGACCACTTCCTAAATGCTTGTCCTCTTGCTCCTCATAGACCAACACCAAACCTCCCAAGCCGCTATCCCACCGAGTCATTATGCCGAAATTTCAACCGCAACAATCCCTGTGCCACCGAACCTTGCCACTACAAGCACCGATGTAACAAACCCGGCTGTAATGGAACACACTCCGCGATCGACCACGACGCGAAGCCTACAAACGAATCTAATAAACGACGACAACGTCGCTAAATACTTGGAAAATAAAGCCGCGGTGACGCCGGTAAATGTTGATCGTTTAGAGACTGAACTCTTTAATCCCGAATAATACTTTTGTCACGCACTTACTCCAGCAGGGGTGCCGTTTCGGTTTTCGCATAGGCTATGACGGAGTCCGTCAATTTCGGTTTTCGCACAATCTAAAATCCGCAATGTCACTACCCGACATTATCGAAACTAATCGTTTAAAAGAAGTTTTACTTGGCCGAACAGCTGGCCCATTTAGTTCTCCACCATTTCCGCACTTACAAATCTACCCGATTGGCGTTGTCCCAAAAAAGCACTAAAGCGAATGGCGTACAATTTTTCACTTATCGCACCCAAAGCAATCCGGAAATAGCGTTAACGCCAACATTCCGAAAGAGGATTATTCTCTTCAATACGTCAGAATTGACGACGCAATTAACTTGTTAATTAAACTTGGCAAAGGCGCATTCATGGCGAAAACCGATATCCGTTCAGCCTAAGAAATGTTCCAGTCCACCCTGACGACTGGGAACTTCTGGGCATGCAATGGAACGGTTTTTTCTATTTTGATAAAGTTCTCCCTTTCGGTCTTCGCAGCGCACCCCATATATTTAATCAACTTTCAGATGCAATCGAATGGATTATGTCATGCAATTACAGTGTTGACAACATTTTACATATCTTAGACGATTTTTTCATAGCGGAAGCCCTTCCTCGCGGCCACTGCATGACTTCCCTTTGTAAACTTCTCTGCTTATTAACAGATCTAAATATCCCTGTCGCCCCAAAAAAACGTTTGCCGCTTCGACTACCTTAGAATTTCTCGGTATTCTCTTAGATTAAAATAACATGACCGCTAGTCTTCCAGAAGACAAATATGAAAGGACTAAAGCAACCCTTTCATCCTGGCTTACTAAAAAATCTTGTAATTGTAGCTACAATCTTTAATTGGCACTTTACAGTTTGCATGTCGGGTCGTTGTCCCCGGACGACCTTTTCTTCAACGCATTATAGCTCTAACCAGGGGGGTAACCCAAAACTCCCACCACATAAAACTAAATACACCTTTTCGTAAAGATATCGCTATGTGGCAAATTTTCCTTGACCACTGGAACGGATATAATTTTTTCCTTGAGTCCAAAACAACTGAGTCTCCCGATCTGCATTTCTTTACCGACGCATCCGGCCGCTGGGCTACGGTGCTTTCTTTAACAACCATTGGTTCCAAGGGAAATGGCTTTCCAAATACCATTCCCATAAGGAACAACAAAGCATCGCCTAGAAAGAACTCTTCCCAATTTACCTTGCCTGTATGGTCTGGGGCCCCCAATGGTCGGGCAAACGAATTCTCCTGTGGTGCGATAACCAATCAGTCATTAATATTCTTAATTCAAAGTCTTCAAAAATACCAAGGATTATGGACCTCGTCCGAAAACTTACTGTCCAAACCTTCATCTATAACTTCACTCTCACTTCACAGCACGTCCCAGGCATCGACAACCCCATTGCAGACGCCCTGTCTCGATTCCAAATGGACAAATTCCACAGACTGGCCCCTCATGCTTTTTCCCAACCTACCAACATCCCCGAATCACTGACCCACATCTAACATCTAAAGTCAACCAACTACTCGCAGAAGCCATCGCTCCTTCCACAAGGGCTACCTACTCTTCCGGCATCAAGAAATACCTAGAATTCTGTTTTAACCACCGCCTAGTGTCCACCCACAACCTCCTACCTATTCCTACAGAAACCAGTTTGGGATGGCCTACCTCTCTACTTAGTACTTAGTGAACGACCTTGAACGTATCCAAAGAAGAAGTTTACGCATTATTGGTTTACCAGTCGACGCACTTCCTTCGCTTAGCGAAAGAAGAGAGAAACTAACTCTTCGAGAAATAGAGGCAATTATTCGTGACACAAACCATCCCTGTCACTACCTTGCCCCTGTCGCACATAAACATAACTATTCTACAAGAATTAAAGAAAATAGTGCTAATGTAGCTAACATTATATCTAGAACTGAAAGACATAAATCATCGTTTATGCCTCGGGCAATTGAACTTTTTAACAATAAACTTTAAATTTTTTATTGTAATATATGTAATTCATAATTTTATATTGATATTGTAAGTCCACTGTATTTTTTTACCTAAGGTGGATTATTATTAAAGCTGTAAATATATAATGTAATAGTTTTTGGCAGTTTACCTTGTTGTTTGCCTCGTACATGTAATTTTTGTTCGAAAATTTTTTTAGTTATACAATGGAAGCTTAATAAATAAATAAATATATTCTGATGGGTCCTGCCTTCAGTGACAGGTAATTCCAACCCACATTTTGTGCAATTTACTTTTGGGGTGACACAATTTGGTTTATCTATGGATTCCTATACAGTAGAAAGAATAATCAGGTCTATTATCGTACTATAAATACAGATTAAACATTAATTTCTTTTGAATTTTCCTTACAAATTATTGCCACTGTCTATACATATACACACACATCTATAGACATTTATAAATAACCTTTTTACTATGCGCATTCTCATAGGTTGTTAGCCATGATCTATTACAGATGCACCAAGTGCTTCAATAAACATTTTGAATGGTTTGTCTTCAATTTTATATTTGTATAAAACAAATAGATTCCACACAGTTTGAACGCTGCTAAAACCAGTACCATGTGTTTTAATATCGTAATCAACTTCCAACCGTTCGAACGCCGCACACAAGCGTTCAAACGCGAGTAGATAGCCGTTCGAACGCCACTCGCGAGCCGTTCGAACGCTATAGCTAGCCGTTCGAATTTTTCACCAAACCGTTCGAACACCGTTCGAACGCCGTTTTTTGAAGCGTTCCAACGCCATTTTTCACAAACAAACGCAAAATTTAACAAATCGAGATCTGGTCAGCTATACATAGCTCGGTAAAAGGACTGGGTACGAGACACAGCAACCCAAGTCAAGATTAGTGTGCTGCCTACGGCAGCAATTATAACAATTTGCCATACAGGTATATAAAATATTACCATCTGAACTTATGATACTGGACTCACCCCAACAATGTTAACAAGAGACAAATCAAGCTATTATTTCAAAGGTCGTAGATATGCTAATGCCTGTCCCAGACCAGCTTGATCTCTAAGGTAAGGCACCGAGTATCCATTTGAGGATGGAGGGACAAACATAAGCTTGTTACCCATCCCACTTCATAATATCTCAAAACCACCACCAGCTTTTAATTTTGGATACATTGCTTCCAATTTTTTCTCCATTTCTATGTGACCATCTTTGTTTCCAAAGACAACTTTTTCCCTCCCTAACCCAGTCAATTGTAATTCTAGCTTTTGTGACTTGTTGGGTTACCACAGTTTGCTCAGGATTTGCCAAACATATATACTTGTGTGTCCATGTATCTTTAGGCTTGTAGTAAGGAGCATATCGAGTTCCACGTTTAGGTGGTCGGCAAGGCCTTTGAGACACAGAAGACGACGTACTTGCTGATGGTGAATAAGGCGCGAAGAGATTCCTGAATTCCGCCATGGAAACTCCGCTTGGTTTGACGTCTGGGTGTTTGATGACCGTGACAGAATTTCTGTTGCTTGCCTAAGAAGGTTTACGGCAGTTGAAAAACCACTAGATTCTGGTTACCCGAAGTTGAGCACATGTTTCTTGTGCAAAGCGTAAATGGAACCGAAAATACAAGAAAATGTACCCGAAAATACAAGAACGATCTGATAACAAAATGTACCCGAAAATTCAAAAAATGTATCCAAAAATACAAAAGCGATCGGATAACAAATTGTACCCGAAAATTCAAAACACTGGAAGAGGAAAATGTACCCGAAAATACAAGAACGATCGGATAACAAAGTGTACCCGAAAATACAAGAACGATCGGATAACAAAGTGTACCCGAAAATATAAAGCGTTACGTTACAAGAGAAAAACTATCCGAAAATACAAAAAACCTCACGAAAATACAAACAATCAATGGTTCAACTAGTAGCACAAAACTCAAACATTTACAACAAAATGAAAATTCTAATATTGGCAGGCATCACGCGTCATAGTTTTGCACATTTACATATACAGGACATCATTGCAGTTCTCATTACCTACTCCAAAACAAAACAAAAACCAGCTTAAACAGCAAACAGTAAAACTTTACACTACATGGTAGTGCACACAAGTTGTGTAAAGAACTATATTCGCACAAGGATAGAGTACATATAGATGATTATATGCCACTAAACAACAGTGTGCCCTTTCCTGTCAGCAGTCTTGATGCCTTTGTGTAATTAGAATAAACATAATTGATACACCATTAAATTATTGTGATTTAATTGAATAGTTGTTTGTTTATGACACGAGCCAAACAGATTGTCTTCATTGTTTTGCTTTGATGAAGCCCAAATTCGCAGGTCGAAAGCTCAGCTATAAATTTCTTGTGTTTTCACAATGCAAACTTTCAAGGATTTATTTGTACTGTAATATGTGTTCTTGATGATGAACATTACATTCCATTTAGATTTCTGGTAATGTTAGTTTGTCAAGGCAATTTCAAACCTCAGGTTAATTTTTGAAACTTGCTTGGATTAGATAAATGATTCTTACAAACTTTAGAACTTGGTAAGCTATACTGTAGTTATTAAAAGATTATTTTTTGCGAAGAACTGGGGTTATATGATTTACATTTTTAAGTGTATTTGTTCCTGTACTTAACAAGTCTGTGCAAAAAATTGGTGAAGATGGGCACACAACTTTCTTAAACCTACTGGCCCAAATAAATGTTTGCTCACAAGCCATGGTGTTGAAATTTGGTGGTACTTTATCATCAGGGTTGTCAGTCGCTTACATTTTGGATCTACATGATTCCAGAGGTGCAACCTATCAATAACTTTACCAATGCATTTCCATGCTTCCTCAAACTGTTTAGGAAGGGGTAAATTTTTCTGACACTCATTAGCATATCACAAAAGGAGGAATATCTTAGAAGGCTATACAAGTGACACATGTTATCATATTCCAGGCAAGTTGAGGAAATCACTTGATGAATGCTGTGTCCAGATTCTTTTAAGCACAGTGATTAAAAAGGGCTTGTGTGGGAGTATCCGAGCTAAAAATAAATTATTCAGTATTATAATCAACCTCATTCCCAGGGCCTGAAGGTAGAACTGGTATACATGTATAATATTTTTACCAATACCTGTACAATATTCGATATGTCCCCCAGAACTGACAAATTCCTCTGGACCAGCAATGAAATGTCTTCAAACCACCTGTGTCTTTATTACATATCACACTATCCTCCAAGGCCTGATTTTCCAGAAATGTTGGGTGGTTCAAAAGGAAATCAGTGGTTCCTAAACAACAAACATCAAAGTGTGAAGAAAAAAAGTCCAATCTATTTTGCACATGTGACATTCGATTATGAGGGCCTACACAATGCAATTTTAATTTGCGTAACAAAACATTGACAATGCTCACCTATCTGTTTTTTCAGCATAAATGTGCATTGAAAAATGTAAAGAGAAGAAGTGATCCACCTGGGCAAAATTAAGTTTTACAATTATATCTTTTAAACTTTTTTATATCCAAGTTGTTACCACAGTGGTAACATTGTTGCACTCTGTTAAATAATTAGGTTTTAATTTTCTTACAGAAAGCAGTAACATTGTTCCACTCTGTTAAATAATTAGCAGTGTAATTGATATTTTTTAATACATTTGTGAATTTAATAATTTTGGTCAGGTTCTATTTGGATATAATTGTTTATTGCATGGTATTTATATTTTGTCAGATAATCCTTGCTGGTCTGATTGTTTGTACCATTCATATACATAACATTTTGGACATTTGCATAATCGTAATAATTGCTGCTTTTTTAATTCAGTAAATTGTTTGTTCCAATTAAAATGGTAGTCATCAGTCATATACCCTTACACAAATAACTGCTCATTAAACATAACAATAAATTGCATTACATGTGTAAACTATGCATGCATTGACAACATGGCAGTGCCATATACACTGTAGGTAAAATGACTTTATATTTTCCTAACAGAAATTATCCTTTGATGTCACACCCTAACTTTAACAAACCATTTTAGAAAATTATTGTATGTATGGGTTACCTTGGAAAGTAGATGCATTTGCTGAGTTTTCACTAGGGCAAGACTGTGAAACTTCATCAAGACAATTTTTATTGCTTCAAATGAGGTTTCTAGAAAAACATGGACAACATGTATATATTTATATAGTCTCATATGTATTCATATTTCAAGTAAACATGTATGAAGGTACATAGATAGTCTTATCTGAGACGCTACATATTTTAAACAATTCTTTAAGCTTGGTTGGATAGCCCAAGGCTTGAGCAATTTCGCAGTGAATGTGGCAGAATGCATGGCCACGTTTTGGTGAGGGGGGACAAACAGATGGATAATTAATTTTTCCAAAATCAACCAATTCTATTGGAGCTTTCCATCTGCCACATACAGTTGCCCACAAATTATTCTATATAAAAGACCAATTAAAAAGTTTTTGATGTGCCTTAATATTTAGTTGTGATGTTCTGATACTTGTATGTGCAACAATAATGGGTCATTGGAGGAAAGTTAAGGAAGACATTTGCACTATCTAGAGAGAGCCCAGCTAACACACAACGTTGCTGAAAGGTTGTAGTTTGGTTAGGTCCGACCTAACTTTCAGACGACGTTGGTACAACGTTCGGTGAATATTTCGTAAGTCACAACGTTGTCAGGACTTTCAATTGCAACATGATATCTATAGGTGCTAGAATAACGTTGTTACAACGTTGTGGTAACGTTGCTGTATAACGTTATAGTTTTTTGGTTTTTGAGTAGGTAATGAGAACCACAATGATGTCCTGTATATGTAAATGTAAAAACCTATGGGGACGGGGATTGGAATAATAAGCGCATTTAACCACTGACTATAATGCATATCATATTGTAACGCGCGCTGGACATGCATTGTAAACTGAATAAAAGGTATGAATAAAACAGAGATTAAAGATGCGTATAATTGTATAGTGCATAGCATAACATGCGGGATAACCCTGTACGCTTTCGACCTTTTTGGTCTCTTCAGCAGGGTATTGGGTTGGCAGTTGATGTTTTTTCGTTGGAAGATAAATAATAATGCGCGGAGTAAACAAAATAGCATGTAACTGTAAGGAAAGAAAATTTAAGTGATTGCTTACCAAAGTGTTGTTTGTTCGGGAAAGTCCAATGCGTCGTGCCATGAGTATAGGGTTGAAAGGCTGTCGTAGTTAAAACGTTCGTTCTCGATCTTTGTACTAGCTTGGGCTTCATCAAATACAAATTGTCACTGAGGGCGTTTATCAGTTGGTAATACAGTATATACGGGAGTTGCGTCATTAGTTACCAGGTCGGTTGGTGTTTCATGTATCGGTCACCAAATTAGGTACATAGTCTTCCTTATTGTCCTGATTATCCCACCTTCCCTGCTACGGGCCATCTACATCAACTTTTCTAGGGTTATAGGGTTGGCTTAGTCATTTATAGTTATACTGCAGTTATATTAGAGTTATACTATAGTTATCTTAGTTATCTTAGTTATACTAGTTATCTTAGTTATTCTAGTTATACATATTAGTTATCTTAGAATAGTTCATAGTTAATATTTGTTATCTTAGTTATACTGGTTATACCACTCCAGAGACAGCATTTCACTTCTGATAAGAACTCCTCTTACTCGCGTTGAGCTCTCGACATCCGGTTGTTCTCAGCACTCCAAAATTGCACAGAACTCTGTGTAGCACTTACTACCAATTGGTAACCTAGTAATTAGTTATATAACAGTAGTTATCTTAGTTACATTAGTTATACTAATTATTATAAGTAATATCATGGTAGTGAGGTGTATTAGCTGTTAAACCGCCCGCTCAATGAGGGTCATTAAGTAAAATTCCGGAGGGCCGCAGGCCCGAAGGAATTTTACTTAATGACCTGAATCGAGCGGGTGGTTTAACAGCTAATACACCTCATTACGATGATATTACTTTGTAATACCATGGTTGTCGAAATTTCATGTCTTTGCATGCAAGGTGAGAAGAAGAAGCTAATACTACCTCTCATGACGTCATTCAAGGTTGTATTAGTTCTAATACGACCACTAGATTGTATAAATTAATCCAAATGAGGTAATTTAGTTATTAATTCAACCTGAAAAGACAAAAGAAATTGAGACAACCATGGTATTATCTTAGAAATACCACGGGTTATACCAGTTATCTAAATGGTAAGGGGATTAGTCCGTGTGTTTAGGGGATAGTAAAGTAAATAACCGGGGTTCAAGATCGGGGTTCAAGATCGGGGTTCAAGATCGGGGTTCAAGATCGAAGAGTATTGTAAGTTTAATATTACGTGTAGAATATGTAGATAATACACGAAGATATCAAAGCTAAAGGCCAACGGCATGTAATCTGCTCTTTGGACAGTGCTTAACACATGGTGTTATGATAACACATGGTGTTAAGGTATAAATTAATTAGTCAATGTTGGCAAATTCCCATTCAGGTCTCAGGATTTAAGCTAAGATGCTAAGATGAAATTGCTATAATATTTACTCATCATATATGTATGTCATAACCTCCATCTCAGGCCATCCTGAATTTACATTTTTTAGGACAGTAATGTTTCTCAAAGACAAAGTAATCTAGGACATCAAGGAGAGTCTACACAGCAGAACACTTTTATATCACTCATTTGAAATAAATATTGTAGCTCTATACAAATTATATGTGTCTTGATTATTATTACTCTGCGGCAAAGCGCTATTTATGTCTCCTTATCCCAGGAACTTAATGCCTGCAAATTACGGACTTTTGGCTTTAGGATTTTCCTCCAGCTATAACACCAAATGACCCGTTTGAAAATTTATTTTTATTACGTAATACGTAAAACGGTCAACAATTATTATAAAAGGCCAACGTTATCACAACGTTGCTGTTTCGTCCGTTAAACGTTTTCAGAACGTCGCTGTTTTGTAATTCAAACGTTGTCACAACGTAGCTGTCACAACGTTGTGACAACGTTGTAAAAACATCGCTGTTTCGTAATTCAAACGTTTTAACGTTTTCACAACGTTGTCACAACGTTGCCTGCTGTCTACAAATTTTCGTTGTTACAACGTTATCACACAACGTTCTCGCAACGTTGTAACAACGTAGATGTGTTAGCTGGGAGGGGAGTAAAATTTACTCCACATGTATTTACTCCTTCAGTATTTTACAAAAGCTGTAACTCCAAAGTACTTCGGTTTCTTGCTCCTTGGTTCGTATCCTCTTGTAAATAGTAGGTTCTAGAATTAGTTTAAGTTGTATTAAATGCGTGCTACCTAGCTTCGAAACTTCTAAATTAGCTTCGTGAATGATAACTTCTCGTAAATATAGTTTTGAATTATAATTTATAGTTAATTATAGTTTATAGTTAATTATAGTTTATAGTTAATAAAATAATTTGTAAATAACTTTGTAAATATTTTAAATTTGTAAATACTTAAAATAATCTAATATATGTAAATAAATAAATAAATAATATAATAATTGTAGTACTGTAAGTACTGATTTTAATGGAGGACCAACCTTGTACATCAAAGGCAGAGGCAGACAAAATCCAACAGCAGGATGTAGAACCGAAACGATGGAGTAGAGATTTGACGTTGCTTCCACCATTAACATATGATAAATGCAAAAGCACTTTGGAATTGGAATAAAAGGAGATGATCATTCTATAAGTGCTCATAGACACAATAAATTGGACTATCAGCTGTTCAAGGATAGATATGTCCAAAGAGTGGAAGTCAAAGCAAATGTCAAAAGAAACAGCGATGGATTATTATACTTAATTAAAGGATGTGTGAGTGCCTCAATGAAAAAAAAAGTTATATTGTCTATGTTCTCCTGAATCAGGAAACTGCAGAAGTCGTTTATAGTCACTGTTTATGTAAGGCAGGCAAAGGAGGCTGTTGTAAGCGTATTGCAGCACTATTATTTCAAATTATGGATTACATTCAGTTAGAACTTGCAGAAGCCCAGATGACCTAACATGTACCCAACTTCTACAACAGTGGCATGTACCTAGGAATGATGAATCAGAGGTACCAATACTGTATGAAGATATAAATTTTGAAAAAGCCTCATATGAAAAAGACAAGTGGCAGGAAGTGTACCAACGACAAAAGGCAGATGACTGACTACAACCCCACACCACATTTTGCTAGATCTGCATCCAAGAATAAAATTAGTGAACTTGCTAATAATTTGGAACAAGGAGGAAAAGCAGACTACCTCAGAAAAGTGCTCCAATCAAATAATTGCCAGCCTCAAAGAAAGTATATGAACAGTCCAAACAAGACATGTGATCTGAACCATTCCAACATCCAAGACCAAATATTAGACCGTTTGGACAAGTGTGCTGTAAATTGGTCATATGTAGATATGGAAAACATGAAATTTGTCACTGATACACTGTGTACTACCCACTCCCAACTACTGGAAATTGAAAGAAACACTAGGGGGCAATATTCATGCGACCGGTGGTATGAAGAGAGAAAACTAAGACTTACTGCATCAAACTTTGGTGCAGTAATAAACAGAGAAAAACCATACATGATACATCCCAAGTCTATTCTTAAAGGCTTACTTACCAAATGCCCAATACCTTGTAAATGGGGTAGGGACCACGAAGAAGAGGCAGTGAAACAGTATGTTAAGCTGAAGCAACATCCTGATAACAATGTTACTCTTTGTTCGTCATGTGGTTTTATTGTTAACCAAACCTTTCCTTGGTTAGGGGTGCTGGTCCTGACTTCTTAGTTTGTGACATACAGGAAGAAGCATCATCACTTGGACTTGGAGAGGTAAAATGTCCTTTTTCAAAGAGAGATTGCAGTATGTAAGAAGCATGTGAAGAACCCAATTTTTTTTGTATATATCTGATGGGAAAGTTTCTTTAAAAAGGCAACATGTATATTATCAGCTACAAGGTTTCATGGCCACCCTTCAAGTTCAATGGTCATATTTTGTTGTTCACACAAAGAAGGATTTACATGTAGAGAGAATTTATTTTGACAATAATTTATGGGAAAGAAATTGAAATGATTGATTTTTAGGATTTTCAAAAACATATACAGATAAATATTTGTAAATGTAACATCCCAGATTATTCTTTTAGACTCAGAGAGCTACATGTTTGTAAGTCTGTAAGAGACTAAGAGTTGTAATGTTCAGTTTTATTCTCATTAATAAGGTGTAGCAAGTTGTAGTAGTACTTACTAACTTTATTTATACCACTACCAAATACAAATGTTAATAAAGTAAATTACATTAATATCAAGCTGATATATTGAACTATTTGGAAATGTTCGCTTTGTTACATAATAGTAATACTGTATGAACTACGATATAAATCATTTCCATAACTAGCATGTCTCTTGCATTTACTAAATCATGTGTCATTCACTATTAGATATATTATCATTAAGCAATGGAGCCAAGAATAATGTCAGATGTGAACATACAGTCAGGGGCGTACCGTACGGGGGGGTGTGGGGGGTGTCACACCCCCCCACTTTTCACTGAATTGGTCGGTAAAACGCGGAGTCGGTCGGTAAAGCCTGGCATCGTCGGTAAAACAGATTGGTCAGAACGGAAGTTGGGAAAACCTTGTAATAGTTAAGGCTGTCGGTAAGCTGTTCGTCATATTAGATCGTTGGTAAAATTGACTTAATCGACTGTTTAAACTTTGTCGGTTGTACAAAATTCGATTTAATTGCATGGGTTAATGTTAAATTAATATTCCTGAGCTTACAAACCTCCCTTTTCCCGATTTCCGATCCAACCTAGTGGACAAGCGTTGCTAAATTTAATGGTTTTTTTCTCAATTGTATTAGTACGACTATAGAGGCTAGGAGAGAAGCTACTTAAGAGTTAAGGTAATCTACTTACGGGCTTCATCTACACGAGATTTTACAAACGGTATAACCTGAAGTGTTAGCCAACCACGCGAGTGTTAGATTGATTCCTAGACCCTTCTGTCAGTACTAGGCGCAAAAATGGCGTCACGGTAAGAGGCAGCAGGCAACTCTTGGATTCATTTGAACTATGATCGCTGCAGAATTAGATGAAAAAGTTTGCTCAAATTGCTGCAAATTGTCTTTCCAAGCTTCTAGATTTCAAAATTTTCCGGGGAAGGACCCCCGCACCCCCTAAAAATCCGGTCACTGATTACCTACTTGTCGAAAAATCCGCTCCTACGCCTCGGCACCCACGTGTTCGTCGGTAAAACTAAGACGATACACCCCCCCATCCAAAATGGTCACGGTACGCCACTGCATACAGTCCATATCTTGTCAAGATCATCGGGCATGGAAATGGGAACTACCTGGTGTAAAATTCTGTAATTTTTTTATTCTTGAAATTGCTCTTTCAACATGGACACGAACTGATGCCACTTTCCTTGTTGAGGTTTCCTGTTCAAGTGATAGTTGCTCTTTTCCATTCAAAAATGGAGGAATATTCAATGTTACTCCAGTTGGAAGGTCACTTTCAATGTCAAAATCTCTGTCAGCCATCACCTGATCCCCTATTTCCAAAAGATTTAAAACCCCACAATCTTTGGTAATTTTCTTGTCACTACTCCTACCAGCATAGAGATTAGATACAAAACTTGGGTATCCATTTGGGGAAATACCCAGCAACCCTTTAGCTGTATTGTGATGTTTGTAGCTTGAGAAAGTAGCGACTGACTTCGGCAAGAGGATGGCATCTCTATAAAAATTTCAGTGCAGTCCAGGATTACTCTAGTTTTTGGAAATTGTCATGAACAAACTTTTGAGTAGGCCAGATTGCTAAAGTACGAAGTTTCTGGTGTAGAAAGGTCAGCTAAGTGGTCCAGATTCGAAATAATTCTGTATCTGATGCACTGCAACAATCCCTGCAGTAGGACTATAGTAGTGGAACCTATGCTTCCCTGATGTGCATGTTGGCCCTATCTTCTGTTGCTGGGATGAATATCCTGTCAGTTTATCCTGAGGAGATATTTGACTAATTTGAGTTAATATCTGTAACGAAAAATTAAAGTCCACAACAGAGTACGTAATTTGAGGTCACTGTTTGTGTGAAGGAAGGTTTCATAGAGTGTATTGGGATCTTTTCCTTGCAGGATCGTTACCTATAAAACGCAGATTAGCAGAAAGAAATAACGAAATACCTGTACCTGTGGTTTACTGAGGTTTCAGACATTCCTCAGTTGGACATTGGTAATTTTGTAGGTCGATCACGTGAACTTGATGATGACACCAAGCTTGACGTAATCAACAATCACTGGAAGCCAGCTTCATCGTTTAATTTTCCTTTTCGTGAATTTTGAACCCTGGTCCTGGTTATGTTATTCAAAGTGTTATGATGGTGCTCTTTGTCTTGGTTGTGTTCTTTTTGGTGATCAGACAGGTCATAATGGCTCAAAAAATTCAGCAAATTGTTCAAGGAACCTAATGATCACTGGCGCAGAGTGCTGCAACTTGGCTAGAAGATCACGACAAGAATCCGGTTTTGGATAGAGACGCAATGCTTCGGTTAACTAGCTTTAAGAATGTTATGTTAGGCAATGTAAAGGGCATCGATGAGCAGGCTGATAACCTAAGAAGCGAAAGAATCCAGTATAACAGAGCCATAGTGAGTTATATCGTGGAAACCGTCATCTTGGCAGGAAGACAGAACATTGCTTTGAGAGGACATCGTGATGATTCAATTTCCGAGGGAATTTCCAAGCCCTCCTAAATTACAGAATTCACGGAGGTGACACAAAGCTCGGAGACCACTTCGCGGAATGCCACATACCGGTCGAAAACCATTCAAAATAAAATCGTCAGTATTTGTGGTCAACAAATCCAAAAGAAATTGCCAATCGTCATACGATATGTGGACTCGAAGAATGAAATCAACGAACGCTTTATCAAATTTGTAAATTGTGACACAGGCATGACTGGCCTCGCACATTGGGAACGAATATAGAAGATACGTTGAATGAAGTTGGACTTCCTTTAGAGAATTGCAGAGGCCAAGGATATGATGGAGCTAGTGCTATGTCAAGTATGAGAAAAGGTGTCTCCATGCGGATTTTAAGCAAGAATCCGAACGCCCTGTACGTGCATTGTGCTAGCCATCGCTTGTTTCTCTGTGTTGCTAAAGCATGCAGTATAGTATCAATTTGTCGTATGTTGGATCATGCCAAGTCAGTTGCCAACTTTTTTAGCTATTCTGTTAAATGCATGCAGTTTTTAAGTGAAAAGATGTCTACATCTGGTATCAGAAGTACAAGAATAGCAACTCCGTCAATGACTCGCTGGATTGAACGAATTACACTAGATGGATTGGTTGATGCACACGAGGCAATTGTTGAAGTTTTAGAATAAATGAAATTTGATGTTGACAAGAAATGGAATTCAACTACAAGCTCTGATGCTACATCCCTACTACATGTGTGCACTTCGTTTGAGTTCATAGGAGCTCTAATGATAGCCACACGTATTCTTGATTATACCATGCCCTTGACATGAAGGCGGCGCATTCAACAAAGTTAGATTGACATTGTGAAATCTCTCCAATGCATTAATTTGCTAAAGGAGACCATCAATCAGCTCCATGCCAATGTGGAAGAAATTCATGACAAGTTTTACCAGCAAGCAGTTGAAATGACAAAGAAAGTGAATGTAGATGAAAGTTTACCTCGCACATGCAAGTTGGAAACCTTATGCGAAAATTATCCAGACGAAATTCCGAGATTAAGGATTTTTAAAGAATTAGCTCCATCTATGTGGAATTTTACTGGAGGAGCTCTTGCCATTCCTTTTTTATCAGACAGTGTTTTGTTACAAATGCAAAATAAGGAATATTTCGCAAAGCCAAAAAGATGTTTTAAAACTTGACTGTTCTGACATTCTGTATAATGCTGAGAGTGAGGAAGATAAAGTGTTTGAAAAGTATAGTGACTATTCTATTTTGTCAGCTATGTAGAAGGCATACAATGGTTGCAAAATACTAAAAAGAGTTTAGGTAAGATGGGTGAGCCTGAATTTAATAAATGGTTGTCCACTTCAGATTTTTCTAAACCCCAAAAAAGTACAAAATCAAAGTACAAAATCAAAGAACAGTTTGAGAAAGACTGATGGTTTTGTCTTACCTTTGTCACTTGAGGACAACACTACAGTAAACTGCCACAGCTATCCTGAAAGATTTTGAGAGTGAGATTAATTTGCATTCCCCAGTCAAAAATTCAGAATTTCTACCTTATGATAATCTGAATGGATCATTCAAAATCTCACAGTCCGAGTGAGATATTTTGGCAATCTTACAATAACATTGCTTCGCGTATTTAAACAGTGACGAGATGTTTACCAGATTTGGTGGTCTTACGTTTCTACCATTCCTTCTCCCAAAATAATTGCTGAAATCTTCACCTAACCAGTGTACTAACAAATTATGAATGATAGACAGAACATGAGTCAGATGAAGAAATGATCTTGTTGCGAGTATTGACAGGTTGTTGCACTCGCAACAAACTTCTGAAATTCAACCAGATGATAAAGATGCTATTATTGGTCAGGGGTCCCATGATTTGTTACTCATGTGGTTGGTGATGTCGGTACATTTTTACCATGCTATTATGTCACGTTCATGTTCATTCAATTGGACTGGAATTTGCATTGGAGACATGCACAATAAGGGATACTTGAGTGAAGCCTGCTTAAAAGAGCATAGTCAATCCGGGCTTCACTACATTGTGCAGGATGTTTTGAAACGCAAAAAGTTAACTATGGAAGCTTTTAAAGGGAGGCAATTCCAGGAGAATTTTCTTCTACAAATTAGAGAAGCCAACCGCAATGTCTGCTTTGGATATTGCATAACTGCATGCCTTGAATTTCCTGAGTCGAGATTTTTTCCAACAAATTCTGATCTTGCACATTCCATGAAATCTCATGGTAACCATTCAGATATTATACTGAAATGGTTCAAAGAATGGTTAACAAACGTTCTACTGATGATGTTACATTGAAACATCATTCCAGCACCTTCTGCTACTATGGTCCATTGATCCAGATGTATGGTGACGATAAGACTAAAGAAGTTGTTTACAAACTCTTGGTTCCAGACTCCAGAGTTTACTACACACAACTAGAATTTCGAAACTACTTCCAGGCAAGTTTCAAACACATTTTTAACATGTGTGACAGCCAAATGGACAAAAGCATCAAGATCCATACTGTGCAAGATAACTGTTGCTTTGCAACAAAGGAAAGGATAGAAATGTATGCGTATGTAGAAAGCGAAGTAGTGCAACCATTGAAAAAATACTTCAGTGGCCATACCACAGTTAAAATTGGGAAACATCGACCTTTTGAAATCATGCCGTGCAGCTTACAAAAGCCGAGAAAGTTTTTATGTGCATCACACTTCTCGCCATTGTGAACAATGCCCCTTCCAAGATCAACTTAAAGCTAGGTGGTTTTGTTTGACAAATTATTTCTTTGCCAATGGAGGGAGAAATGAGGTCAAAGCTGTTCCTTTAGGGAAAAAAGGTGCTTTTTAAGAGAAGATTTCAAGCAAAGTTGTTAGCTCCTACGATAAGGGTGTTCAGATCATTAAAGACAACTTTAAATCAAAGCTATATGAATGTTTTCCAGATTTAAGGTATGATATTCTGGTTGATTAACTTAAGAATACTGGAAGTAATTTAAATATTAAATATACGGAACAGTAGCTAGGACAGTTTTAAAAATCTATCCATGAAAGTATGTATGAGTAAAGGTGATTCAGATACTTGTGCAGGTAGTTCCAATTCAATTTAAGCTCTCTCAGGCACCTCATCACCTTATCAATTCTATTGACATGTCTCAAGTCAAACATCTATGGCAACATATCTGAAATTCTTACAATTCAGAATTTTATAGGATCCAGGTTTCATGTCAGTAGTGTCAGTTCCAACTATGGGCAAAGTACTGTGTGGTAATCTTAGTTGGAACCTTTTCCATGCTTTTCTGACTTTTATGTTTATTGACTTTCTTAATCTGCTGCCTTTACCTGTACTGCTGAAAAACCAGGTTTCTTTGGTAGGATTTCAAAGATTAAATTCTCTCTTGTGAATGGTAGTTTAATCAGTTCTGGGTTGGAAAGGTTTAGAGTTTGTTATTTTTCAATTGTAACAGATGTAGCAGTTGCTGTTAATGTCACAACAGGAACATCATACCACTTAAGTGCACCAAGCTCTTGGTATTCCGGTCGAAGATCAACACCCCATATGTCAATGCAATGTGCCTTGTCTATTGCAAAAAATTAAGTCGTCCTTCTGATTAAAAAAAGCCACCTTCATCCTTGCTTAGTCATCCTTCTAATAAATATAAACCTACTCGTGCTTTGAGATCATCAGACCGTAATCTGCTACTTGAGCCAAAATCCAAAACGGTGACTCATGGAGACAGAGCGTTCTCGGTTTCGGCACCAAAACTGTGGAATTCATTACCACAGGAAATTAGAAGCTTTGATATGTTGGGTAATTTTAAGTCAGCAGTTAAGACTTTTCTTTTTTAAAATTAATAGTTTTTTTTGTTCATAGTGGTAATATATGTAGTAGGCTTTATCTTATAATGAAACTGCAATAAGTTTTATAAGTAAATTTAAGAATGTATTGTTGTAAGAGCATTGAGACTATTGTATAATGCTCCTAATACGTCTATTACTTTTGTAACAAAGTTTGTAAAGAATCACTCAATACAACTTCAGGACTCATAAGTAACACCCTTGTACTCACAATCTGGTCTTGATAAGTTGGCAATAACTGCTTCACTGTGCCGATTACATGAGGCGAGTTGACTCGGTTAACCGGGACGATTTGAAACATGCGATTACATGGGAAATGTTAGCTTGCAGGCCAGGCTTAAAATTTGGCAGGAATTATAAATACCGCCAATGTTTATATTTGAATTTCAAATATGGACCCCTGTCGTTTTCGTCAATTTTGCCTTATAGCAACCTTGTTTTTTCAACTTCATGGCTTGCTATATGTTTACATGGCTTACCGACAGCATGTAAACAAAAGTATAATGATTTACTATGCCACTAAGCAAACTATTGCTAGAAGAAAAGCTACATCAGAATGAGAAGACTGATGAGAAAGAAGCGATCGCTTTGGGTAAAGAATGGAAGGACTGACGCCTGGTGGAGAAATATGATTAACGGAATATCGCCAGCAGACGACTGGAAAAGGAATTTCCGCATGTCCAGAGAACGGTTTACTGAACTGTGCGAAGAACTTCGACCCTTTATTACACCCGGTAAATCACCAAATTATTTTGCATTATCCGTTGAAAAAAAAGTTGGTGTCACGCTGTATTATTTAAAAGATACTGGGTCTATCTGGATGACAGCAAATACTTTTGGCATACACCAGTGTACCATATCAAAGATTGTCCTTGAAGTTTGTATAGCTATATCTACTCATCTCTCTCCTAAATATATTCATCTGCCCAAAACAGAAGATGAAATGAGAGCTAAGGTCGCAGAGTTTGAAGCACAATTTGGCATGGTACAGGCGTTTGGGAGCATTGATGGCACTCACATTCCAATTCGAAGACCAGTTGTTGACTCCCAGGATTATTTCAACTATAAACAATTTTTCTCTATCAGTGTACAAGCAGTATGTGATTTTAAAGGCTATTTCATGGATGTAGATTGCAGATGGCCTGGTAGCGTCCATGATGCAAAGGTATTTTCAAATTCCATTGTAAAGAATAAGTTACAATCTGGAGAACTACCACAAACCTTCAACAATCTACTACCTGGTCACAACAAGATTCCAAACTATGTTATTGGTGACCCTGCTTATCCTTTAACACCACATTGTATGAAAGAATTTCAATCATGCAAGACTGATGCTGAAGTGATTTTTAATAACATGTTGAGATCTGCCCGAAACCCCATAGAGTGCGCATTTGGTCGTCTAAAAGCGCGGTGGTCGATTCTTACAAGAAAAATGGACCTAAAACTTGAAACAATTCGAAAAGTTGTTTTATCATGTTTTGTACTCCATAACTTTTGTGAACTTCACAATGATACTATTGATGAAGAACTTGTGAGAAGCCAAGTTGCAAGAAACAGATCGATGGAGACTGAATACCAAAATGTCCCTGATCCAGTTTATTCTTGCACTACTGGGGAAGGTGAAGCTATAAGGGATGTCATGACACAATATATACAAGTAAACCTACCAAATATATTATTAGATTCTTTTAAAGAACTTGATAAATCTTTGCGAAATTCTTTCTCTTCTTTACTTTCTTGCATGAGTAGCTTATCTCTTTGTGCTGCTGATAACTGCCATTCCATATGTTTTCGTTTATTGTCTATAAGCATTGGAACTGCCCTTACGAAAAAATCCTATAGGATCCTATAGGAATTCCTATAGGAATATTGTATTTCCTATAGGAATTGGGCCAAAATCTAATAGGAATAAATTTCCTTTTGGATTTCCTATAGGAATTCCAATAGGAAATTTCAAATCCTATAGGAATTCCTATAGGATCCTATAGGATTTGGGCCAAAATCTTATAGGAATTCCAATTGGATTTTTTTGTAAGGGTGGGTTTGAAGCTAGGCGTTTACGGGTAGTTGCTTCATTGCTTGCACTACTGGTACTAGCCACGTTATTACCAAGATAAATATTTTGGGAATGAACACCAAAAGAAAGAGGCTCAGTGGATGGGGCTCCACCCCATATAAGGACCATTAAATCATAGAACTCCATGACCATCTTTCCAGAGCCTGAGCGTCTGCCAGATGTCACAGCGGTGCTAAATTTCTGCCTTAAAGCCTTTATTTTTTCTAATACTCTAGAATATCCTTTTCGTATCTTTAACTTATCATCTTCCTGCCGCTTTAAATACTCATCACGATCTTCGCCGTCTTCGATTGCTTTGATATTCTTTGGACCAAAAAGTGTTGTATCTTCGGCATACTTGGAAGCCAAAATTACCTGTACTGCTTCGTATTGTTTATTCTTGTCAGCATTAAAGTCGGAATTATTAAATTCCATTTGCGTTTTATATTCTAGCAGTCCATCAAGTAAATCTTGCACCATTTCCTCACTCCATTTGAACTTCGATGTTGTCTTGTGTTTTCGATTTTTTCTTCGCAGTACTGTTATTTATATCCGCCATTATGAACAACACGTGTAAACAGACAGAGTAACGCATGCGCGAGTCAGATTTCTTGCCCCGCTTTGCCGGGTCAACTCTGCAGAAAGTGATTACATGACAATTTTCATCCTGCCTAAGCGAGTTTATCGGCAAGCTACAGCGGGACAACTCGCTTGCCATGTAATCGTAATGTTAAAACAAAAGGGAATAAATATACGAAGTGGGTCAACTCGGCAAAGCGAGTCAACTCGCTTAGCCGGGACAACTCGCCCATGTAATCGGCCCCTAAAGCATAGAATTAATGTTGAAAGTGTTGATGCCCTTTTCTCAATTTCAACAAGTGATCATGCATCAATATCAAGCGAGGTGAAACCACAACAGTTACACCAGGCAGCAGTAATGTTGAAACGGAGTATATAATTGTTTTACCACCACCAGTTGGAATCATAACAATTGCATCTTTATTGGCAAGCAAAACGTCTATAGCTTCTTCCTGACCTGGTCGATAGAAGAAAATCCAAAAACGTTTTGGAGAGCAGCCTTTGTATTCGGGTCACATGACTGAGTATCATAATTGGTATATCTTGCATCAAATCTTTGTACTGGCATCTGGTAAGGAAACAAATAAAACATCATATATCAAACAATAAGACAGCTTGCTCTGGTGTGCTGCCCAATTGAATTTCGCCTGCTCCTGTTCTACCTGCAAACTGAACGTGGACACCCACCACAGTTTCAAAGACTGTCCATTTGTTGGATAACGTGGTTCATGAAGAAATCAAAGGTCTGGAATAAGTCCTGAATGATAAATGATTCTACTGAAAGGGAGTTCAACTCACAATGTGAGGATGATGAGGCAGGTATTCGATCGGAATTGAGGAATGTTTTGTTGAAAACGTTTTCTCTATCAAGGGAGAAGCATTTTGATTTTGTGAAAATAAATTGTAATACCATTTTCACACCTGTCATCACGGGACTATGCTCATGTAAAACATTTATGTGGGACTGGTAAACTTTATGTTCGACTAAATGTCAGTAGAGGTATTCTTATGGAGAATGATATTGATAGTGCTGAGGAACCACCACCATTTATTGATTAAGTCTTCCCTCTACATCAGAGGGTGCATCACCCAGCTAGCACACAACGTAATCACAACGTTCGTAAAAGGTTGTGGTTTGGTTAGGTCGGACCTAACGTTCTGACAACTTTACCACAACATTGTTTTCCTTACACGTAGTTATATTAAATTACATAGGTGTCAAAAACCATGAAAGAACGTTGTAGCAACGTTGGAATCTAACGTACGGCAGGAACGTTCATATAACGTCTGCTGGACGTTGGGTATTATATTACACAAAGGTGTCATAAACGATGAAAGAACGTTGTAGCAACGTTGGGATCTAACGTGCCGCAAAAACGTTCGTTTAACGTCTCCTCAACGTTAGGTTATCAGTAACAAAAATGTTTTTATAGATTAAATATCTTTTTAGTACAACTGCTTGAATTTGAATGTTGAAATTATTTGATAGCAAACATTGTTGTTTGAGAAACGTTCTGAAAACGTTCACAGTACGTTGTGTATGTCACAAATTCTGCGCGGCCGGAAATGCTTGTGTTGTCACAAACGCATTATTCAGTCAGAAGCCGAAGGTGTGATACACGTTTCAATTACAAGTTAGTCGATTCTTTGGTCTTCAATGCTTTATCCATCCATGGTTATTTAAAGCCATATAATCCCGGTCAGTATAATCTGCAGACCGCAGACCGCAGACTGCAGACCAAGTATAAAATGCAGAATAGGTATAAAATGCAGACTAAAACTGCAGACTTGGTGTAAAATGCAGACTGCGATATAAAGACTCACCTTGAGTTTCACAACACGGAAGTTCAGAAAATTCGACAAGGAATACAGCAGAGCCTTTCCTATAATCACTGACATTTTGTTGATTATGGTTTTCCCGGGCGAGATCGAGGATGAGCATGAAATCTTGTTGGTCAACAGTCAAATTTCGGCAGGGTCCTTTTGAGTCATCCATTTTAGGGGACACAGGGTTTGGTTATAGTTAGGACCTGATGTTTATGGTTGTCCTTATACAGTCTATTGACTTATTCTACTTCGGAGTCAACATATCCAGATATAATCTTGCTTAAACTAACAAGACTGGTTAAAATGGTTGTCATGGTAACCAAATTGCCATATATAGCAACACAATTTGAAAAAAATTGCAAAAATATTGTGTATGTATAAACTATAAGGTTTGTAACAACTAAAATGTCTATATCAACTAAAATATTATTTCTTTGTACCGATTGACCATAGAAACAATGGTGAGTATGGTTACCATGGCAACCACCACTTTGCCGATATAAATATCACTAATGGTTTCAGCATATGTCATTACTCATTTGTGCCAAGTTTTATTGTGTTTCAAATGGTTATTGCTAAAATAAGTATTTTGATACTAGTGATTGACCACATAATTTGATGGTGAGTATGGTTACCACCAAATTATAAATACACCATTGGATTTGGTATATGTTTTTACCCATGTATGCCAAGTTTTATTGTGTTTTGATTAGTGATTGCTAAAATAACCTAAAATAAGTATATATTTTGTGTTAAAATGTTTGTATTTGGTACCTATATGGTTTTATGTACCAAATTATTCTCTATAACTTTGGCTATAGTGGATCAATTTTGAAAATTTAAACACCAAAATGATCTCATTGAGCTCTACCTAAATAGCACTTTAAATAGCATTTGACTGTCTTCCCTGCATGAAATCTTGTTGGTCTATAATCATCAGAATTTTGTCACTTAACCATACGAATAACCACTTACCTTGATGATCAAGTTAATGTGACTGCTGACCAACAAGATTTCATGCTCATCCTCGATCATCACCCGGGAAAACCATAATCAACAAAATGTCAGTGATTATAGGAAAGGCTCTGCTGTATTCCTTGTCGAATTTTCTGAACTTCCGTGTTGTGAAACTCAAGGTGAGTCTTTATATCGCAGTCTGCATTTTACACCAAGTCTGCAGTTTTAGTCTGCATTTTATACCTATTCTGCATTTTATACTTGGTCTGCAGTCTGCAGATTATACTGACCGATATAATCCTTTGTAAGGTAAGTAAACGTCTATAATCAGTGAAATATTTTTATCAGAGAACGCCGTTTCCTTATTTTTGTTGTTGTGCAATGGCAATTATCATCTTAAATTAATAAACATTCAAATGGTTGACTGTAACGGTTGACGCAATGACGATCGATATGCTTGTTTTCAAAATAATTTGTGAATGTTCACGGTAACGCGTGAGAATAGGAATGATAGGAAATAGCTATGAATGTATTTAAATCATACAAACTGTATCTTATAGAATCGTCAAGCTACTAGTATGAATGTGGCAGAAGATGAGGAAGATGATGTCTTAGAGCATTTCACTAATATAATAAGTTAATTGTTGTTAATAAGAAACAATAAAAAGCATTTGTGTGTTCAGGACTTTCGGTGTGATATTTTGTCTTATAAATGTTAAGTTTTTCCAAGTATGCTGAACAATTGTCGCACATATGGTCAGAAAATATATCTGAAGATCTCACGTGGCAACACATGGAAAACCTATGAATTGAAAATCTTTCATCATGAAAGTATCTTCGTTATAGAAGCAGAATTTCTTAGCGATTTTTTCTTAGCGATTCGATTTCTTAGCAATCACGGCCAAGCGGTGAACGTAAATAATATATATTACATTCACCTCTTGGCCGTGATTGCTTCCCGCTTGGCCATGATTGCTAAGAAATCGAATCGCTAAGAATCGTTAAGTCTTAAGAAAGAATCGCTAAGAAATTGCGCTACGAAATTGCGCTTGTATAACGAAGATACTTTCATGATGAAAGATTTTCAATTCATAGGTTTTCCTTCATTGTGAAAAGTTGTGTGAATGTTGTGTGAATGTTATCAGCGAACGTTATCAGCGAACGTTGTGACGACGTATAGCGGAGTCGACAAAAAAACGTTGTGCGAACGTTCGATATAACGTTTTCCGGACGTAAGCGCAACGTTCTCACAACGTTCTGATGTGCTTATGTTGATGCAAGAATTTCTTCACTCTCTTCCCTCTTTCCTAATGCAAGTCTACATGACATTTCATTTCCAGCGATCCACTGTGATGGTTTGAATGGTTTATTTGCCAAAATGTGTTTAAAAAAAGTATTTACAAG
This sequence comes from Chrysogorgia sp. JL179-B06, assembly GCA_035772405.1. Taxonomy (NCBI): domain Eukaryota; kingdom Metazoa; phylum Cnidaria; class Anthozoa; order Scleralcyonacea; family Chrysogorgiidae; genus Chrysogorgia; species Chrysogorgia sp. JL179-B06. Next base: position 1,511,982 of record JAYKKM010000250.1, read on the forward strand.
AAAATACAAATTGGTAACGAGACCTCAAGAAGCTAAAGCTGGTGTGAAGAGAAACCTTGTTTATAGTATTAAAGTCCAAGTAAGGAATAAATTGTTTTTAATTACTATGTTATGTTTGTTTGTGGACATGTTCAAAGGAAAATTTTTACAGAATTACAGTACAATTCGTAGTAATTATTACCTGTTTAACAATGTTAATTGTTAAGTAATCACATAGTTGTTTCTTAAAAGAAGAAAGTGTTTAACTAATATAAAATGATAAATAATTCCAAATATTGCAACCTAAATATAGAATAGTGAACTGCTTTATATTAATTAGCAGATCTCGTGTTATAACCATGGATTTGATAATTTGTTATAAATAAGTATTCAAAACATGCAGGCAACATGTGATGATATAAAAACATGAATTTGCCAATATGAAATTAATTTAATTTGAATATATCTAATATTTTGAGTTGTTTAAAAAGTGGATCAGAATGGGCACGGTAGTCGGAATTTGTAAGAGTACATACAACTCGTTTTTGTAAAAGTAAAATTCTATTTAAATTAGTTACATAAATGAAGACCATATTATATTGCAGTAAGTGAAATAGGGATATATAAGAGTGTAGTATAAAGATCATTGTTGCAGATGACAAGAGGTAACGGATCGATAAATTATTCCAACATATTTGGCTATTTATTTACAAATATAATTTATGTGAACTTTCCAGGACAAATTTTCGTCTGTATACCGATAGAAATTTTATATGTTTCTGGTTGATTATTGGACAGATAGATTTAATTTTTTTTGTCTCGGCCGAAAAATTATATAATTACTCGGGCTTTAGCCGAGTTTAGGTTCCAGTGTTAGTTTTTTTGGTCATATTTTTTTGGTCGAGTTATGGACCCAACAGGCTTTGCGAAACTGAGGCACTGCCTCGTACCCAGGCGTCTCAATCCTTGTACGCGCACTGAGAAGCGAATAGCCTGCGAAAGCGAAGTGTTTTTCGCCAGCGCGCGATTGCTTGGAAGTGTTCGAAGTTATGTGGCTGCGAAGTATCTTGTACATCATAGATCCCGACAACTTTTTCGTGACTGTAAAGCGAAGTGTTTTTGCCAGCGATTGCTTGGAAGTTTTCGAAGTTATATGGCTGGGAAGTATCTTGTTGCATCAGATCCCAACAGCTTTTTCGTCACAGCCCAGTACAAACTCGAAATCAATCTCTCAAACAAGCTACAATTTCCACGATAATCGAAGAAAAAGAAGCACGAAGAACGTTGTCGTTGATGAAGTCGACTTGATAGGTTATATGAATGCTGTATTGAAATCAGACGGTAATTGAAATGTATTGAGGTAACTGTAATATTTGTCATTTGTTTTATTTTTGCTTGTATTGTTGATTGTGTTGTTGCAAATATCATCCAAAATAAAGTCGATGTGATCATTAACCGTTATGCGATTCAACAGTTTATAGTTTGTAGTTATTTAGTATAACTGTCCATGCACAGTCACAGGTTTTGCCTAATAAATTATCAAACAACTCTGTTTCAGTATTTCACAATGCAAAAAGTTCCCAGTTATCTTTAGAAGTTTATATAATTGCTGATAATGACTCAAAGTCAGATACTCTTGTTTTCATTATAATTTCATAAAATCTTAATCTATATAATATGTGTAAGTTATTTAATATATTGGCTTGGTAAATGAATGTATATTATATATACATTTTATTAGTTGTCTATTCACACATTTTGTAAATATTTAGACACATAGCTTTGGTTTTGATTGAACTGTCGTCATTGTTGAGTTGGCAAAATGAATTAAATACACGGTTGACCTATAGCTATATGTATCGACTGTTCATATTGAATGCAGATGCTTAATACAAATGAACATCTCGTATCTGACACCCAGACCAAATCCAATCCAGATCAACTCCGGCCAATCGATGAAGTGTTTGTTATTGTTCGCTGGTTTTCCAGTGACATCTTGTGCAGCCATGTATTTTCATTGTCCCTCACCCAACACAAATTGTTGTTGTTTGCCAACTGCATGTTAGTTGATCTGCACAGCCAGACACATAATTGTACACACCTTTAAAAGTGATTTTTGTCCTTGATTACATGGAGGCAAGCTGGCTCGGTATCTGAGTTTTCTCAGTAACCATGTCATCACAGTAATTTGTCAATTGTGTGGAAATGCACCAGTCATGCACCAGTCATGCAACTTTCAAAACAACATGCATTTCCATATTTCATCGGATGTGCCCATGATCTCACAAGGATAAACCTTATTAAATTCACCAATTATGCTTGTTTGGACAGGCTTTAAAAATTTTATTCCCGGATAGTGGGTCGAGAAAATATTTGAATTAATAGCTCTCTCTCTCTCCAACCCAGTAAACCCTATAAATAATTACCATGGTCCCAAATTAGTATTGGATTGATGACACCTTTTCAGAACTTTTAAAATGCTCTTTCACACATGAACAGAAATAATGTAAGAACAAAATTTATGGTTTTGTTTTTTGTCTCACTAAAAACACAAACACTTTGTTTTTATGTGTGCTTGTGCTCATCTTATTGTGTGTTACACTTTTTTATTATAGACTTTTTAATTATTGTGTGTTACACTTGATGAACAAAAAAATGTCATAGCCCGTAGAAATGAGGGCAAAATATTTCATGACCCAGGGTCAATTTTACCCAACCCAGTATATCGATCCATAAATTATGACCGGTCCCTAAATGAGGTGACCATGCTAAAATTATAAATGCACTAAAATTATAAATATGTTTCCTGGTTCAAAATGTTGGTTTTGGGAAAAAATAATGTTTCTTCAAGCTGTTTAGCTTGTTACACCATAGTCTTCAATATGCCAAAGAGTTAAAGTATAGCCTGCCCTAGCTTGCACAGGCTAGCCTAAAGTAGCCCGAGTTAACGCCTAGCGGGCGTCTTGTTTGTTTTACTTCATCCAGATATCAAGCTTTTAAGTTCACTATTTAAGACAAACTCAAGTTGCTTAATATCTGAATTTGAATAATATATACTAGTGTAATCTGCAAAAAGATAAGATTATGTCAGCTCTAGGGCATTAGGAAGGTCATTGATATAAATAAATGTTGGTTTCCTGTCTTAAAAATTGGAATAATTTTAGCGATTTTTAATTTGTCCGGAAAGACCCCTTTAGACAAAGAGAGATTTATAACGTTGAGAAGAGGTTCTGCCAAAAGATCAAAAGATTATTTTATAACATAGATAGATATGTTATCATAACCTAGAGCTTTTCCTGTCTTAAATGAGTTGCAGATTTCCTGAAGCTCAACTGCATTTGTTGGATGAAGACGAGCTTCAATTTGAATTTAAGAAAGAGAAAATAATTCTTTACTTGCAAGATCCAGGCCGATGTTGGTAAAATATTTGCAAAATTTGTTTGCTCAGTCTTTCGGATAATATAGCAGAGTATTATTGGATATGAATGAAGAAGGCAAACATGTGTTTGTTCTGCATTTAATGATTTCGTTGATTAGTTTCCAAGTTGTTTTGTGATCGTTTTTTGCGGTTTCAAATTTATTTTCATAAGTTTTCTTGGCAATCTTAATTAAATGGGTAAGCTTGTTTTTATATTTCTTGTAATGAGATTCTTTATCAGTGTTTTGCGAAATGATGAATTTTTTATAGAGTATATTATTTTTTCTAACAGAGGTTAATAATGCTTTTGTCATCCAAGGTGTTAATGGTTTATTTGAGTTTTTTGTTTTAATTATTTTAGGTAGAAAATGAAGTAAAAAAAGCATTGAATGTATTGTTTGCATCTTGGTTAGGATGATTAGTCCAATTTACATTAGTAATGTTGCTATTGCAAAAATATCTAATAACAGTCTTCTCAACGCATTTACATGGGGGAAGAGTCTCCCTGAAAACATAAACAAAGACTGGTAAGTGATCCGATAGATCATTAATAACAACGCCGCTGAATAAATTTTGTGTTAAATGATTAGCGCGTCAGCTTATTTATTAGAGGTAAGAACATATGGGAGAACAGATTTTCGACAAATTCTTGAGTGGCAGAATGTTCATTTAAACGGTACATGTCTATATTATAATCTCCCATTATGTAACAGTGCTTGTTATTTTTTGAAATGCTGGAAAGAATTTCTTAGAATTTTTCCAAAAATAATGGTAAATTTTGATTTGGCGGTCGATAAACTGTTCCCACCAATTGTTCAACCAAGTTTCATATACCTATTACAGAGAAAGATTGATGACTATTTGCTACGAGAGATTTTATATCATCAAAGTTACTGAGCAAACTACAAGCATTTATATGCAGAAGTGAAAAGCAAGCATTTTATTGTTTTGATTCAAGTATTGCGTTGACCTCGTCATGAACCATATAACTGCTGGTAGGGGGACGCATTAATATCAGGATCTAAGTAACCTGATAAGTCATCTAAATGAGATTGATCAATTCGATTAAATAATAAAGTATCGAGGCAGTCAGCATCAAAGTGCAAAGGACCATTAGCCATTTCATATACTGCAGCGTTAAAAGAACAATCATCTGAGTGACTAAAAGGGAGAGCTTTCAGATATTTTGTTTTAGATTATGAGGCATATTTAAAATATTTTACACCATGTAATTTACTTATCTTGATGTAGGCCTTCCAGATCATGCGGATAAGGAATTGATGACTGTCTTCAGTCTTTCTTAAATATATTTTGGAATTTTTCATCCAACAGAACTTGAAATTATGCTGCTTCTGATACCGTTTAGCTTCGGCGAGGAGATTATGGGCGTTCCTAAACCAAAACACCAGAAAGAGAAACATCTGACGAGATGCCAATAGCTCCAGGTTTGACTTTAACATGCTTCTCTTCGTAATTGGATAACTTGGTCTTTGAAGAAATTTACAGATAATAAGTTTTGGACCAGTTGAAGCATTTCTGATGGGAACTCGATGTGCTATATCGATGTTGTTGCCTTTAACTTCCACACCCATTTCATTGAATAATCGACCGATTCCCTTTCATTACACTCTAGAACACCAAGTATTTTTATGTTGTACTGATAGCTGTACTTTTGTATCTCGTCAATAGCATCTGAAATTTCATGAGATTGACCAGCTAATTCTTATACGTTTGAATTCTTTCTCGGCAAACACACGGAAACGACTAAGTTCGTCGTATTCGTTACCGAGTAAGTCGAGACTTTTAGCTACTTCGCCATCTAATAAATAGACTGCTTTATTACTGCTATCGACATGTGGTAAATCTTTGAGTTTCTTGTCCATAGCTTCTTGGAAGTTTTTAAATTCTTCTTCTAAGTTCACAATTTGACTTTTAAGTGATTTGATTGTCTCTGGCATTTCAGATTATACTGTAATAGACATGACCTAGATTTAGCAGCTGACTATCTCAGTGAGAAGTGTACACCTGAACTGGAAAGTAAGGAGAATGATTCCAACAATGGGAAAGCCGTAGCTGTCACTGAAATTTTGAAAGAAGTTGAAGTTGAAAATGAAGCCCTACTGTATGGCTGAAAAAATCAAGGTTAACTGAGAAGATGTGGTTATTAATGTATTCCAGCATTACAAGAATCCTAGCTTCGATCCTACAGTACCAGTGAAATTTCAAGTATGGGGAGAACCCGCTATAGATACTGGGGGAGTTATACACCAAGTATTTGAGGATGTCTTCATGGAAATTTTAAAACGAGATGGAGGACTTCAAATGTTCCAACGCCCACCAGAAAGAGTGGTCCCAACAGAAAGAGTGGTCCCAACATACAGAAGTTCAACCATTCTTACAGGTAGGAATTTTGGGGGAAATTATTGGTTACATTCCAATTCAAGGTGGCAATGGCTTCCCATATCTCTGTCCAACATTATATTGGTATATTGCTACTGGTGATCTGCAGCAAGGGCTTTCAAGAGCATCCTGCATTGATATAATAAATCCACTTCCAGCCGAATATGTAAGGAAGGTAAGAAATTCAATTGGTTGGACAACATTTTATCATATAGTAAGGGAACACGCTGAGAAATTTATAGATATGAAGAAACATGTCCAGTTTAATTTTGGTTTAGCAATTACATTCAGATATTTTACCTTAACAGTAGTTTGCAAGATAAAATATCTATTCAGCAATGCTATGTTTTGTTACACTAAAATACAAATTTTTGGTTACCTGTTTGTTTGTGACAATTGCACAAATTATTTTTTTCTTTATTTTCAGATAAAAGATGCTACACCAAGTACACTTGAGCATAAGGAGTGAAGAGGACGTTCTGCAAATACTACAGAATTCTGGTGAAACTAGATTGCTTCAAGTGAGTAAGAAAGAAATGCATTGATACATATCAAACTTATTCATGTTTTTCTAGAATATTTTCAGTTTTAAATAATACATAAGAATTATTTAAAAAGATGCATTTATAAAGTGAATATTAGGCAAATGTGCACATTGTGTTTATTTCCATCAAAAGTGAAGTACTATGCTCAAGGAATAAGATTTTATAATAATACATTTTAGTTTTAACATCTTAGTCAAATAGGGATTCGTTTTGCTTGGAATCACAATTGCTTTCTTTTTTGCTTTTAATTTTTCCTGGAAAACAACAAATTGGACATTGTGCAGTCCCCCTCCTTACGTATGATGTAACCCTGAAGCACAAAGCTGCTCTTTACCAGTTACAAAAATGTTGGGCCTATTGAAAGAAATAGAAACATCACCAGAGAAGTTTCATCATTTCTCTGTTCACAAACATGATATAAATGCAGAATTTGTCAAGCACTCCCCCTGTGAAGACGGTTTTTTAAATTCTGTTGGAATTTATTGACAAAGCTACAAAAGAGGTGCTTTGCAAGTTCTTGTACTTTGTTACAGGTTGTAAGCCAAGCACTGGCTTACTAACAAACTCGTTGCACACTATCTTCATATCTGCTAAGTAAACTGGAAACCATCTGTAATATATAAGAAAAATATAATGCACATTGTTTGTTGGATTCGATCTTATTGAGAATTGGGGAATGGTGGTGGCCATGGAAACAACTTACCTGGAGTAATTGATGCGGTCCATACTAAAGAAGTAAGGTGCGATCTCAGCCACAGCGTTGAGGTGTAGTTTCCAGCAGCCCTCTCGTTCTGCTCTGATAAATCGTAGGAGTAGCATCACAGCGTCTATGTATATGTCCCTGAAGTGAAACAACTTCGACAACTCACAGGAACGGCGGCGGAACTCATAAAAGTGTTGTTGGACTTGTAGTAGCTTGGCACACAGGTGGAGAAACGAGGCTTTCGTTGATGTAGTGATCACGGTATCATGTTGACCAAGAACTGCCATCATTTCCTTCACATTCTTCATCAGCATGTAAATGGTACTGTACTCGGTTGGAGAGCCGCTTATCATCGGGTAATATCCAACATTAGTGACAGGAGGAGGATCGTCAGCGATCTTGGCATTGAATCCACTCCAGCTTGGCAGAGTCTGTTGACCTGGATCACCTAGTTCCATCCTGAAAAACCTGTCTGATCGCTCTACTGCCATTACGAAGGATCTACGATCATTGGCAGACTGAAACCACTCATATTGGATTTTATCTTTGTAATGAGTAACGTTTGGTCTTTTACCGAAGACACCGAACTCCAACAGGTCCTGGGCTGTAGACAGTCGGTCCAACAATCGCGGCTTTCATGTGTGATAGGAATACGTAACTGTTTTGTTTTAGGTCCCAACTGCCTCCTCTGCAGGTAAAGAACTAATGTGGTAGCGTGCGTCGTGTGCTTGCCATCTAGCGTTTCTTCGTTTATATCATTGTTGTCTGCTGCTGCACAAACGAAGCCACCACGAACAATGTTCGTAGGGATGACCACGCCCAAATTATCGGCCTTTGCCATTACCTCAAGGGCTAGACTAGTGTCAATCCGCTCAATTTCATCGTAGGAACAACAGTGGCCCAAGCGGTTGTGGCGGACTGACATCGCCAACCCAACGTGTTTCGGTGTCTTTCTTGATGCGACCATGCGGGGCAGGGCCGCTGAGAGGTTCTTTGGAGCCCGGGGCAAAATATCGTTTTGGGGGGCCCTGATGACGTCATAATTTGCAGTGGGCCGGGGAATCCAGGGTTTCTTGAAATGGTTTCTAGGGTCTCTCAAATGGCATTTCCTGCACTTTGAGGGCATTTTTGAGCAAAATCTAAAGACCTTAAATCACGTTTTTTTTGGTAGTAAATCCCATTATTTTTAAGAAAATAAAAATAAAAATACAAGAGGCACCTTGGCGATAAATAATTGAATCACAGAAGAACATGTTTAATCAGAGGCGTAATGGAGCTACAGGGCATCCCGTATGCGGAGCTTTCTGGGCCCTTAATAAATGGCCTATTGTCAGTTTTGAGGTCGGGGCCCTTTTGCGGCTCCTGTGCCACAGTGGTCGAGGTCCCTTACTCCCACCCAGTTGCCGTCGATTGCGATACTGTCTTTAATCTAAATGATGTCCAAAACTTCAAAAATTTTAGGGGGCCCTTCTCAAACTGGGGGCCTGGTGCAACTTGCCCCTCCTGCCCTCTCGGCGGCCGTGATGCGGGGTAGCATGAATAAATGGAAATTCCATCGATGAATTAAATACAAAACTCTCAGCTGCAATGGATAATGTTCACACATGGTGCTCCTCAAATGGTATGGTTGTAAATTAAAGTAAAACAAAGTCCATGGTTTGTACCCAACAGAAAGCAGCTAAGATTGGTCAATCTGAACAACGGAACTCTAGTCGAGAACGTTGGCAGCGAAAAGCTTCTTGGAGTTACTATTGACAAGCACTTAACATGGAAAATACATATTGATAACATGGCTTCAGCACTCAGTAAACCTATAGCATTACTTCGTAGGATTAAAGCCTATTTGCCACTTAATATCAGGTTACTATATTATAAAACGTTTCTTCAACCTAAAATAGATTATTGTAACATAATTTGGGGTCAGTCCAGTTATATATCTAGACTACATAAGTTACAAAAAATCTATTTGCAGTTAATATATAATAAGTCAAAGTATACATCATCTGGCCCTCTTTTTCAAATATCTGGTATTCTTCCAATTGAGTTTAGAGTTAAGTTAAAAATAACTATTATGGTCTAAAAGGCAATAAACGGTCTTGTCCCAGATTATATATGTGATATGTTTAGATCTTTATCAACCGTATCTCAACGAAGCACCAGAAGTACAACTGAACATAATCTATGGGTACCAAACTATAAATTATCTATAACTAGGAAAGGTCTCCCATATAGTGGAGCTGTTCATATAAGAAATGTTCACTTGATTAGACTATTTAAACAAAAATTTATAAATATTTGTTGGATATGATGCATGATGCTAATTCAGTATAATAGTTTAAGAAATGTTATAGATTTTTAATATTTTAACATTCATTGTATACATTTTTATATTTCAACATTCATACTTACCTGTAAATATTTATGTTTAATATGTTTTTCATATTAGAAGGCCCAGTGGAAGATTAGCTTTGCTAAACTGGTGCATTTTTGTAAATGCTTATGTAAACCTTCTTTAAATAAACTTTATTATTATTATATCTAACTAGCCCTGCCTGTAATTCTAATTCATACTGAGACACGACTTCTGTAAACGCCTGCGAGTAGATATCTTCGCCATCGTTTTGGTAGTCATAGCTTAGGTGGCTAACATACTGTGATCTACAATTCTTATGATATTTAGCTTCTGCAGCAATTAGATCTACTCCATAAATATTCCTCAGCATGTGCTCATCATTCCTTGCGAGCTGCCTCTTCAATTTTTTAGACCAATCGACAGATTTCACTTGGGACCTCAGACTTGGCTTGGAATCATCACTTAATGTAGTTGTTACAGTAGACGGAGCTGAGGACTTTACGAAGCTCAAATTTCTCTTACTAGTGTAACTTTGAAAGCATTTTCCATGCCATACAATATTAAAGGACTCCAAATAATTTATGTCATTGAAAACTCTATGATAGGTGTCGTAGTTCTAATACTTCTCGGAATGATGTTAGCCCTAGTTCTGTAGAATTTTGGAGTTTTCCTTGATTATTCTTTTGGCATATGATGCACTTCGTGTAATCCACTGAGAAAGAGGATTTACATTTCTTCTTAGGTGGAAGAACCGTCAATTCATCACTGTCATTATCCATAAACATAGCAAAAATCCTAAAAATTAAAATGGAGAATTACAATGATAACTCCGACCGAAGAACGAAATAAGTTATCTTAAGAACGAAAAAGATATAAAAAACCTTTAGAAGATGTTGTTTTAGAATTTCAAGAGTTCTTCCATAACAAACTTAATTTTAACTTCTTGGACACTTTTAGATGCTTAGAACTCACCTTTCAATCACACATAAAAACGTGAAGTAGATTTTCAAGATGGCAGACCCAGAATGGCTGTAAGTTTAGATGAATTGAGGAAGTAGACAGACCAAAACTGCTCATGGAAACGCTGTTTGTATGAAGCTATGTTGTCTTTTGATATTACGACTTATCAATATTATCTGTCGAGACTGAAGGATGATTAAACAAACTGAGACCTTGATAATTCTCAATATCGACAAAGCTGAATTCAATAAGTTTTATAATACGTTCTCAGTTAAAAACCAAGTAAATAAAACGGTCTAAAATTAATGTTAAAAGAAAACACTTCTCACAACACACGCACTATTAAGTTAAAAGTTTTGGCGGGAAAAATAAATTATCATCTTCACTCGCGTGACGTCAGTATATGAATCATGAGTCTTTTCCGTACAGTGATTGCCTACAGAATCTGGCATCATGGCATTATCTCGGCTAATAATACGACAAAAGTGCAGATATTAAGATGTCTCGCAATGTTTTGAACCAAAACATATTGAAGAGTTTGTAGAAAATGTACTGGTAATTAGATAAATTTGGTGTCAAATACATGGAGGATATGGTTCGGATTACGGTGCAGATGATGTGTACAGAAGTGAGTCTATGTATGAACGAAGAAGGTTGCCAAAACCTCCACAAAGAGGTGCTGCATGGTCGGTGAATTAATCAGATCATGAGTGACATCGAATTCACTGAGGATGGCGATGTTTGAGGGGTATATATGTAAAAATTACTGTTTTGTTTGTGACAATAAGTTGGTTGCTAAAGATGGTTACGAGATAGATTTTACTATCAATTACACATCCATGATCATTATGTTATCAAATTTTGACAGTCGACCTATTTAAAGCATGGACTTTCTATAAAATATTTCGTGAATGTACGGTTTTTGGCCTTAAAACCATAGAATATTCTGTAAATAGACATTTCCTTAGCAACCGTAGCCATGGAAACGAAGCATTGTTGATTTGTCATTTTGTTATAAATGAGCTTTGCTCAAATGATATGTTGTGAAGCAATTCTGGTAATTTTTAGAAGTTACAGATGCGCACATTATTCACTTATCAGGCCCCTTATATTTTGGGGGGTTATACCATAACTACTAAAATGGTCCATGGAACCATGGTGGCCCACTGATACCTTAGTACATCGTGTCTCAAAATGATAGTAGTCAGTAGACATCATGTTATCATTCTATGATGTCCGACTGAGTATGCAGAGCATGTGCTACGAAAGTCATTTTCTAGGCCTCTTCTCAGAATCAGCTCCTAGTCTAAGATATCATATAGATTGAAAACATTCTATGTTGATCATGCTTGCAAATTGTTTTGTTGGGCCAATAGCCGTTATTCACTATCAACAGACCATGTGTATGGTGGCTGAAAGCTAGCATCAAGATTTTTTTCTATTTTAATGAAATAATTAAAATCAGAACGCATTTTAAAAAGGAAAAACAAAATGAAACGATTTCATATTTAAATTAAAACAAAAAACAAAATGAAAAAAATAAATTTTAAAAGCAAAGTAAATTAAACATGTTCATGGCTGAGCACTGGCATATACAGTACCAAGATACATTGCTGGTTACAATATGTGCCAGGCAACCTTTTGATCTTCCCACATTTTGGATGCACACATGTAAATTTTAAGTTGTCGCATTGCGCATGTCACTGTCTGGTTTGTCGAAAAGTTAACAACAGCCATGAAAGAGAAACGAAAGAGAAACGAGTGAGCAAGAATGAAGCAGGTTTGTAACTGGAGGACTTGCAGGTGACAAGATGTTCAATGACAATATTTCCTTGGTCAGTTATAAAGTTATAGTAAATAGTTATTTATAGTGGCTTATTGTTTGTGATAAAAATTATTTAAAATATGTTCTCACCTTGCGTCGTACTCGTATCGCTGTTGCCGCTAGCAATGAAAGTTCTTCGCGATCATCTGCGATAAATACGGATATTTATAGGAGGTTATTCCAATTTCATCTCTCTTTAGCCACGGAATGTAGTCCTTCGTTGGTGCTGGCAAACCAAGTTTTCTAACATAATCGTCTGGATTGAAGTATTTAGAGCATATGCAGCTTGACCTGAAAGACTCCTATTTTGCGTGCTTACGCTTAACAAAATCTATCCAACGTTGCCGTATTTCTATTGCCTTCGGTCTCAAATCACCAGAATAAGGTATCTTATGCAATATTATACCATTCTCAGGGACTGCCTTGTTGGAACACTCGTATACAACGCATCGCTAAGGCATTTTGTCCGCAGTTGGATCGGTAAAACCAAGTAAACAACTGTAGTCGTCTTACAGCCGTTCCCGATTTGACGTCATCAGCGTTATTCGGACTCAGACTCTTTTCTCCCAGCCATGTTTTGAAAAACTCATGTTTGGAACAAGATATCTTGAGAAGTTTTTATCCGTTTAAGATATGTTATATATCGTTAGAATCGTCCCGATACGGCCGATTTTTAGAAAAAAATTGAAAATTCTCGTATATGCACTTTAATGGGAACACTTGTCGCTGACAGAAAATGACACGTGATATTAATAACCAATCAGCATCAAGAGTTGCATTGCCAAGCAAGTTGCAGGATGCTTTGCATGTGTTACAAGTTATCAGGATTCACTTGCTCTGCCCTCTGCATAGTAGCACTGTTTTAAGGGAAAATATTATATATAATGAGTCAAATGGGAAGTTTAACAGACGAGAAGTTTATGGATGTCATTCGCGAGTACCCAGCCATTTACAAAAGGTCTTCTGTTGAATTTCGCGACAAAAACAAAAAGTCGAATTCATGGAGCCGTGTAGCAGAGGCAACGAACATGGATGTGCGATAGGGCAATGGCAAGATACAATAGTATCCGAACCCAATTCTCCAGGTAACTACTAACAGTTTTAAGCATTTTATTATTACATTACTCATTAGACTGACTATATTGAGGAGTTGTATCCACGCAGTAACTGTTGAAGTGACGAGTGTAAACAAGGTGTGTGGTAGATTCATTTTATTGTGGTCACATTTATATTTCACCTTTGTCTGTCTTTATATATCTGGGACATATCTTGGATGCAGAATAGTGTCATGTCTGTCTGAGTGTCTGTGAAGCCATTAATGGCAATGCTAACACGAATACTGAAAAAGTGAGTGAAAATGGCTTCACCTCCACCCTATAATTTCAACTGCAAAAAATGTGTAGTGGAAACACAAAATATTCAAAATTATTACTTTGAACACTTATCAAGGTACATTAAATCCCTCAAAGGGAAATCAGGCCAAAGCAGAGAAGATGGCAACATTAAGCCGGAGTTTGAGTATTTATGCTGGCTTATTACCTATATAAAGCACCGAGAGACAACGACAAACATAAAGGTTGAGGTAGAAGAAGAGTCGATATCAAAATCAAGTCCAGTGAGTATCTTGGAAAGCGAGGAAGAAAATGAGAATGATCAGGACAAAGATGACTGTACCAAGAACAGTTTGATAGACCACGATGATTTAAAAGTCATCGATGATGATCAGCTGGAGCCATTACATTAAGCCAAGTCTCAGAAATTAGCACGCCAAAGCACCAACCACTAAGAAAAATACAAAGATGCTCAACGCCTAGTTCTGGCAAAGCCCATGGTTCAAGTATAATAAACCAGTTAGCATTGATGAAAAGTTGTCAAGAAGTCTTGATGAAATAAATAAGGCTATCAATGAATCCGAGAATGACCATAAAACAAGTCAGGATGAAGAGACATTATACTGTACTTGTCTTTAGGTCTTGTCTCTAGGTTAAAGGCCTTTGAAGGAAGAATGAAATCAACTATTCGATTTCAGATTGAAAAAGTGTTCTATGAAGCCGAATGTGGCACAAGTTCTGGTTACACCAACTTTCAATCAACCCTACCAGCGGTACAACCCTACTCATGTTCCCATGTCATACAACAGTGCACCATTCCAAATGCAACATGTATGTAATCAAATCAAATAGAGGCCCCTGGCATTGGACCAAGCCAGAAACACCTTTCCTGATGTTCATAATGGACAATCTTATTACACTCTGACTTATATTTAAGAGATTTATTGCAAAGGCTAATTATTCTGTATTGGTTCTTATTATTGAGTAATTTTATTGTAAAGTAAATTATTTTCTGCTTTTTCATCAATTGGTTGTCATAAATGTTCTTGGAGTAGCTTGATATGCATCCTCAGATCTTATTGAAATCTGGTATGAATACATGATTACCTGAAATTTTAAAATAATGGAATGGTTCATTCCAGAAAAGATTCATACCCGCAAGCCTGAAAATAAGCGGCCAGACACGGACATTGTCCAGTATATTATACCAGAAAAGAAAAACATTTTGCAACTACAGTTGGAATACAAATTTACCAGAACTAAATAAAAACTGCATGAATATAATTGTAAACTTAAAGTACACAGTAAATGGGTAGTGGGTAATAACTTCTTAAAATTCGCCCCAGACGCAGTTGCCAGCATACAACTACAATAAAATGTAATAACAAGGAGTAAGGCTGATCTCTGCTGTTCTAAGTCAGAGTGGTTAATAAGAATTATGTATATATAAAGAGAGTGTGTATTACTATATACATGTACATGTATTTGGAATTCCTCAAGAATTAAATCATTTTTTATTACCACAGCTTCGAACATGGTCCAATTGCCATGAGACTGAACCCTCAGGTGAATTAAAATATGTTTCAAACTGAGTTCGCACAGCCTTCGCATCAAATCCATAATTGTTGCTTGCAACTCTTGAGATTGATTGGAAAGCATTTCCATCACTCTCAACCATGTTCCTCGAATCTCCATCAATGATATTACCATCACTATTCTTTGAATCGCAGAATCCTTTTGGTGTGTAGTTGGCGTTGTCTGTTAGCCATAAAAAGTTATGAAGACACACCTTGGTGATGCACGGATTGGCCTGCGGAATATTCTCCATTTTTCCGACATATATAAATAATATCCTTCCCTCCATATGGCTTCATCATCCATGGTTTTAATGGGAAAATATCATCTGCAACAATGGCATATGGTAATGTATGCCCCTTCATATCAGCGGCCTCAGGGAGATCCAGCTTGTTCTGTAATAGTGCTTGTCCAAAACTGGATTCTGCGAATAAACCAGCATCATTGTCCCGACCAAAGCCACCAATATCCACTAATGTAAAGCAATACTTGGCATCGCACATAGCAAGCAACACCATGCTTGTAGTTGTAATACTCTGATGCAGCTTTTTTGGGACAATGTTTGCCATCTAATGCTCCCAAACAGTGTGGAAAATCCCACTCATTTAAAAAATCGCCAGCCATAGTTTTCCACTCATCTGCCCTTGTTGGTGCAATGAGAAATCTCTCATTTTGGGCATCCCAGATTCCTTTGCATGTCTCTCTTACTATCATACATACGGTTGACCTTCCCAACCGAAAGTTGAATGACTGACTTTCTTGGGAATCACCAGATGCCAGATAGCGAAGAGTTACTTACCACAAGGCGTTGAGAAGCGGATATTGTCTCTCTGGAACGGCACGTTTTCTTTTTAATATATGGGCCAACCATACAAATAAGATTTTCAAGCCTTTCTGGGGACATGCAAGTATCTGTTTAAAAAAGACAACAATACAATTATCACAGGATGGTATGATTTACAGAAAATGTGTAAAATTATGGCACTTTGTCTTTGTAACATCTTTTAATCTAATAACTTTGGACCACAATGCATTAACTTTTGTATTGGCTGAGCCAATGATGGCCGCCATGCTTGATGTTTATCACAATTCAACACATTAGAAATGTAAACAATAATATATCTCGTTAATATATATTTAGACATTTAATTGTTATTCAACAATGATCTCATATAATCAATCGTTTACAGTAGACAAGTATTCAACAACGTTCAACACACCTGTAGAAATATTCTCGGTCGTGAAGCTTTAGTTCTTGAACCAACGTGTAGTAATGGCCAAGATTCTTTCGCTCTTGGAAAATCTCCCTTACCCATCTTTTACGTTTATTCTAATTTGAATTTTTGCGAATCCTCGCTAAAGAAGCAGCAACACCACTGTGGCATCTCCGTTTAACCACTTTAACGTTTTAATACAAGAAATTTAGAACAACGAGCTCGGTTGAGAAGACAACCGCGCTGCGACACAAATCGGCGATCATTAAACCGAGAAGTCCTGAGTTCTAATGAATCGCTGACCGAATTACAACAACTATATGGGAACACGATTGTTGTAAGACTTGATCGGCGACAATCGCAACTATATGTGAACCAGGCTTGAAAACCCTGCTGTCAGATTACAAACGTATTTGAATTCCTGACATAATCGAAAACCCGATTTTACATACATTTTTTATCATGGCAACGACAATATTTCAGCAAACTTTTATAGAAGCTATTTACATAGAAGTTGCCAGTAATTTACAAACAAATTGGCAGTAGTTTACAAACTATTTACAAATAAGTTGCACGTATTTTACAAACAACTTCCCAGTAATTTACAAACTATTCACAAACAGTTTAACAAGTATTAGCAGAAACCTTGTGAATTTACAATTTACAAAATGTTCACAAAGACAGCATGCAATTTACATAGTATGTCAATTGGATTTACACTCTATTTCCAAAGAAATTACATTATTTACATAGTATGGAAGAGGCTTCGTTTTAACAGTTTTTCGTTGAGTCCTGCATCGTGTTATTACCCCATACAAGGATATCGTCTCAGACGTTTGCACTACCATCCATAATCTCCGCCACTTTCTTTTGGAGGACTTCACTTGTGCTTAGTGCGTTTGAATCTGTATCTTCCTAATGGCGTGTATCTTCCTAATGGCCTAAATTCATAAGTTTATTGGGAGAGAAATGCTTACGTGCTGTCAATCCCGGGGAATGCAACAAAGGCAATGACAAAGTTTGAAATTTACCAGCGGGGTCAAGACCTTTGATGTCAACATTCAAATGATTTTTCTCCAGTATCAGTTCGAACATGTCTTTGTCAACAGCTTTGAGCTTTGCTCCTCAACTCTAATTTGCCAATAACCATTGGATGCGTCAAGCTTTGAAAAATATTTGGCTCCTGACATCTCTGACATTATTGTTTCCACTGTGGCCATTGGTAGTATTCCCTTTTGATCACTTTGTTGAGGTCGTGGTGGTCCAAGCAAACACGCATTTTCATTAGGCTTTTCGACGATGACAAGTGAGCTCACCTACTCCTACAATAATGTCTAACTGTTCCATGCATTTAAGTTCTGACTTAATAATAATAATAATTTATTTGAATACGTAATGCCTAGGAGCAAAAAATGCTCGTTAAAACACGCACGTATATGTATATCTAATACAATAAAAATAGAACAATATTAAGAATAGGTTTTACAGGTCACTAGTGGAGTATATGTTGATATTGGCTATGTATTACACAATAGTAGAAAAAGTACTTGTAGTAGCTCCATATGAATATATATTACATGATTAGAATGGGATTAATCCAGATAAATATTCGGTCTAAACTCAACTTCTTTCAGTAGACTTTTAAAAATATTAAAGTTATCTTCTTGACGAATTGTTAATGGTAAAGTATTCCACAATCGGCTGATTATTAACGAGTAGGAATTTAAGCCATTTTGTTTTAAATGGTAATTGTTCAAGTTTCGTGCCGGAACCTCTAAGATTATAGCTAACTGTTCTTAACTTAAAAAATTGTTGAATGTACTGGATTTAAATTGATATCGTTTGAAAGCAGAACAGTGAAAAATAGGTAGCTATTCACGGATACTGAAGAGAATTTCAACAATTCAGAACGACTTCGACGACGATTCAATCTAGACGCCAAGACAGGATATTTTGTTTGAGTAATCTTTGCCAATATTTCAAATCCACTTCGAAAATTGGAGCATACTTGTGACCCATAAGAATTCCATTTATCTTCAATGACTTTGGTAGGTTGTATGCTTGGTAAATTGATAAAGAATAGCCAGAACAGGTTGAGAGCTAACAACAAACCTCTCACCGCCATCTTGGTTTTCGCCAATGACAGACAGCTCCCCATCATTTGAGTGTCTCTCAAGGCATACACAGAACACATGTCAGTGGATGAACTACAGGGACAGCACTGCTGTCTATCTTGATATGATGTTCTCCAGGTAGGCTTCCTATCTCTCCAAAAATATCGTGAGGCAGTGTGAATATTTTCGAGTCGCTGTGATTTAGGCTCTCCTGCACTCGCGTTATCAGATTTAGCCGTTGGCAGGTGTCCAAACCAATTATGGGCGATGGGTCATTTGCAGCTATAAACATCTGCACAAGGTTACTTGGTTTACCTTTTCATTACAAGTGAACGATGCATTTTCCGATAACATGAATTTCGTTTCCATTGTAGCCATCAGCTTTTCTTTAGATTGAGTTAGCCGCAGTTTTCTCAGTTTTCTCACAAGAGTGTGGTAGATCTTTTGTGGGAGAATGTTTACCTGGGCGCCAGTGTCAAGCTTGTATGTGACATTTGATCCAGATGTGAGAATTGGCATGATCCATGTTGTGTCTTCGTTGTTTTCCTCGATTGCTCCCACGAAAAACTCGGTTCTTTCTTTGGCTTGCACGTTTTCTGTTTCGACGCTGCTCGCTGTCTTCGATTGGAATACTGAGGCAAAGTGATTCCATTTTCTACAGTTGCACATTTTCCCATAAGCTGGACATTTACCTCTTTCGTGCATGTATCCACAGTATTTGCAGGTTTTCGATTGCTTGTGATTTCTTGGAATTCCAGTCTTTGCGTTTGGTCTTTGCATAGGCATACAAAGCTCCACTCAAGTTGATGCTCTGAGTCAAGTTAGAAAGCCCTTTACGAAACCTCGTGGCCCATCCATTCGTATGTGTGGAAACTGTGGTATTGAACACGATATCTCAGAAAGATCTTTGTGTCCAGGCTATGGAACAAAATGTCAGGCATGTGGAAACGGAAACCACTGAAAAGGTTTGTCATTATAAAACACCCACAGTTTAAGGAAGACAAAGCGAACAGAAGGACAGCATTGAAACCTCCGAGTCAATGCCTAATAACAGCGTTCACAGCTTGGTAATTTAGCTGCCAAGGAAAATCTTCTCTAGCAATACAGTGATTGTTTTGAAGGAGTTCCTCTGGTGGGGCCTCATAGAATCCCAGAAGCCCTTAGGGAACCTCTGAAGAAGGAAGTTGATTCGCCAGTGAAGCAAGTAATCACAGCAAGAGTAGAAGAGCCAACAGACTGGGTTAATTCATTCGCCTACATAACAAAGAGTACGAGTACTGGTGCTCTGCGGCTTTGCCTCGACCCATCCATCAAGTGTCATCATTTTACTCCAACACTTGATGATGTCCTATCAAAATTGAATGGTGCAAAGTGCTTCTCCATCCTTGATGCACGCAGTGGGTATTGGAACATTAAGTTGCACCACCTTTAATTCGCCTTACGTAAGGTACCGATTTCTTCGCCTGCCATTTGGGTTAATATGTGCCCAAGATATTTTCCATCATTTAATAGTCAACGAAACCTTCAGTGGTTTAGCTACAATGTACAGTAATGAAGTGTGCCCACGAAACTGGCCTCCAATTCAACTCAGAGAAGAATTAGATGCAAACAAATACCCTTTGGCCATATCATCGGTGCTGATGGTCTTAAGGTCACTCCTGATACTCTGCCCACCTCTGTGCTTTGTAGGTCCAGCCAGAGTAAGAAAGCCCCAAGACTGTACTTGAGAGTTACTGAGAAACCGAGATACATTATTTTCTAGATACAGTATACACACAGATGTTACACACATTTTGTTAAATTTAATAGTCGTAGATTTTGAATAGCCACATTTATATCCCACTGTTCTTTTTTTGAGAAAAAATGGGGATGTTGTGATCTGAATAATTAATAATAGTGTGTAGACCAGCGGTCTTATCCGACTATAAAAAGCTTCATGTAACCTGAATGTAGTGTCATTAAATTTACTTATTTAACAAGCTGACTTCATTACTTCACTTCTATCAATAAATTACTTATTTCCACACTTTGGACAATTAGAGAGGGTCCTGAAAGGGGGGCATAGATCCCATTTCCCAACATACAAAATTTAGCAAATCCCACTCCATTAACACATTTTGAAATCCCAATGACATGCTCCTCTATTAAAGTTTTCCCATTCGCAGTGGCATTTTAATCCCAATCCCAGTTCCCAGTGCTAAAAATGGACAAATCCCAGTTCCCATTTTACCCTTCAGGACCCTCATTAGACAATGCATTGCAGTGGTTGTATTGTAATGACATACAAAGTCCCAATACACATATAAATTCTTCAATGTGGCTGTTATATATTTTAATTGTTGCAGCAATAGTTCTTCAGGACTGTTAACTGGAAATATGACGAATCTAGTTTCTTCAAAATTACTCCAATGTTTGTTTCTCATCATCCTTACATATTGGTCTAAATTACCTGATGTCCAACTCTAAAAAGATATAAATTTTAAAGTCATCAATCAAGAGTGTGTTGATGTTACTCAGGAGTATTAATGCCTGGGTCATAAAATTATTTGTTCCCAGTTTCTTTTGCGTTAAGGACGCGGTCTGAAGCATATTTCAAGAAGACAAGAGCCATTCAGCCATGTAAATATGAATACAACTGGTGTATATTAGTGTATTAACTTGTAAATATCTCAGTGATCAGACTATCTTGCACTCTTGTTTATAAATATGTTGGTAGTACGCACTTCATAACAGGATTGCAGTAGTTACTTTGTTTATATGATCGAACTATTCATGAAACAAAATAAGAATCACAACCAACAACCGACTCGGTGATTATACGGTTTGTCCCCACCAGTTTTTACATTAATTATTAAGTTACATGTATAAATTTTATAATAAATATACTTTTTTAATATTTTCCAATTTGTTGCCTAAAGACGATTCATTTTAACAGCTGTAGCTACAATCAGTGACATAATAATCGGACCGATAAGTCTAAAACGTTAACATTTCCCCCCCCCCCCTGTTCAATGTTGTAAATCTAACATTTACTTTCTATATTAAGTCATACAGCCTTTCACTGTGTTGTTGATAATTTTTTTTGAAATAAAACAACATTGAAACGGGGGGAGGGGTGTTTACATGTGAATTTTGGACAATTGTATGCAAAAACACACTTTTTATTCAAGTGTCCCATATCTCAATGTCACTGATTGTCTGAATATTTTTAACGGCTTACTGCTAGATATGCATGAGTTGGTGTTAATTTATTAGCTTTTAAACTTTTGTAAATTGTTAGTGGATGGTTCTTTAACATAGTCGGTCACATGCAGATGAGATTGGTATGAGATTTTATCCTAAGATTACGTTTACTACAGATTTAACGTGCATATTGTATATATATACCGCACACTAAACGCGCGCGCTTTAATCACGCTATTTTTGCGGCTCTAATACACAAGTGATGCATGATCATAATGACTGTTGTTCTTAGCCATTGAAGGAGACAATTATTTCTGCTTAGACAAAGCATTTCATTCACCAGTAATCACAGACAATGAGGTCGGCGGAAGGCTTTCAGCTAGCTCTATAACATCGCCTTTCCACTTCAAATTGTTGACCAAATGGAAACGGAGATGATGGCATGAGTGAGATGGCAAATGTTCAACTTTAATAAGCCGATTCTGAAGGAAGAACAAAAGGAAATACAACCTTGTGCAGCATGCTTCGCTCGCCTAATTCTTGAGGATTATGACTGGCTAGCTTAATTTTTTGCTTACATGAATTCAATTTAAAGTGGCTTATACATGAAATGTGAATTCTCAATGTGTTGATGAGGCGTCATTACAAAATTGAAAATAGCACAAGTAACCATGCACAAGTAACCACAACTAAGCTTATGAATAAGTATATCTTATACAATTATTTTGGACTGAAAAGTCCTGCATACTGACAGATTTTACATATAAAATGTGAATTCGCCATTTGTGGACGAGTGGTCATAAAAAAAGTGTAAACAGCACAAGTAACCATCGCTATATATATATATATATTTAATTCCATGGTTACTTGTGGTTACTTGAGGTTACTTGTGGTTGCTTGTGCAAAAACCTGTTATTTTTGGATAAATCCGTGGTAACTTGGGCATTGGTATATATAGCGAGTATATATACACCATATAAACAAAATATACTTAATAATTATATAGTACGCACAAGTAATTATATTTGCCTTACCTTCTGCAAAGCATTAATATGTAATACGACAGGAATACATTTGTGTGATCAATTTGCGAGATTTGAACAATATTTTGTTTTATGTATTCATATTAATTCAATACAGTAGCCTGTACCTTAAGGTAACATAAGTCATTTAATTGACAATTAATATTTTGTACGTTTCCGCTTATTTTTAACAATTGCTTTGATTCTCTTTGGCATGCTTGAAATTGTCTTATCTACATATTCCTTTGAGACTGACCAAATATTATATTTAACTCTTTCGACAAATTCATCCATGAATGATGTACAATGTTTTTCTGTAGGATTTCGGCTTCCATCTTTTTTCGCACAATATGAAACAAATTTTCTATTGGGTTCAAATCAGGCGATCTAGCTGGAATAACTTGCATTTGTGCCCCAATAGAATCTAAGGCTTTCCTAGCAATGGCTGATGTCTGTGAAGGATCATTGTCCATAATTTGGGTTTATTATTATCATTATCATTTGTTGTGATGTCAAAGAGATTGGTAAAATGACGGCGTATAAAACGTGAGAAATATGGTCCATCCATTTTTTCATATGGTTCTGCACAAATCACTCCTTTCCCGTGTGCCATAGCAACTATTAGGTGTAATCGTTTCCCGCCGGCAAGGTCTTTACTACCTTTTGTGGTCAGTGCCAATCCTTCGCATCTTTTCCGCCATATACGGCTTTTCGGTTTCAGAACGTCACCCATTGGATTACTTTTGTACACGAAGGACACACCGTCCAAATAAAAAGCGACATCTGAGGTCCAATAATCTACGGGTTTGCTCGCCATGGATCGTGCGAACTTGCGACGTATTTTTAAATCTTTATTTGTGAGAACACCTTTCTTACGACTTTGAAAAAACCCATATCCCAGCCGTTTTACATATCGAAGAAATGTTCTATAAGTTACGATGGTAGGTGAAATACCGCTACGCTGCACCACTTCCATCACTGTAAAATTAGGACTTCTTTCTCGGAGTTGCATAATAGCTCTTTTCAGTTTCCGCTCATCTCGTTTTGTCAGTGCCTTGCGTCGACCTTGAGACTTCAGCTTTTTCTTGTTTATAGTTGCAAACCCTTCTTTAACCACTATTTGAACACTTGTCTTTGACATATTTGTTTTTAACGCAATTTCTCTATTGGAATAATTGAACTCGCGCCTCAATAAGAGGGCTAAAGCTCGCTGCTCAGCTGTTAGACAATTCCTTAATAAACATAACAATAATAATAAACATGGGTTTATTCATTAACATGAAAGTATTATGACGTCATATTATTAATTTTAGAATATTGTCGACCTATAAATAGCTCAATTACCACTAAAGTCGTGCTCTGACTTTAGTAAACTTCTAAACAGATTTAACTTGATCATTTGATTGCTGGACTGGTTATGATATATGTTCATTAGACGAGATTAAAACAAAAAGTACATCGTTTGGAACGCGTTCCTACCTCATTCTGAACGAGAATATAAAATAATACACAAGAGTTGTATTGCACCACAGTGTACACAAGCTAGTGTATAAATTTTGTCTATGGATAATTTAGGAAATACTTGTTTAATATATATAATTATTAAATAGTTTTAGAGTTCTACTTCACGTAAAGCTCTGACTTACTGCCAAACTTGACTGCAACCACTGTTTAGTGTACATAGTACATTTGCAACTGTTTCGCTATGTGTGATAAAACAGTATCTACTTGGCCTCATTCGACTCACTCTCTGAATACAATTGAGCTTAATGCTACTGAACTCAACTGGGTATCACTTTTAGGGTTTGTTTATATGGAGACAGTTTATCCAGCTAAGTGAGTTATTCAGCGATAGCTGGATTTCAAAAATGTGTGTTTATATATGAGGCTGATCGTTACTCGACAATTAGGGCAAGTGTTTACATTTAGTCAAGATCCTGGCTTTATTGCCGAGATCTCGGCAAGGTGAGTTACCTGGTATATATATATATAGCAACTGTGATCTTGCCTTTAACATTAAGTTACAGGTAACTTGCCTCCATTTAAACAGGCCCTTAGACTGGCAACTTGGCAATTCTAAATAATTCTATTTCCTATTGGCCAAGCTGGTCTCAAAATGCTTGTATATAAAATACTTCAACTTAACTTCTGAACTTCCTCAACAATTCCTTGGCATCCCGAAGCTTTTTTAGGCTGGAGTTCATTGACAAATCATAGTTATGAGCTTGGTAACTGACATCCATGTTCTCTGAAATATTTTCCCTCCCAAGCCTTAACATCTGCCTTCAAAATCCCTTCTGCATGCGAAACCTTAGTATGAAGGATGGAAAGCTTTTTCTTGTAAGAATTGTAGTGTTCTCTGTCTTGTGGGTTCTTATGAAGTAGCCATGCTTTGTCAAAACCAGTAACGTCCGATGTTGGACCCAAAACGACCACTGCTGCCTTGCTAATTGAGGAACTAAATATATGTGAGTCCTTTGGAGTGTCTGTAACAACTACATTCTCATTGAATTTTGATAAATTTGGTTTGTCTGCTTCTGCTTGGCACAGACCTACAATATTAACATGAAAATGTTTGTTGATCAGCATTAAAATCAATTTGATATATTTAGCTATTTTTAGAGAGAGAGAGTGTGTGTTTAAGGTATTTTAGTCCTATATAATTGTGTGGTTTAGAATTTTCTATCACTTCATGGTGTTAATTTATGCACTGTAAATGTACTGTATATACTGTACCTCTATCAGTATCTACATGTAACTCATCATCATCATTTAGATAAGGCTCATCCTCCTCGTCAAATCTTACTTCGGTAAAGGATAACACATTTTCTTCTACATTTAGGTGCAGGTCACTTGCATCTAGTAGTAAGGTACTGGAAGAAGGCAGTGTGGATTCCACACTGTCTTCCTCCAGTAACATGCTTTCAACAGTCTGCAATGTCCCTTCACCTGTGGAAACTTTTGAAAGTATCATGTTGCCATTTTCATCTGGAATTCGCAACTCTTGAAGAGGAAGAGAGATGTTATTACTCAAGCATGATTGCCAACACTCATTAACGTAAATTTCTTCTTGTCATGATTGCCAACACTCATTGAGGTCCATCTTCATTGCCAAATCCATCAAAAAATTCAATTGACTCTTTACTGTCTTTCATCCACCAAACTCCTTCACCAACAACCAGGAAATCAGCTATTCTTTCTAGGTGGGCTTGCCAAGAACGACTGTGCGTGAGAAGATAGTGTTGGGGAATGATGGTAGAACACCTGCAAGCTTGGAAACATCACTCTGTTGTTTTGTTGCTGTGGAACTAGATTGAGGGAGACTGCAGGCTTTGAGTTTTACTTCGGCTTGTAACCTGATGAAAATATTCCCAGCAATCTGGCCTGGTTGGTGTGATGAAGTAGCTTTAGAGATATTCTTTAAAGCATTAAAACCCTTTCTTGTTCCTCAGCATTGGTCGATCTACCACTGATGAGCCATGTTTGAATAGCGGCATGTGAAGTAATATTGTGAAAGTAGCTACCATAGAATTTCCGAACAGTTAGTTTTTTTAGGTTAAATCCAATAACCATAATATAGTATGATGCCAGGTCAGATTGTGGAGACGTAGAATTTGGTGTTCTGCTATTCTCTGTAAGCAATGGCTTGGATTTCAACTAGTGTATCCAGGAGGGTTTGGGCATTGGCTGCTACCTTTATTAGTGTACACCGATAGTCAAATGTTCTTTTTGTGTTTTTATCACCAAGGGAAACCTCAACAATGTCAGACGCAATGGAAGCTTCCTTGGCTGTCAAGTGTGATGGTAGTTCCACAAGAACATTGTCAATATGTTTTCCAATATCGTGAAGTGGTTCAAAAGGTAAGACTTCATACTATAGTTCTCACAATTAATCGATTCAAGAGCAGCAGTGGGAGCTGTATACAACAATGCAGGTGGTGCCCTCTGGACACCAGACATTTCCTCAACCAAAAACTTCTCTTTTACTTTGCTGGTGTCTCCTTCAAAAATCCCTCTTGATATCAGCTCCCTTGTCAGATCTTGTACAGAAAGGTTTTTGAGTGGGGCATTCACCTTGTCCAGAGATCTTTTTTTGCAAACACCTTTTTTTGCAAACAACACCTTTCAAGATTCTTTTCTGTTTGTCCTGAACAGAAACAATCTTGGATCTCAGAACATAATCCATTTCAAATACCCTGTTTGCATTTGCCCCACACACTGAACAGTAAAATATTCCACCCTTCTGTTGCCCACTCTCAAACTGCCTTGCAGGCCCATCTCCATGGAAAAATCTCATAACATCTATGATTTCCTGTCCATCTATGGTTGTGAGTTTTTCATTTAGTTCATGAAGACATAAAATTTCCCCGGATGGTCTTACCTGAAGGGGAGATGTAGTTCTCCAAACTTCTTCGTAGACTGATACGAGCAATACTGGTGCAGTTCGCGGTGCGCGACGGACTGGAACCCACGATTTTAATTTAATTCAGCACATGCGCTAACGTCCTGAATGAGTGGCAAGCTGAGTATTGGTTAACAGAATAGGGTGGGGTGGTGTAGATGTTTACTACCACTGGAATGGGGATCCAGTATTGCTCGTATCAGTCTACGAAGAAGTTCGGAGAACTACATCTCCCCTTCAGGTAAGACCCTCCGGGTAAATTTTATTTCTCCTTCACTCCTTCTCCGACTGATACTCACAATACTGGTGCAGACTTCAAAGCTACTGTTAAGCAATATCTATTAATCACACTTTTTTTTTATTACACACAACTTGGTTTGGTTTAATGTAGTAAACAAGGTAAATATAGTACTCGTTTAAGTATCAAAGTATCATCATCTCAATCTCAACAGTCATTGTCAAACATCTATGTTAGAGGCTAAAACACCTTTAGCAAACTTATCTTTTGAAATAGATTTGTGATAAAACTTTTCGAATGTTGTTGAGGAAGACTAATCAGCAGCAGTTAGGATATCTTCAATTGGCATGCCCTGTCGGCAGCTGTCGACGTTGCCGCGGCTTGGGTAGAATGACCAGTGTATTGGGTATCAATACTTGCATTGGACAGCATAGTGCGTATCCAACGAGAAATGGTCTGACTTCCGACAGCCATGTGTGGAGAAACATAAGACACTAGTAAGGTTTGATCTGTGCGAATAATTGTTGTTCGGGTAACATACTGTTTTAAATGCTCAACTACGCAGAGTTTCCGGTTTTCTGGGAATGATGGAAGAATTATTTTCCTGGCTGGATGATTCGGCCTAGAATTCTTCACATGTTGTGGTATAACAAATTCCCAACTGTCTTCCTTCTTGGAGACATAATCTAAGTGCAATGCCGCAATTTCATGAGCCCTAGCCGACGATATAAGTGCTAACAAGATTGTCGTTTTGAGAGTCAAATCTTTAAGCGGGAGGCTTTCTGCTGGTTGCATATTTCTTAAAGATTGCAGTAAGCTTCCAACTGACCAAGTTGAACAGATCTTAGGTGTTGGTGGACAAAGTTCAAATATGCCTTTCATGAATCTAGTTAGAATAGGAAGGGTTCCTAATGGACGGCCATCGATTGGATCATGTAGCTGTGATATACATGATTTATAAACCCCTACTGTGCGATATGCCAGATTTCGCTCATAAAACTGTTCACTCAGAAACAACAAAACTTCTGTTATAGTAGCTGAAAAGGGACACTGATTCCTCGACAAGCACCAGCTAGTCCAAAGTTTCCAAGGACCTTCATACCGCTTTTTGGTTCCCTCCCTCCATGAGGCCATAAGGATGTCACACACCTGCGGTGGAAGGGCTCCTGTTCGACAACGTTCCCAGAAAGCGGCCATACTGCTAGCCTCATTGTGCTCCACAGAGGATGTTGTGGACCTCTGGATCGAATGGTAGATAAAGAGTCTTCTCTGACATTGGAATAGTGGACAGAATGTCCACCAACATCTCCAACAGTAGTGGATACCATACCTGGCCTGGCCAAGTCGGTGCAATTACCAGACAAGTTGCCTGATCTCCTCGTATCTTCTTCAAGATTCGAGGCAGCATGATTATTGGTGCATGAATGAACGACGTGCCTTGGTTCCACTGCAGTGTCAATGCATCCACTGCTATCGCCCCCGGATCCGGGTGCCTCGACACATATTTGGGTAGTTGGTGATTGAGACGAGAGGCAAACAAGTCCACATGTGGGGTATAGTACTTTGTGGCTATACGTCTGAAGAGTGATTTGAAATGACGTTAAGCGCAGTCTGCATCGACATTCTGTACTCCCGGAAGATGTTGTGCTGTTATCCATATTCCTTTGTCTTGGCAAAGTGTCCAAATTTCGATAGTCAGGGCCGCAAGGCGGAGGACATCGTCCCCCCTTTCCTGTTGACATATACCACTGCTGTAGAGTTGTCCATCTGTAGACTGACATGTCGAGGAATGGTCACTTGCGAAGGAAGAAAGGACTTGATGGCCAGTAGAGCAGCTCTCAATTCGAGAATGTTCATGTGTTGTTTGGATTCCTGGACGGTCCATCGTCCTCCTGTTAGGACTCCATTGCATTGGGCTCCCCAACCGTGGTTGGATGCGTCTGTGTAAATAATCATGTCGAATGGTGGAGAGTGATTGGGAACTTGTTGAATTGGTTTAGCTGAGTGGACATCCACCATTCTAGGTCGGCTAGGGAATCGTTGTTCAGTTGAATCAGGACATGGTTCTTGTAGCCTTGGTTCTGATATATGCTGTTGATGTGTTGCTTCTGCAACGCACGATAATGTAGGGGGCCTTGAGCGAGACCCACTTGTGAGCAATGGTTTAAACGTCCCAGTAGCGCAGAGAGCTCTTTCAGTGTCAGACAACGATTTTGGTGTGTCTGTTTGCACTTCATTTGAAGGTTTTGGAGCTTCTCGCTGGGCACAGCTTGAGTCAAGTCGACTGAGTCGATCAAGGATCCCAGTAATTCTATGCACTGACTTGGGGCTTGTGAGCATTTCTCGTTCTTGATTAGAAATCCCAGGCGTTGCAACAGACAAACAATGCTGTGAAACACTGACACCAGGCTCTTTGGATTTTGGTCGAAAATAAGCATGTCGTCCAGGTATATTACAAGTCGTATCCCTTGGGCTCGAAGCAATGCTGCTACTGGCTTTAAAAAAGTTTTGTGAATGTCCGGGGTGCACTGGACAGACCGAACGGTAGACACTGGAACTCGTAAGTTATTCCTCGGAAAATGAAACGTAGGAATTTCTTGTAATTGTTGTGGATTGGCACTGAAAAGTATGCGTCCTGCAGATCCAACTTCATCATGAAGTCGCCTGGTTGTATCAGTTTGCATACTGCATCCAAGCCTTCCATTTTGAACGTGCGAAACTCACGTACCGATTTAGATTCTTCAAATTCAATATCGGTCGTTCCTTTAACTTTTGGTTCACTACAAACAGGGTTGAGGTGAACTGAGTGGTTTCTGCTTCCATAATTTGTATGGCTCCCTTTGTTTGAAGGTTCTTTATGGCTGTTGTTATGGAAACACAGTCTTCCTTCGACCTTGCTTTCGTATGTCTTTGTCTCCACTGTATGGATTGACAAACAAAGGGGATTTGATATCCCTTGACTACAGATAAAATCCATGGATCGGATGTTATTAAACCCCAGTTTGAATAAAAATGTTTGACTCGACCTGCCACAAGATTGTTCGGCGGTTTTATTTCCGCCAATTTCGGTAGTTGATAGTCAACTACGTTTTGCCTGGCCTCCTCGACGACCCCAACCTGACTTGTTGGTGTTCGAGTAAAACTGGAGCGCTGAAATGGTTGGTTACGAAAGGGTTGGTTACGAAAGGACTTGTTGGTTTGAAATCTACCTCGTGAATGAAAAAACGTTGGAGATTGGGTAGGCTGAGCGACTAATTTACGATTGGTATTGGCATGTTCATGCTCCTCTTTAATTACGTTGTGAAATTGCTCGGGAAAAAGGTGCTTGTCAGTTGGAATTTGATCTTTTAGGGTACGCTTACCAACATCGGTGAGGTACTCAGTAAAGCGTTTCTGACGCCAAACGTTAAGACGACAGTGAGCATTCCCGAGTAGCACTATAGCATCCTCTATAAGTGCCTTAATGTGGTCAGGGTTAGGACCCATATTCTCTTCCCCTTCGGCACGACCTTCCCCTGTCGACTCGAATGATTGAAGAGCGTTAACGAGTGGTCTAACAACAGACAAAAAGGGCGTTTGTCAGCAAGGCCATCATCAAATGTGAGTAGATATTTTGTACGAGCGGGGCCATGGACACGTTGAATGCACTCTTTCATGCCTGATTGCATGGTTGGCGAGACAAGGAAATCAGCGTTCCTTTTATGGCAGGATAGTGTTCCATTACATTTGTCCAAACCTCTTTGGAGAGTTGTTTGGAAAACGCTGATCTAAGAAATACGGTTAATTCTTCAGAGATGGTGGCTTCTTGCACTGTTGCATAGTATTTTTCGGTACGCCTAGAAACAGGGATTGATGGTGTATCATCGTCAGCCTTTGACTTTTTGGGTAGTGGTTGGTCTTCATATATCATATTTGTGGAACAGTTAGGATCAGGTGCTATAAATGCATTCCTTAATATGTCTGGAAGCGTTCGCTTCAATGTCTCAGCGACTTTATTATCAATAAGAGAACTTATTTCGTCTCTGGAAACTGGCTGTTGTGTGGCATCATTCGAGCTGGTACTCTGAATGTGCATATCGTCTATCTCCTGCGAGATGGGTACCTGCAGGAGACAAAACATGTTAAGACGTGGTCTTTCGTGCGGTTTAATATTTTCAAAATATTTTCTTATTTGTTTTCGTCGAGCGGGTACTCTAGACGAATATTATATTAACTATCCCCCCTGCGAGATGGATACCTGCATGGGATACACATAATTGTATTATTCAGGAGTAATAAGAACTGCAAGACTACTGTCTTTGAAACGTAACCCAATGATCAACATGCCTAACTTTATATCTAAAATATTCGATACCATATATGTTATTTCCACAAAAATAGAGTCTGCAAAGGAAACTTAGCTTTTCATAGGACATTGCTGTGTATTTTCTTTATCCAAAACGTCGGATGGTTGGTATTTCTGAAGGATTTTGACAGCGACTTTGTGAGTTTACAATCGAAGCTTGCCCATGAAAGAAAAGAGGACGTTAGCGCGCATGCGCTGAATTAAATTAAAATCATGGGTTCCAGTCCGTCGTGCGCCCGCGAACTGCACCAGTATTGTGAGTATCAGTCGGAGAAGGAGTGAAGGAGAAACAGTGAAGGAGAAACTCAAGCCTTGTGTCCACATAAGCTAATTGCTCAGAATCAGTTCCACTGCATCGGGCAACAATGTAAATTTCAGGAGATTCTACTGCAGTTTGGAGGTCAACTGTTATGATATTTTGCATAATATTCTTCATTTGTGTAATAGACAGCAGAATCATATATGCAAGATGCCATAAAAACGATGACTGTGATTTGCAATGGTAGATTGATCATGCCATATTTTCAGATTCCGTGTTCTCTCCATTTGCTTCAACCTATCAAGCATGTCTTCTCTTCTTTCATTTTTCTTGTACTCCTTACAAGCTTTTAATATCTTTACCAAATCTTCATTCGATAAATATGCATATTCGTATCTTTCCTCTTTCGCATGAACTGTTCATGCTTTTTAAACATTTTCTGGCGAACTTGCTTCAAAGAATGTTTCCCGCCTTGTATTTCAAACACTTTCTTTACAATTTCAGCACTGTCTAGAAGAACATGTTTTTCATACTAGAAAAAAATTAAGAAATAGGGTTTTACTTGTTTATAAAAGCAGTAGCATGGTATTGTGATCAGTTTCCTCAAAAAATAGGGATACGTATTGTAAGTGGGTAATTACCCAGAGCAAATGGGGGGCTTAAATCTTATTGGGGCCCTGACCCATTTTGAGAATTACATAAAATTAAATACTATAATTAAATCACCTTTTTTGGCACAATCATTTCTCCAATGCTGTATTCCCCCTTTGATACTTTTTCTTCTACCTGTTTTTTCAGTTTCTCATTTGTACTTGGTGTTGGAAGGCTAATTTCTCTACCTGCCCCTCGTTTTTTCTTTCTTCTCACCCTATGTTCACAGCAGGTATCTTCTCCAAATTTTCTTTTGAAACAGCTAGTGTCCATTCCAACAGATGCAAGATATTCTTTTGCAATTTGACCACCATTCTTTGTTATTTCTCCTTTTTTTGTTGGTGATGTTATACTTCAGTGCTAATTGCGACCAATTGACCACTGTATTGTTGTTGTACCCTTTCACCTCTGCCTTTAAACTTTCTTTGTCCCAATTCATTTGGTCAAATCTGCCAACTGGATTTTTCTTTTCGATGCCATTTAATTGAGACTTGCTGCTTGCATCGCTGAATTGCATCTTCCTTGCTTTCAAAAGCCATTGCGAGACGGTTACGCTCCCTTGCTCTCAATGACTGGCGGTTTCCGAAACATTTTGTGTGGTAATCGGAAACAAATACATAATATTAATGAAGTAAATATATACACTTTATATATATTATATATTATATATTATACTGTTTGTTAATTATATATAATATATATAAATAATATAATTATATATAATATATATATAATATATATAATCATATCTAATATTGTTTTTATTTATATATTAATAGGTTCCCCTATCAAGCAGTCACCATATTTATGTATAGTCAAACCTGTATTAAGTGGTCCCGGGCCATATTAACATTACACAGTCACTTGATTAAGCAGGCACCTGCTCAATCCCCAAGGGTGCATGACCACTTGATAAAGGTTTTACTGTATATATACACTCGAGCTATACATCTTCTATAAACTGATACTGTACATTAATAAACTATCTATCCATCTATCTATTCTGTAAAACTATAGAATTATACATGGGTGCTGTTAAGTGTGTGTGGTTGGCTATATTACTTACCTAACAACTTCAGTATCCTTCATTTGCTCTTCGACATTTGTTTTAAACTTCCTGTATAATTTTCTTCTTTCTTTCTTCTTTGTAGTATTGGATCGTTTTGGAGACATCCTTAATTCGCGAACTTTCATGAGCACATTTGAAAGAGAAACGTCGACAGTGTACTGAAAGGTGGGGTCAATGTCATTAATAAACAGCTCGCTGAAATATGGGTTCCATTTCATTGTACAATGATTGGGCGATTGGTCGTGTTTGGTTTACCATTCTTCGCCTTTGCTTCGGTGACGATACGATTTGCAGTGTTTCTGACATCCTTCAATATGTCGTTTTCTGCTGTAGGAGTTGCAACTGGATTGTATTTTACTGGAAACAACGATTGTCTTTGCTCGCAACCTTTGCAGTCCATCAAACTGTGCTCATCCTTCTGCATCGATGAAAGCTTCGCCCATATTTTGCCACTAAACGCGTCGACATACTGCGTTCGTTCTCCCAGTTTACATGGATTCCAACAGCTAAATTTCTTGTGCAATTCCTTCAGCTTTGCCTGGAAATATTTTTGCGGTATTGTGAAGTTTTCCTTGCGTTCGTCGAACGAATTCACGAAACGTTGATATTGCGCGATCGAGAGTCTTGTCTGGAACGCTGAAACCACATGTTTTTGCCCGAATTAAACTAACCACCATCGCAAACTCTTGATTACTACTACTAATATTTACTGCTTCACACGTACCTGATAACTAATTGTTGACCGCTCTAATCTCACTTAATTTTAATATTGGCACCTAATTTTTAAGCATGCGTGCATTAAGAGGATATTTTACCTGTCAAATATGTAAACCAGATACATTTTGATTATTATATCCCGTAGAAAAGATATAAATTGAAAAATATGAGTGAGTTCAGACCAGAGTTTTCACAGTTGAATGTCTACTGTTTGTGTTTTATAACTGTCGTTGCAAAAGCATTTGCTAGCTTCTATAAATATACACGTTTATTTTAAATTAAATTTTGTCACACATGTTTTTACGTGCGTGTATAAATATGCAAAATTTTCTGCCAGTTACAACAGATTATCTCTGTTTATAAAAGTCCGTAGTTTGAAAATTATTTTGGTTTTATTATCATTGCCGCCATGGCAATGACTACGTTGTGTTGGGTACCCGCTGGTTGTAACGACCATGAACTCGCTAAAGCCTTCGACAAAGATGGCGGAAATTTGTAAGCAATCGCCAAAAATGTTCGTTAGCTTCGCAGCAAGTGATTTCCTTTAGCAACTTTAAAACAAATTGCGCAAATGAGTAGATAACTATCCAAACATGTTAGCCACGAGCTCGAATGATGTAAAATAAATAACAAAAATACTTTAATGATAAAAATACTTTAATGGTAGTAAATAAGTGTACATTTTGGCAGTACTTAAAACAAAGAAAAATATAGGACAAAACATTTGTGAAGACATCCTCCAAGCACTGCATCAAGTAAAATAAGAGCAGGACTTGCTAGAAATGTCTCATTCATGTTCTTTTAAAGTAATTTTCTGCTGCTGCAATGGCTGTGAAAATATCGTACATTTCTTGACGCCATATTGGACTACTAGTCATGTGACACGTTGTCATGGAAACTAATTATTGCTATGAACTTTATGTATTTGACTTATCAACGAAAGTATCCCTCCCAAACTACGAATGCACAATTTAATGAATTTTTGTTTGTTTTTGCTTCAATTTTGTAAGTGGTCCATGCATTAATACACCTGAGTAAGACAAGTAATAAGATAAATTGTTTTATTTTGTTATCTGTGGGCAGTATTTTACACTGTTTTTTTAATTTTTTAACTGGAAAATGGAAATAACTTTATATTTCAAACGCAAGCGTTTTGGTTTATTTTTCTTTGTATAATATATAATGCCTAATCATGTTGAAAGCATGACTCATTATAACTACCACTTTTTGAGTTTTAGTATTACTTTGCACTATATATATATATATAGACAGTAATTTTGCTGCTTTGAAGTCTAGAACTTGTTCACTGAGCAATGATGCTCCGTAAAGCAATCTATTTAGTCACTTAATGAACCTTATTTTCTTCTGATGGTTGGTTTCCTGATCCAGTAGTCACAGATTGGTGAACATAATATTTAAATCTATCTTTGCATACTCCACCCAACAACATCTCCTAAAACATTGTATATTTTCTTCTTTGGTAAATGCGGTTTACTTAGGAATTATAATTATAATTTACTATCAATAAGGAAATAACTTTGTACATTACTCAAATTATTATATCGTAACCCTTTTAGGAGAATTCACAAGTAGCAACTTTAACATTTTATTCTGGGAAATACCATACAAGTTCATTCAGCAAAGTGGGGGCATTTACTCCTTCATTATAGTTAACAACAATGTTACTTAACCCATTATTAAAGGGGCGAGAGAACTCTTCAGCAGAGTGGGGCACCTGCCTTAACAATTACGAATCTACTAGGAAACAAATTATCAAACTTACAATATAACTTCTGTCCACGAAATACAGTTAGTGTACCTCAAAGAAATTTTGTAGAGTCCTCCTCTCCTTTAATCCAGACGAGCGCTGATATTTTTAAAAGTAGAGTGCTACATATAGGCAGTGCTTTGGATATATAGCACAGTGAGAAAGTGGTGAACTGCCGAACTTTTGGTAACGAAATACTGACGTATCGAGCGGTGCCTTCTCCAGTGTATCAACAAGCGCCCATCCTATCATTTCTCTCATACATTAAGCTTAGATCTTTGATTGCATATTTCCAGCCTCAAGTGCTTTCTTTGATGGCGCTGACCTGATAGAGACAATAATATGTATATATATTTGCATATTCTGATGCAAACAAATGTGTGTAAGATCAAACTTAATTACTTTTGTCATTTATTAAATAGCTCAAGTTTAAGATTATGCCATGGAACACTGTGCCAAAATTTACTTGTACCTAGTTTCACAACTAGTATTGTATTCCTACACATAACTTAACAATAAAACCTTTGTATTTACTGTATAAGCTGTAGTAAGGTTATGGTGCATGGTATCTACACTGTTGGAGTTGTGCTACTCTTAGAGCATCATGTTAAGGCATTTCTGAAATATATATTTGCATAAGTGTTAGAGAATTGTCATGTGTGCACTGCTATATTGGATATATGCCCTGTGAATTAGATAGGTCACAATGGCTGTCCTATATTATTACTCCAGAGACTCTGTATTTTATAGAGCATAATTGAATATTCTCTAATCATCTTAGGCCCTAAAGTTTGTACAATTTGCTGTGCAAGACGTTAACTTGTCAATACTCATAAAAACTCTTATGGACAAGTTAATGTAAATCCCCGCTCCCCCAACCCGGAAAAGTGTGGGGACTTTGACTTGCAACCTGGTCAAGGTAAACAATTGTCCCGGTTTGTGAGACAATCTATCTAATTCCACGTCACCTCGTGTCCCTAGTAACCCTCTCTTCTGCTTCCCTTCTGCCATCATCAAATAAAAGCACATAGGTCGTTTGCCATCACGTCAGTGGACGCCATATTGGCTGACTTCTAGTTGATTTAAAATGTTTCCAAAACCTGTGTTCCAGTTGGTGTTCCTCAAGGGAGTATCTTGGATCCCCTTTTATTTCTTTTATTTGTTAACGATCTCCCACAATGTCTCAAATTTTGTAATGTAACACTTTATGCTGATGACACTCTTATTTACTATTCATCTCCCTTTCTTAATGAAATCTAAACTTAATGCAGACTTGACGAATGCAATGGACTGGTTTAACAAAAATCTTTCAACACTAAATTTTGAAAAATCGAAATTGCTTCTTATCGGTAGCTCTCGAAGATTAAATTCTTATGGCAGCATTGAGCTTAATGTCCAGGAACATTAAATATTTGGGAATCACCATTCACGAAAATGTTATTGGTATGATCATGTTCAAGCCTTGTGTATAAAAATAAATCAGTGCATTGGCAAGCTCAAGCAAGTGCATTATATACTCCCAAAGAAGGAGCTGAAACTCTTTAACTCCATAATTTTGTGACAAAGGTTACAAAGATTTGTAACAGAGTAACATTTGTAAAGTTATGTGACAGAGGATTTACAAATTCTTCAAAATAATGCTGCGAAAGTTATATTGGGAATGCCAGTGGGAAACTCAGCAACTGAGGCACTTCAAAATCTACAATGGTCTAAACTTCATGTGAGATGTCAACAACATCGCCGCATTGCTGTTTTCAAGTGTATACACAACCATTTGGAAACTGAAATTAAACCGATTCCCAACAGCAAAATCCAGTCGTTTTACTAGTGGTAACTCAAATCTACTCTACATCTGCCCAATGTAAAAACGGAGTGCGGAAAACAACGTTTTGTTTTTCATGTGTCTATGGACTGGAATGATTTGGACAATGAAACTAGAAATTCAATGAACCTTGAAACTTTTAAGAGGAAACTATTTTCTTGATAATTTTAACATTTTGAACACTAGTAAATTTTAATGTTATCTATTTACGTTGTGTTGTATACTATATTGATTGCTGCAGGGCCTGGTTAAATTCCGGCTCCCTGATTAAATATTATTATTATTCAAAGTGCAGTCATGAATGGAGTAAGGAATCTCAGCTAGACAGGATCAGTTTAACGCTCTGCACAGTGAAGTTATGGCAAATGAAGTACCACTAGATAACGTCCAGGTGGTGTTACCGGCTAACGAGGAGAACCCTGCAGCGCCACCAGTCGTAGCTGTTGCCGATCAAGTTGAACCTCCACCGGTTCAGAAACAAGACCAGCCTGTCGGGTATTATTTTATTGACTTTTGGTAGTCCCTTTTGTGCTTTCCGTATATGTTGCGGTCGAGCGAATTAGCGTTTTACATTATCTGCATGTTCATTCGGGAGTGGCTTAGCCTTAATAGAGTCTAGCGATTGCCAGAATGTAGTTTATAAGCTATAATGTGCAGGTATATATGATTATGTTCACATTCTAGTGTCGGTGCAGTCTAAGATCGCTCGTACATATACCTACACTACGGGTCAATGTTTCTTGAGCATACTTGCGTAATAAGGCATAAGCCATTAGGTCCCGACAGACATTCAAATTGTTTAGGTCAAAGACGTAATTAATGGTACGAGTGCGATGTGGGATTTAACATCGCGAGGGAAGCTTAATAGCCATGAGGGCCGCAGGCCCGAGTGGCTATTAAGCTTCACGAGCTATGTTAAATCCCATATCGCACGAGTACCATTAATTAACCGTCTTGTCTCATGACACGCCCACAACGAATAAAAGACGTTTTTACAGTTGGGATAACAAAAGCGCCTATTCTTTGCTTTTGTTCTAGCTTGTTAATATGTTATGCAAAATATATATTTGATTAAATTACCACTTAATCGGTCATGCAGAAATTTTGCAGAGCAAGAAAGCTCGTCTTTGAGGTGCAGATTCTCGAGAACTTGGGCCGCAATGGATCTTGGAGTTTGAAGACATAGATACCCAGGATTTAATCCATGCAGTTGGTATAGAAAAGTATTCTGTCAAAGAACTCTTATTTATAAGTGACGAAGAAGGCCCAGAAGCAAGCGTGAGTAATAAAAGACCGAATAGATTTGGGCAAGTTGCTACAGGAAATGTGTGATTGAGTGTAAAGACGTTAAAATAAGTCTGGACTTATAAACTGTCTCGTTCAGTGGTCTTTGTTGTGAATGCTATACTAAAAATATTTTGTATATCATATAGTTTGATATACAAAATTTAATTTGGTGTGGAGTGCTTCGTTGTCAGAGTGTGATAAGTATTTATCAGAGTGTGATAACTGTTTATTGCATATTAACTCTTTCCCTACGGCTGGAAAACATCAAAAATTGAACGACCACGTTGTTCTATTGATATCTCTTGAAATAACCATAACTGTTGCGAAAGCTATACATTTTCAGGAAGCCCAATAAACCGGCTTTTACTTGTGCTTTTAAATTTCCCGAACAAAACACATTATGTTAATATAAATTAGCATTAATTATCATAAATCAGGTTGAAAAATTTACATTTTTCTAGAAAAGGCCATCTTGCACGCCTGCGTAGCATCTTGAAAACTCAAAATGCCACCAATCGTCGAGTTGTTTATGAAATCAAATCAAACTTGGCGTGTGCGTGGATTTCATGTTCTTGGCGCTTGTCGAATTTCAATTTTTAATCTTGCGTTACCGTGTGCCGTGTTTTTCGATTGACGACTTTGCGGGTCTTCAATGACCCGTTTTAACTGTGCCGGTCGGGAAAGAGTTAATGAGCTATTTTACCCCGCAATTTCCCTCTCTTCAAAGCCCTGCCCACTTGAAGGTTTTTTATACAGTTGAATATGAGATTTAACACGTGTTTGGAAACAATGAGTTGTGGGCGTGTCATGAGATAAGGATAGGTTATATCACCCATAATAGCCGAATTCAGCGACCAGGCGTGTCGGTTTATACTTGTAATTGAGTTAAGATTATATACGTTTTATCTATTCGCTCGTAGCAGTTACGTTGGTCAAGCGAACGAGCACATTTACAGTTTGCTGGTCGAATAGTTTAATATAAAAATGTCCGCAGATTGGTTTTCAGTACTTAGTGTCGCCTGTGCTTGGTAGGAGTCAAAAGTTTATAAAGTTTAACCGAGTATGGGTCACTCCTATTGGTAGAGGCCAACGACAGCGAATAAATATGTGGACTAGGCGGGAATTGCGTTCCATCGCTTGGTAGGGGCCAAGAGCAATAGTCAAAAGTTTTAAAAAGTTTGACTAAGTGATGCTTGTATTGATAGAGGCCAACGGCAGCGGATAATATACAGAGATTGAGTTCCATCGTTTGGTAGGGGGCAATAACTAAAGTCACAGTTTATACAACTTGACTGAGGGACACTTGCGTTGGTAGAGGCCAACGGCAGCGAATAAATATACGGAGATTGAGTTCTCGCGTTGGTAGAGGCCAACGGCAACGGATAAATATGTGAAGATTAAGTTCCATCGCTTGGTAGCGGCCAAGAAGAAAAGTCACGAGTTTATCAATAAATAAAACAAACAAACGTTATACCTCGTCAGTTATATAACATTGCATACGTGGGCTTTATAGTTTGCGGACTCGTAGTTGCGTGGGTAAAGGCCAACGAACACGTATTTCTATATCGTATACGCAGGGTCTATGACTATGGAGATTGAACCGTTGGGCCAAGCGAGATCAAACCGTCAACGTAGAAGGTCAAAATATATTATGGTACACTGCATTTGCGTTGCTAAAGGCCAACGTACACCCGAGCGTGTAGAGTTTCACCGCTGGGTAGAATTCGGTAGAGGCATAACACTGGCTATGAATATTAGTACGGTTCAAAAGTTTATACTTAGTCTAACTCTGTCTGTAAAGAAACGAATAATGACAATGATGGAAATTTTGTTTCAGTTTGATCGGGCCCAAAAATAAAGTCATAGTTATCGGTCGTTGACATGTAAGGAGGACTGATGTAGACACGCCCACAACTCATTGTTTCCAAACACGTGTTAAATCTCATATTCAACTGTATAAAAAACCTTCAAGTGGGCAGGGTTTTGAAGAGAGGGAAATTGCAGGGTAAAATAGCTCATTAATATGCAATAAACAGTTATCACACTCTGATAAATACTTATCACACGCTGATAACGAAGCACTCCGCACCAAATTAGTTCAACAAATACATTTTAGTAAATTCAACACACAACTATATGATATACAAAATTTTTTTAGCATAGCATTCACAACAAAGACCACTGAACGAGACAGTTTATAAGTCCAGA
This sequence comes from Chrysogorgia sp. JL179-B06, assembly GCA_035772405.1. NCBI lineage: Eukaryota > Metazoa > Cnidaria > Anthozoa > Scleralcyonacea > Chrysogorgiidae > Chrysogorgia > Chrysogorgia sp. JL179-B06. The sequence continues at coordinate 1,553,370 of JAYKKM010000250.1, forward strand.
CTTATTTTAACGTCTTTACACTCAATAACACATTTCCTGTAGCAACTTGCCCAAATCTATTCGGTCTTTTATTACTCATGCTGGCTTCTGGGCCTTCTTCGTCACTTATAAATAAGAGTTCTTTGACAGAATACTTTTCTATATCAACTGCATGGATTAAATCCTGGGTATCTATGTCTTCAAACTCGAGATCCATTGCGGCCCAAGTTATCGAGAATCTGCACCTCAAAGACGAGCTTTCTTGCTCTGCAAAATTTCTGCATGACCGATTAAGTGGTAATTCAATCAAATATATATTTTGCATAACATATTAACAAGCTAGAACAAAAGCAAAGAATAGGCGCTTTTGTTATCCCAACTGTCATCCAACCACGCGCTAAATTCCATATGTAAAAACGTCTTTTATTCGTTGTGGGCGTAAATCCCATATCGCACTGAGCATTGTGTAGATCAAGGCAGACAAACGTCTATATTTAACGTATCTGCATAATATAGTCTATATCTTAATTGTATGTGACAATTAAGTACTAAATCGGTAGGGGCCAAGCCTCGAGAGGCAATTTGTTCGCACTCTCCTTTCACGTAATTGATATTCAAAGTCAAAGACCTTGACTGGAGTTTAAATAACTCATACATTTTGTGGACAAATATGTTGAGACTATATAGCTACTCGAGTCATATGACCATGCTATTTGCATTGTTACAACAGTATAAGTATGTATGGGAGAATATTATAGCCATCATAGGTATATTCTTCTGCAACTCAAGTATTTATATTGGCCACGGGTCATTAACCAGTAATCTGTATACTATTACCAGTGCCGTGGCAGGGTTTGCTTCGTCTCTACCACCTCCCAGCTTCAACACCAAATAAAAGTTTTGAGAGAGGAGCTAGATGCCATTAAAGGTGGCCGACAGAGCTCAAGAGGAGTAGCCACGGTTTACACCTCGTACGTCAACTCGCCTCGGCACCGACCAGATTCCGAGATCCGTCTATGATGGTGTCGGCACTTCAAAGTTTGGCAGATGAGGCCAGATGTGTCAATGACCCGAAGACAGCCGAGTATGAAGCCATCTTGCGCCAAACACGGCCATTAATGTTCAAATCTGAGTTTGGTGATGTCCTCATCAGGTTGCTGGGCACGAAAGAGGAGACGGCCGTTGCGTCTACGATCGCCAAAATGGTCAAAGAGACTGGGTCGGCGCTCAACCATCCATATCGCCGCCCGTCACCGGAACGCGGCTCGGGTTCACGAACAACTGGGCCAAGACTGGGAAAGGGGTGCATGCTTTGCGTGTGGCTGCTCCGGACATTTTCAGAGACACTGCCCAGCAAGGAACGCAAATAACGCATAACTAGCTATCGTGATATAAAAAAATAAAAAAATAAAAAAAATATAAAAATAATAAAAATAAAAACAAATGATGAAATAAAATAATTTTCCAACACACATCTGTTGTGTCTAATTATTTCCTATATATAAAATGTTCGTAGTCAGTCTCAGTTGTTTTTTCTCGTGTGTTTTTTGGGTTTTTTTTGAAGATGTGTGTTAGGGGGTTCCCCGCCTTTTTTGTTTGGACCTAGATGCTGGCGTCAAATGCCTTTTATTGGGCTACCGTATTTCGTAATTTCAAGCTCGGTCCTTCCTTTGTTAGACTATCTCCGGCGCCAAACGGCACAAGACTCAAGATATACACGAATTTTATAGTCAGCATCATCCTAGACCGAGTGTCCAATGGTGTGATTGGAAAGGTTTGCCCACCAGTTTTGTCGGCCCCAGGCCTTCACCGCATATGGTTGCAAGTGGGAAAGTTTGGGCAACTCCCAAGGAGATAATATTCCGCGACCCATTTTCATTTGCACCAGGGGAGCTTCATCGTCATTATGAGGAATGGGAAAAAATTACCCCGAGCGGGAAAGCAGACGAAATATCGTCGTTTATCAGAGACGGAGTAGATGTATGGTCATTTATGACACCTTATCAAGGAACATTTGCCGGGCAATCTTATGACGGACCATCTCCTTCATCCAGGGAATTTCCAAGACTTTATTGATTCCACTATTCGTGAGAGTATGCACAAGATCGTTATTATTTTGGGGTTTTGTGGGGGAGGTTCAACCACCGCATTTAGTCATGCCTATAACAGTAGAACCAATTAAGCCTCGGATGTGTCATGATGAGAGGTTTCTCAATCTGTGGAGATGCGACCTTCCCTTTTCCCTGGATTATCTGTCGGATCTCCCGCGTTACGTTGGCCCAGGACATTTCCAAACTCTCTGTGATGACAAAAGTGGGTACGACCATTTATCAATGACCGAATCTAGCAGAACCATGTTTGGTTTGTGATGGAATGGCTGCTATTTTGTCTACGCCTCTTTACCTTTTGGTTGGAAAGCTAGTGCATATGTGTACCACTGTACAGGGTTAGTGGTGACTAATTATATCCGCTCCTTACATGTTCCATGCAGTCAGTAAATTGACGACAGACACAATGGTCAATTGGTTACTTCCCCAGACTGCAGTTGGTCCGCCTTTCAAAAAGCAGAAGCTGCTATTTATATTGTTACATCGGTACTTACAACCCTCGGTTACACCTTGGCTTTGTCAAAATCATCGCTAAATCCCTCCTTCCAATAAAGAGCATCATTATTATTATTGAGTCTGAGTCTGTTAATACATCGAATATGAGTCTATAGAAATAAAACCTATATTTAAACGAGAACTGAGCCTAGTTTCAATCAAGTACGAAAAAGTACAATGGTGCCGACTCCCGGAAAGAGAAATTGAGAAATCAAAGTGTCTACTAGAGTTTTAAAGAGGATTATTATTTGAAGTATATCTGGTGTGAAGTCAAGTGGAACAAAGATGAGTAAAGATCAACAATTATCGAGAAAGAAAAGAATCAGAGAAGGACAGAAAAGTTATGTGAGTGCTATTATCGAAAGCGTGAACGGATTATTATCGAACGACAGCGATGTATCCGAATTACAGATGGCGCAACAACTGAAGACTGCGCGATTATCTCTGCAAGAAAAACTGTCGGTCTTAACTAATATTGATGAAGAAATACTGCAACTTGTCAAGGAACCAAAAATCGATGACGAAATAAAAGAATCGGGTATTTTTCGAGAGACTATTCATGGGACACTGATAAAGATCGATGACAAGTTAAACGAGATTAACGAGAAAACAAAGATAACGCAACACCGAGCACGAGCGCGTCAAGTTCTCATCAAGTAAATATATCTGGTGTGAAAGCAAAATTACCGAAAATTTCGTTAAAGAAGTTCAAGGGAGATCCTACAGCGTTTAAAGCGTTTTGGGATTCGTTTGCTAGCGCGGTTGATGAAAATACTGGGCTATCTGCAGTGGATAAATTCAATTATCTGAAGAATTTATTGGAAGGTTCAGCGTACGCCGCCATTCAAGGACTTCCCTTGACAACAGATAATTATGTGTCAGCGAAGGACATATTGAAGAAACGCTTTGGAAACGAACAGATCATTGTTAATGCTCACATGGAGGCGCTTGTAAGGATCAAACCCGTAGTTTCAAATGATCTACAGCGACTTCGAAAGCTTTACGACCAGATCGAAGCCCATATTCGAGCACTACAAGCCCATATTCGAGCACTACAAGCCCTTGGTGTACAATGCGAATCTTATGGGAAATTGTTTATTCCTCTTACTATGGAAAAGTTACCAGCGGAATTGCGTCTTGTCATTTCCAGAAAATTAGACACTGAGAAATGGGACTTAGATAAATTGTTGAATGCCTTCGATAGTGAATTGGAAGCAAGAGAGCGCTGTGAATTGCCTGGCGACAACAAGAAAAAATTGCGTGGTAATTATTCTAATAAAGATGAATCATTCACCGCTTCTTCGCTGTTTTCACAAACAGGAAATGGATCTGGTATAAAGTGTACCTACTGTCGTCAACCACATCCCAGTGCCACATCATTACGGAAAAATCAGCCAGAAGAAATATCCTCAAACAACAAGGACGGTGTTTTGTTTGTTTGAGGCGCAATCACATAGCAAGAAATTGCGAGTCGAAGGTGCAATGTATCAACTGTAAACAAAGGCATCATGTTTCAATCTGTGAAGCACGTGACAAGAATGAATCTGGAGCGGGAAGTGGAAATTCAGCTGAGAAAGGGTCCCATTCGTCTCTGCCAAATCAAGTCAACCAGACCACAAGCGCATATGTGGAAATGAAAACGTCAGTTCTTTTACAGACAGCCGTAACGATCATTTCACCAGTGGCAGTAAATGTGCGATTGCTGTTCGACACAGGAAGTCAACGAAGCTATATATCAGAGAGATTAAGAAGTAAACTTAATCTACCACCATTGAAATCCGAACGGCTGCTGATTAAAACCTTTGGCCAAGAGAATGAAGAGTTGAAGCAGTGTGATACCGTGCAATTCAGCGTGCAGGGAGTAAGAGATGACCTCAAGATTTATATGTCTGCATATACCGTTCCACTTATCTGCAGTCCATTACAGAATCAAGTGATCCAGTTTGCTCAAGAAACCTACAGCCATTTAGCAGATCTCGAGTTAGCTGATAAACCAGAGCTTGTCCAAGGAACTGACATTGATATCCTAGTGGGCAATGATTATTACTGGTCGTTTATCACTGGAGAGGTGAGACGAGGAAAAAATGCCTGTTGGAATGAAAACCACTCTCGGATGGGTACTGTCTGGTCCAGTGGATATGGACAGAGTTGATAATGAAATTCAGTCTAATGTCAATGTTGCTACAACACACCTATTGAAAGTCTCAGAAGTTCAAACAAATGAGGAAGTGAGCCAGAATTCAGATCACCCTGTGGTGGAACAACTAAAGAAGTTTTGGGAGCTAGAGAGTATTGGAATTCTTCCAAATGAAGGCTCTGTGCATGAAACTTTCCTTGAAACTATCACTCAGAAGGATGGAAGATATGAAGTACAACTACCGTGCAAGGGGCAGCATGAATTGTTACCTGATAACTACGACCTAGCAGTACCTCGGTTACAGTCTGTCCTCAGATGCTTAAGAAGAAATCCCAAGCTACTAGAAGAATACGATCGGATCATCGAGGAGCAGACAAGCCAGGGTATAATCTCGAATGTGAATGAAGACGATCCAATTGAAGTCGGTCAAGTTCATTATTTGCCACACCACCCAATTGTTCGAGAAGATCAGCAGACCACGAAGGTAAGAATTGTCTACGATGCTTCTGCAACGAATGGCATTGGGCCATCTCTGAACAGTTGCCTTCATTCTGGTCCCCCATTGACGGCTGATATCTGTGATGTCTTAATTCGATTTCGATATTACCGTGTAGCCTTGGTTGCAGATATCGAGAAAGCCTTCCTTGTGGTTAGTGTGTCACCCCCTGACCGAGATGTCTTGCGTTTCCTCTGGGTTGATGATCCAACTGGTGAGCAACCAAGAATAGTCAAGAAACGCTTCAATAGAGTAGTATTTGGAGTTACCAGCTCACCTTTCCTTCTTAATGCTACAGTGAAACATCATGTAACCCAGTCCGAAGATGCTGATCCTCAGTTCGCTGATGAGTTTCTAAATGCCTTGTATGTTGACGACTTGAATGGGGGGAAGGACGATGTCCCGAATGCAATGAAGTTTTATATGACAGCCAAGGAAGAGATGGAGAAGGGCGGTTTCAACCTAAGGAAATGGTCATCAAATTCACCTGAAGTGAGGAACTTCATTGACAGCAGAGAAGGTTCACCAAACCAAGAGTCAGTGATTCCAAGTACAATGGTAGAAGAAGATGCAACATTTGTGGAGTCCTATCTTGGAGAAGGTGATGAGCCCAACTTCAATTCTGATGAGAAAAAGTCTGGGTCTTAGCTGGAACAACATCAAAGATATTCTAGTCCTTCATCTATCAGGACTGACTCGGTTTGCTGAAAAACTGCCAATGACTAAACGATCACTTCTCAAGGTCGCTTCCAAGCTTTATGATCCACTCGGAATTATATCTCCAGTGTTCATACCCATCAAAGTCTTATTCCAGGAGGTGTGCAAGCTGAAAGTGGACTGGGATGACATGCTCGAGCAGGAGACACAAGGGAAATTCCAGCGTTGGATCTTGAGTTTACGTAATGTTGAATCTGTTGCTATACAACAATGCTACTTCCAAGAACCCAAAGAAGAAATAAAAACAATAGAGTTACATGGATTTGCTGATAGTTCCATGCGTATACCTAAGAATAGTGTCCTACAACGGAAAGGCATCCACACAGCTGGTGATGAGCAAAACAAGAGTTGCCCCTTTGGCTAACCAGAGCATTCCACGTCTTGAACTGCTAGCTGCTCTCATCCTATCCAGACTAATCACGCGAGTGAGACAAGCCCTGCTTCCTGTAAGGAAGATTGATGATGTCTACTGCTGGTCAGATTCTACAACCACTTTACATTGGATTAAAGGAGAGAACAAACAGTTCAAGCAATTTGTAGAAAACAGAGTCGCAGAAATTCGTCGGAATGTTCCCAAAGAGAACTGGTTTTTCGTCAAAGGTGAAGAAAATCCTGCTGATATACCATCTCGTGGAATGAGTGTAGATGGCCTATCAAAGTCAGAAATATGGTTGCAACAACACCTGATTTGTTTGGAACCTGTCAAGCTCGAGGAAGTAAGGAACAGAGCAAGCAAGAAAGTCTGATAAGTCTGTAGTGCTAGTTACTGAAGCTGAGCAACATCAACAACATCTGAGTGGGTTAATCAAGATTGAAAACTACAGCGACATCAACAAGCTAATAAGAGTAACCGCTTACGTTCTACGATTCGTGACGAATACCAAGATAGGGAAAACCGGAACCAAGAAAATTGGACCAATAACTGTTGAAGAGTGTGAGAAGGCTGAGCAATTGTGGCTAGTCGACATTCAGCAAGCAATCGAGAAGGATCCGAAATTCAAGACCTGGCAGCTACAACTTGGTCTATACTTGGATTAAAGTGGCTTATTAAGATGCAAGGGAAGAATGCAACACGCAAGCATACCAATCAACACCAAGCATCCTATTCTTTTACCAAATGACTATCTTCTGACTTCAATGATTATCAACCGCTGTCATCGAAGAGTGCTTCATGATGGAGTCAAACATACCCTTACTGAACTGAGGTCAAGATTCTGGGTCATCCGAGGAAGACAATGGTCAACAGATGTACAACATGTAAAAAATTCGAAGGAAGTCACTATCCTACACCTCCCACAGCACCACTACCGAAATTTTTCGTCTGCAGGAGAACTCGGCTTTTATGAATGTTGGAGTGGACTTTGCTGGCCCACTTTATGTAAGAAGCAATACCAAAGAGGAACAGTCTACAACGATGGTTTACATCGCCCTGTACACATGTGATATCAGTCGAGCAGTTCACTTGGAGCTCAGCCCAGATCTTAATGCAGACACCTTTCTCAGGAGTCTGAAACGATTTATATGCCGTCGTGTCAGACAACGCGAAATATTTCAAGTCAGCATCAAGATCCCTCACTTCACTCTTCAAGATCCCAAAGGTCCTGGAGTTTCTGCAAAATCACAGAATCCAATGGAGATTCAATTTGTAGCGGGCCCCTTGGTGGGGCGGATTTTTTGAGCGTCTTATTCGTTGCGTTAAACGATGTTTGAAGAAGGTCTTAAGAAACGCTAGACTGAATTATGACGAACTTTTGACCACGCTAGCAGAGGTAGAATGCGTTCTTAATTCGAGACCACTGACGTATGTAGGTGCTGAAGACATGGAAACACCTCTGACACCATCACATTTGGTCATCGGACGAAGAATACTGTTATTGCCAGACCATATTTTGGTGGAAGACGACGTGAAACTTTTGAAGAAAAGACAAAGATATCTGCTAACATTGCTGGCACATCTTTGGCGAAGATGGAGAAAGGAATACGTCATTGAATTACGGGAACACCATCGAGTACCAAAGAAAGGTCACCAGAGCCACCTGCCAGTGAACGTTGGCGACGTCGTAACCATAATGGATGAAGAAAATGCCAAAAGAGGAAAATGGAAACTTGGGAAAATAGAGAAGGTTCTGACGGGAGCGGACAATGTCACCAGAGGAGCTGTTGTTAGAACAACGTCCAAGAAAGGCAAGATTGTTCGCATAAGGAGACCGTTACAGAAGTTATTTCCACTTGAAGTTCGTGAAACCACAATTCCAAACAAGATTCGAGAAGAAGTTCGACAAGAGACACCGCAAAACGGTAAACGACCAAGAAGAAAGGCCGCCGCGATACAAGGAGAACTGCAGAGACGTATTAATCAGTACTCTGATGATTCTGAGGACGGTGAATACTGATCAAGGAGGGGAATGTTAGGATTTAGACATTTATTCACATTTTGTTGACTTGACCGGAAGTAACGTCATTGTTTACTTATATAAATAGATGGGCGTTCGTGAGAAAATCACGAGTGTACAGTTTATCGAGTCTGAGTCTGTTAATACATCGAGTATGAGTCTATAGAAATAAAACCTATATTTAAACGAGAACTGAGCCTAGTTTCAATCAAGTACGAAAAAGTACACCATGCATGGAAGAATCAAGGCAGTAAGAGCCCGGAGTTAATGCAAACTATTAAGCTAATTTTCGAACTGGCGCTGCATTCCAATATTACTCTCACTTTATGTTATGTGCCATCTGACGAGAATTTGGAGGACACCCCGTCTCGAGTCCTGTCCGATTTAGATTGTATGCTCGCCATTCGATCGTGGAACGCGCTTGAATGTCGGTGAGGACCTCACACGATTGACCTGATGTCCCTTGACTCGAATACTCAGTATAGTCAAGGCAACGAGCCACTCTGACACTACACCCCGTGGGCAACACCCAACTAACTCGGCGAGAGTTAACTTATTCACGCAGACACTCCAGGAAACGGATAATGGTTATGTATTTCCACCATTAGTTTTAGTTGGTCCAGTTCTACGTTTCTTGACTGCGTCAGGCTGTCAATTCACCATTGTGGTCCCCGATATTTTCCAGCGACGTTTTTGGTGGCCATTGATTAACGGACATGCTTCGGACAAGGTCAAGTTAGGTTCAAACAGTCAGCAGCATGTACTCCTTTTCCCCACACGTTCGGGCACTTTCGCATCTAGAGCTCTTAGTTGGGACCTTTGGGCCTTCCGAATATCAGGTGCCATTTCAAATTAATTTGGCCCTGTTCTAGGGCGTGCCTCGAGTATGGAGACCGGCAAAGTCCTGTCAGGAATGCCGTTACCCGAATAACAATTTATGCATTTTGTCAACATTGTGGCGTAACGCAAACCACTGCCCGTGACGACACCAAATGCCCAGCTAAAAAGATTAAAATAGATATCCCGATAAGCGTATTGACGAATTACACGTCGCCCGGGTTTCATCACAATATGGTCGGCAAAAATCACAGTTAGAAGGCGAATTCCAGAAATTCCTAGCTACCTGAACCTTCCGAAAACGTTGATTTCTTGTGGCCCTAAAGACGTTGTCCGTTTCCTAGTATGGAAAGATCAAAAAGGATGGACGAAGGTCCACTCGAATGAATGTCAATTCTTTGGATCCAAAGTTAGGGGTGTATGTGCCTGTCCTGCCCGTTTAGCTGCGGGCACAGTGGACTCGACTATTGGCAAACTCCGTTCCATATTCAACTGGATCAATCGACCAGGGGACTGGGACGTTCGTTCTGGATTTGGAAATCCAGCGACTCACATTTCAGTGACACAATACCTTAAGTCGGTTCAGCTGGAACAAATGGCAGCGCGGATCTCCCCTTCGCAAGCTACACCGGTTTTCTGGGATAAGTTCCAAAAAATTATTCACCACCTATGGGCGCTTTCTGACACGACGGCGATCAATAAGTACATTTATGCACGAGACTTAGCGTTTTTCACCCTCGAATTTTTCACTGGACAACGTGCATCAGACCTGGGCAGACTTCGAACCGTCGATATCCTTTTACATTCGGATGGGCAAAGCCTCCTCGTCCATCAAAGAGTAGGGAAATCAATTCGAGGCAGCGTTCCTCGACCATTTCCAATTAGGAAGACTACCAATACGCCATCTGTCCGGTCGAAAACTTACGCTTCTACGGTGAACTATGCAAGTCAATGGGGATTGCATTAGGTCAGGCGTTTCTCTTCAGAACTACCGTGAATCATCATGCAGTGTCCAGTTCCCTTTTTTGGCGCGTCAGCTGCTCAAAGCAGGCTAGTTGCTTACTTGAAGGCGCTAAACATTTATGAGCATGAGACTATCCATGGTTTTAGAGGTGGAGCCGAATCCTCACTTTGCTGGGCGCATCCAAAGACGACATTGCCAAACATATGGGATGGTGCTCTACCAATATGGTAGAACACTATACACAAGTGGATTCAGTTCTCGCTGCCGCAGACACGTCGGAAAAACTTGACATTAGTGTACTACCTCAGGCGGGCAGCATTCCCGCTGAAGTTTTAGGGGCTTTACACCCTTCTTTGTAGCATAGGCGAAAATGTATAAGTTTTGGGGGAAATGAAAAGTTTGGGATGAGGAGTTTGAGTTACGGGATTGTTATAACGTCAGGGGGTATAAGGGTTACCGGGTCCAATTAGAGCCAAGGGTGCACTCCTGGCGGCAGGACTCTCTTTTCCCGTAACTAACAAATTCTGTAAGCCTATGGAAGCATGGAGCAGTTGGAACAGATTACTATTCAAAGTGCAGTCATGCGTAGTATGGGTATTTAAGCAAGGAATCTCAGCTAGATGGGATCAGTTTGTTAAACGAGGCGCAAGCGCAAGTTATGAAGATTTTTATACATTTGGGGGTGTAAAGGACCATACAGGATCATTGTTATGTTTGATCAGGGATATATTTATGTTTCGCAATAATAATCGTGCAATATATAGTCAAATATAGTCAGTCCTCGCATGTTCCTGGGCTTACGCACTCTCTTTTCCCATAACTAACAAATTCTGTAAGCCTATGGAAGCATGGAGCAGTTGGAATAGATTACTATTAACAGAACATAAATATCAACTCTTCCGCTCACAGGCTACTCTTCTGCCAGGAACTGTTCCACCTATAAAAAACCATTCCAATTTTAATACTACATTAAAACTATAGAAGTAGAGTTATAACATGTTATCACTATTTTTGTACTGTAGCTTATTTACTAGAAACACCAAAACTTGGTGAAAAGCAATTAATGAAGTGATATCAATTTCTCATTTATCAATTTCTCAAATTGGAATTTACAATTCCCATCACACCCAATCATGTACTCATTGTCCTCTTTTCCGCAAGGGCAATATCCACTTCCTATCTGATCTCCTATAGCAAGAAGAATAACTATAAATTTGCAGATCAGAGGGTCTAACTAACAATTGTAACGATTAATAGTTACAAACAAATGCCCATGGATGGCTCGGGTCTTTCATTGGCATTGGAAGACAATTGAGGCTTGGACCAGAAATATACAACTTTGACTCAAGAGATTTTCCTTTTTGCATACTGGGTGTATACAATTAGGCTTGTAGCATGCATACAATAAGAAGACATACTGTTCTGGATAACACTTCTTCAAAGTAATAATACTGAGTTTTGTTCGTTTTATTCAATTCATATTTTGGTTTCTTTGAACCATGTAGAAAGATATTAAATTCGATCTCATTTGTTGTAAGTATTTGGCATACTCATCATTAGGACCCTTGAAGAATATGATAGTCGTATTTCCAAAAGGAGCATCTTAAACCTTGTATTGATACACATCTGCTGCCGTATCTAAGTTGGTTTTGAGCATCTCGTTATTTAGGTATCTGATGTGAAATTTGAACCATCCGGGGATGAAATCCGGGGATAAAAACATTACTGTGTGCTCTTGCAATGCATCTGTTTACTAACTCTACTCTGTTTAGAAAACTTCCACTGTTACAAGCTGTAACACAAGTGCATACGTTGTCTTCTGACATGTGAAACTCAGTTCACACAAACTGAACTTCTAGTATTGACGGACGTTCATCAGTGGCACCATCAACGTGAACTCTTTTCCCAGATAAAAAATCCTATAATTCTGGAGTTGCTCTGAGAAACTTGAAATCAGCACCATGTTGGGATGGTTCTTTACTATACCAGCAGCCCTTTCTTCGTTAGTAAGAGTTTCCATGAACAGGTACGAGGAGGTCTGCAGAGCTGAAGAGCTACTTATTTACAAAATCTGTGCATGTTGTTACCTCTTGATCTTAAGAAAATAAGACTTTGTGTTGTGAATGTGTATACAGTGTCAAGTCTAAATCCAGCATGGTCGTCTCGGTTTAGAACAGTTTTATCACTTCCATCAAACAGCTGAACTTTATGAGTATGTTGTACATGGCACAACAGTGTGCATCAGGATTAAGCTTTAAATTGAACATTTTCCTTGATCATTGACACGTTACTCTTGCCACAACTTTGTAACGCTTTGCTGAGGACAGTACACATTTGAACAATTGTGCCGAATCCGATCTTGGTGTTGTATTTATTTTGCAAATGTTCTTGAATTAAGCAAAATGATGCCTTTGGACCTCCTATTTTATTAAGTTGTCACACCAGTCCTCCATGAGTTATCTGGACATCTCTTGTTGATGACAAATTCCTCAATGTCTTTTCCGATGTTTTCAACCTTTCTCGGTACTTTTCGCTTCAGTAGATATCTTTCAGCAATTATATTAGCTTTTTCCCTTTTTGCCAACCTCTTGATAATAGCTCTTTGTTTTAACAACACGTCTCTGCCCTTTTCAGAATTCAAATCGAGCTTAATCCAGTCTTATAGTTATCACTTTCTGACTCGGTAAGTCCAGTATAATTCATTGTCACAATCCTCTCACTATTTAGGTACGCTTGTCTTGAAGCTTCTGCACATTCTAGATCAATATCATCCATATTCATGAAAGGAATACTTTGACTGAATTCAACAAGAACCTGTTTGACATCCTTTTTGCTATAGTCATGCATTACAAGATTCAACTCCTCAAAGGAAAACCAATTCATTGTCACGCTCTCTCAGCAGTGTTGTTTTAGTCGAGGGTTTTCCATTTAGTTTTAGTTTAGTTCTAGTCTAAACCTTCAAATTCTTATTAGTTTCAGTTTAGTTCTAGTTTGAACCAGTCATGACAAGACTAGCCCGGAGAAAGTGTGTAATGTAGCGCTCGCTGAATTCTGGGATATTTACCTCAAAAATTGAGGTAAATATCCTATGATGCAGTGCGGTCAACTCGGAGTTTGCGCTGTTGTTTTGCTCTTTTCTCTGTATGGCTGGCCTTCAGAAAAATTTAACTATTTTGTTCACCGTATCGGAAATACGATAGAGTTCCTATCAACAAGTGAGCTATACAGCATGCGACACGGACATTTAGTGGTGAATATTCGCTTTCTCTGTTGTATGATTTTCGTGGCATCTTTGTCTACATTGTGTCAATATCAAATATGTATCTTGTCTTGTGCAAGTCATATTATTTTGCAGAATCATGAGAACAGTTGTTGGATTTGAGGAGTCATTCTCGACTGCAGAGAGACTCGGTTGGCCAAGTGATATTCCTTATGCATTGAGCAAACAAGTGATATTCTTCTCCATGGAAAGCAGTTTAGACTTGTTGGGAATAAAGGAACGTGAAGTTTCGTGTTTGGAAGAAAATTGAGAGTTTCTTATATGAACAAGGACAAGGTAATTTGTAATATTCAAACAAAGTCAAAGCTTTAGGTGACTGTCCAGTCGTTTAGTTTGTAGCTTGGTTATTATAAAGTTGATAGTTTGCTAGCTGAAGCTGTAAATACTCAAGAAAAATGTCCTGAGCCCCAGGCCCACCTGTTACCTTTTCTCAAGATTTCTCAGCAGGTTTGTCATGTTCGGTAGTTCATGATGATGAAAAACTGTGGCACCTGAAACCAACCAATGGAATGGGAAGTTTTCTGTGCTAGACATAATTAAGCTTACAAAAATGATTGATGCAAATGGTAGAGAAGGGACGGTGTATGATATTGTGACCAAGCAGCTGAACGGCATCACATTGGTGCCAGTGAAATACTTCAGGTCGAAGATAACAGCAGTGCTTCAGAAGCCATAACACATTGCGTAGGAAATTTCCTGGATTAATCAGTACGTCATATGCTGTAGATGCTTTGAAGAATAAATTCAAGGAGTGTGAGTCAGTGCTCAAACCAGAGCGTTGTACCACAGGATGGAAAATCCAGCCCGAACGCCTTCACATGTGCCTGAAATTTGTTTACTAATGGTGGAAATTGTATGGGGATGCGTGGACGTATGGAAGACAGAAGAGTGTTGCTGTTGCCATAGGGAACTTGAGCAATGAACATGTTCTCAACGGGTGCAGCTATCAAAGTCCAAAAGAAATGTGGCCAATTTGTCTCTTTTAACCACTATGGAAACAAGTGGTCACTCTGTTTGTCATTGGTGACTATGTTTCTAGATGCAATGGGTGACACCAAGCTCGATCCAACAAGCAAGGATCCTGTACAACTACGAGACTGGACACCAAGGAAAAAGTAGATCCAGTTTAATGTCAGCCCTGGTTCTCATAATTAAATAAATCATCAATACAGTACATATGTTTAATAGTTCTGGCACATAACCAATGAATGACCTTATAAAACTCATTGCACAAGTCCTATACTGTACCAATATAGTACTGTACTAAATGCTTACTAAACTTTACTCTGATCCAGTGTTGTCTGGCTACTAATAACCTTGATAGACCCAGGTTTATTCTGTTGAAAGACCTCTCTTGCGTTCATAATATAAATTTGTACACACCGGTATTTCAATGGTTGTAACACAAATGCAAGTCTGTGGCAAGAACCGATAACACATATTTCAAAATGATGCAATGAGAAAAGCTTATATATTAAGCTTATTAAATATGGCATGCCAGTTGCGAAACATAGTATTCCTTTGCTAATTCTGAATTATTAATATAGGAAATAACATGGTTTGAGAAGAATTAACTTAATGAAAAATCACATGCATGTTTGGCAGAACATTCATAATTCATATGGTATTATGAATATTTCGCCAAACACAAGTGTGATTTTTTATTAATTCTTCGAGAAGTGTAAATAACATTTTAATTAATTTTACCTTTTCTAAAAATGGAAAGCTTAACAAAACGGCGAAACAACCATATTAAAACAATGTCGAGTTCATGCATTGGAGTATGACAATGATAACAGCAACAATGAATAAAACTTCATGTCCATCTAATTTTTAAACTGTTTTAGATAAACTTGACTTACTTTCTTCATGGCTAACTTCTTGAGCATTCAGAAATAATGAATGAACCAGGACTCATGATGAACTGACTTGTTTACTGTCACTTGCAAGTAATTGTTTCCATCTGTCAAACTGACATGATGTCACTTTATTTGTATTAAATGTTGCCACTTTAAGTCATTTTGGCTGATGGAAACAAGTATTTACTACAAATATATTTGAAAACAAGTATTTACTGCTAGTACTCTGTGTTTGTATTTAAAAAATACCACATTGTGGTATTTTTTTTCTTAAATACCTCTTGTAATATAAACGAAGAAAATTGATTGAAATGTTATTAATGCCAAAACTAAACTCGGAAATCATCAAGGTTGGTCAATCATCATGAAATTGATATATGACATCACTTTCACTTGGAAATCTCGCGTGGGTTATACACACGTGTGTCAAGATTATTACCATCGCTGCCAGTTTGATTGTAAATAGATCAATTGTTAATTTCATATTTTTTTCTAAAAACCTTGTAGGCCTCCCAACTGACCGCTACATATTATGCTGTGAGCATAACTGAAAGTCTATTGACAACCAAAGTGAAGTCCATCTATAATAAGATGGAGGCGAAGTCCATGATCACCAAGAGAGAACGGGACAACTTAGTTCAGCGTCTGGAATGTAACATTAATGCTAGAGGTGTTTGAGGAGGCCACTTCAAATTTATTTTTGAAGCTGGAAAGAACAAACTTGAGCAAGTGTCTCTGAACAAGACATACGCTTAGTTGATCTCTGCTCCACCATCTTTTTTCAAAGATGCCAGTTACCCACATATTGGACAGGGTTTCTCAAAACATCCTCCTACCAAAGCCATTGCCTGCTGGTCTGCAACAAGCTCTTGAAAGATCATCTGAATTTGACTGTGAGTGTTTGATATGAGAGCATCACTTTTTAACATGCATGAAATTAACCGGATGGAGCCAAGCCCAGTTCTTGTGGATGAAAGCAAGAAAGGATCATCAAACCCACAAGACTGTGTGTTTGGTGTAACAGATGAGAAGCTCAGCAGTTACATTAAATCAGATGATATTTTTCATGGGTTGATGTGCTACCGATATGGAAGTGATGCTTTAACCCCCATTCTTTTAAAGTCTATACCATTCAAATCGATGATGAGGATGTCGACTGAGGGAGGAGAGAGGATGCATTATATGCATCAGCAACGGTTCTTCCAACATTCTTCTCATGGTGGTGGCTGGGTGTATTAGGATACCATACTAAATGTATTCAACCATATGTACAGGCAGATATTGGAACGTGTGCCAGGAACTTATCCATAAACTTATCCATCAAAGATAAAAACGTTCATCAACTTCCATGTGTGAAACTCCTTGGCGTTCAGGTTGATGAGACCATAAGTTGGAAGCCACATTGTGAAGATCTACTTAAAAATTGTTCTAGGGCTCTTGGTTTAATATTCAGATTCAGCAAATTTATTCCAAAAAAAGTTCTAAAGCTAATCGCGGAGGCACTTATACTGTCAAAACTGAACTACTGCTGTACAGTTTGGGGCTCCGCTCAAAATCAAGAGTTGATTAATAATCTACAAAAACTTCAGAACAAGGCGGCCAGACTGATTCTAGGCCATAAAGTTGACGAGATATCCAGGAAAAATCTCCATAATGAAATTGGCTGGTTAACAGTGAAACAAAGGATTTGTGTCAGAACTTTAATGATATTGCATAATGCATTATATACTCGTGAACCAAATTCAATTTACAGGAATCTTAAACCACTTGAAATTATGCATGAACATTATACAAGATTCTCGTCAAGGTGTCGCAGTGATAATATGTTATTAGAAAAACCTATGTTATATAAGAAAACATTTTTGGCAAGGGCTTTTCGAACTAGAGCTATTGAACTTTGGAACAATTTAGATGGTGCTATTAAGCTTATATCTTCGAAATTCTTGTTCAAATCTGCTGTTCTTAAACAGCTAGACTGGTTTATATAATTGACTATTATAATGTACTTTATTGATATTTAGATTTTTATAGATTTTATTATTTTGATATATCATAATGTATTATTTTTAATGTGTAATTCTATATCTTAGACCTCGTGTAAACTAGCGTTAGCTAACTGGGGTTCTTCTCAAATACAAATACAAAAATACAAACTAAAGGATATGATTGCAAAGAAAGGTACAGTAGCTGCCAATATGTCAGACAATTTTATTCCGTAGAATGTAGAGCCCTGGGGCCAGTTGTTCAAAAGGTGATTAGCTTAATCCTGGTTTACAAACAGCATGTAAATACATGTTAGCTTCTTTAACAACAGTGGATTAGATTCTAATCCAGGGTTATTGCTAATCGGCTTTTGATCAACCGGGCCCTGATGTGCCCTTGTTCCTTATTTGGTTAAACAAATACCTCTGTATTTGACTAAGTAAAGTCTTTGGCCTAGTAAACTAAAAAATGTTCTAGCCACATGAAATACTGAAGTGCATCCTTGTCCGTTACGACGAGCAAGGTTGCCAAACCTGCGAGGACCCTCCTCAAGATCCCCCTGAAATAACGGTACATCCTCCATCCCCCGAATTCAGCTAGTCACCTGTGTAAGATGGGGAAAATGTACGAGAATTATGCTATGATAAGAAGAATGTTGGTACTCACCCAACGACTGATTCCTTCCATTCATCCTTTCCTGACGGGGGGACCGATTCGGGTGGGTGGGTATGCAATACGACTGACGACTAGCTCATCGGAGAGATTTGTCGAATGAGTCAGCTGGACACAAAGATTGCAGGATTGCGGGCGGGAAAAGGGAAAAGAACCTCTGCCAGATTTCTGTCGTTTTCGTGCACACGTTGTTTTGTCACGCATATATGGTCCATCTTTGGTCCTGTAAGTAAATTACTTGGTTTTTAATTGATTTTCGCTGATTTGTGACCATGCGAATTCAAACATCCTGCTTGAATGTGATGGTAAACACGTCGTACATACTTTGCAACTCATACCCAACAGTTTGTTAAGATTTTTAAGTGTTTCTTCAGCTGCCAACTCCTGTAGCATTTCCTTTCCTTCTATATTCATCTTAAGATAAGATAAGATAATTTATTTAAGCACGTATCACTAACGAGCTAAAAAGCTCGTGCAAACGTGAACTTGACATATATAGAGATTAAAAATATTACAATGTAACAGACTGAAATAGATTATTACAGACATGTTTATGAATTAGAATATACCTTACTAATAATTTATGAGTTTAAAAATATATAAACAGTTGTATACACTTGTATACAAATAATAATAATAAATACTATTACATGCAGAATCTACGAAAACATATGGGTATTTATAGAACGTTTGAAAGCTGAAATATCTTCAGACTCTCTTATTTTTACAGGTAGATCGTTCCATAATGTACTGGCAATATACATGAATGACTTATGGATCCATTCAAGATTAAAACGAGGCTGTTCTAGTCTTGTACCAGTGCTGCATAAATTGTATTTAATTAATTTAAGTTTAAAAAGTTCATTGATATACTGTAGGTTGGACCAAAATTGTTAACTGATTTATAAACTAAAATCAGCGATTGGATGTATCTCCGTTCAAGAAGCGATCTAATGTTTGCATAATCTTTGAGTATATCTTCGTATGTCAGCGACTTAGACAAGCCCAGGAGAGTTCTAAGAATATAATAGTTAGTGTTTTCCAATTTCTTTGTTTGAACCTTTCCAATCCCCAATAAAAGTGGACCACAATATTCCAAATGAGGTAAAATGTAAGCCTTGTAAAGGCGAATCATTATTTCCTGTGGAATAAATCTCCGTAGCCTGCGAAGGGCTGATGCCTTAGCGAATGCCTTCTTCGTCTGCTCTGCTATATAAGCCTTGAAATTCAATTTTTTATCTAATGTGACTCCAAGTATCTTCATATTATCAGATAGTTTAATCTTGGAATCATCCAGCTTGAAATCGTATTCATACGCCGACGGGCCAACTGCCATTGCTTGCGTTTTCGTATCATTAACCTTTAAATAATTACTCTCAAACCATCTCGAAAGATATTTGAGATCTTGGTTTATGGTGTATTCCAAGACCATTGGTGAGACGTCGGAAGCATACTCTGTTGTATCGTCTGCATAGAGCCTCAATGACGTGTTAGAAACGTTGTAGTTCAAATCATTAATATAAATGTTGAATAACAACAGGCCCAAGAGATCCTTGAGGCACTCCAGTCTTTGCCCGCCACTCAGAAAAAACATTGTCAAATTTAACACGTTGTCTTCTTCCCCGTAAATAGGCGGCCATGAGCTCTATAGAGTCATCAGAAAATCCATATGCTTTCAACTTAGCGAGCAGGAGGTTGTGACAAACAGAGTCAAATGCCTTACTCAAGTCAACAGCAACTGTTGCAAGAGCTTCGCGTTCATCGAGACTTTTCCGCCAGTCTTCTGTTATTTTGAGAAGTGCTGTACAATAAGAATGACCTTTAAGGTAACCAGAAATATTAGGCGATAAAATACAACCAAATACGATATAAATTTGATCGTACATCACTCTTTCATATATCTTCGAAACAGAGGGGAGAACAGACACAGGTCGGTAATTGGTTTTGTCCGTCTGATCATGTCTCTTGTACACTGGTGATATATTAGCACTCTTCCAAACCAAAGGCCATACACGGTTGTTAATTAAGTTGGTTAGCGGCTGTACAATCACAGGAGCTGATATACGCCACAACCGTTGAGAGATATTATCGCAACCAACCGCTTTTCGTGGATTGAGATTATCCAATATATTTTTCATGTAAGCTACTCCGACTGGAACAAAATTGAATTACGGTTGCAAGGCAGCATTCTCGATAATAACTTTAATACTCGAATGATTCTTAAAGTCATCAATTTCCAAATTATCCCCAACACTCTCGACCACTTCGCAAAAATACGTATTAAGACCTCAGCTACAGCAAGAGAGTCAGCTATAACGCCGTCATCCTCTAACAACGCGATCTTAGATTTACTTTTTTCCTTGCCTGGTAGAAGAGGTTTCATTTTACTCCAAAATTCACCATGGTGTTTCGTGTTAATTGAAGCATCAACACAAAACGCTTTCATACCTTTCCTCTTTAATGAGGTGACTTTGTTCCGCTGTTTCCTAAACTCCTCCCAAGAAGACTGTGATGGATTTCTTTTATGTAGCTTAAACAAGCGTTTCTGCATAGAGATCTCTCGCTGCAGCTGTGGTGTAATCCATGGTAATTGTTGCCTCTGATTCGCTTCTTCTTAAGTGGAGCATGTTTATCTAAGACCTCGTTGTAAAGTTTGGCCCAATGGTCCCACAGGTCGTCAACATTATCAAATATGTATGCCGTATCCCATGGAATATTCTTGAGATCAGACTGAAAATCGCTTTCGTTAAATCTCTTCATACTTCTATATTCGATTTCCCTTGGTTTAGGTATTGGAAGCTTGTTCTTTCTTACTGCATAGACAAGGTCATAGTCACTTACACCAAGATGCAAATTACCACAGGTAGCATAACATCAATAAGTGTTCGAGTGCTCTCTGTTACCCTAGTGGGTTCAGTTATCTGATTGTCCAAACAGAACCTATCGCAGAAGTCAGTTAGATTACCATCGGCTTTTCATCCGTAGTCATATCCATGTTGAAATCAGCGAGCAATGGAAGTTCCTTTCGCGAATTATACATAAGCTCAGTCGCAGAGGTTAAAGGGAAACTCCGGCCCAAATACAAATGTAGTTTGTAGTGACTGACAATGACCGCTGAACATATAGTACTGTGGGAACATAGAGGAACATGTGTTCATGAGAACTATCAACAGGAAGTTATATTCATATTCATTATCATGTCTCTGTATTTTGTTTATACAGTCCAAAGAATGCCGCCGACGTGTTTTCAGGACAGCCGACTCCACCCCGAGCCCACGTCAATCCTAGCGAACATGCGGACACTAGAATGATCAATGCCATTACCACGTCGTCACTTCCACGAGCCTGCACCGTTGAACAAGTAAAAGAAGCCACACCAACGGACACGACCCTTCAAGAAGTTCTCAAGTCTCTCCAGTCAGGCACTTGGAATAAAGACCTCGGTCTGTTCTTTTACCATCAAAACGAATTTTCCTTCTCGGATGGTGTCCTCCTCAGAAATGACCGCATAGTCATCCCTCAGTCCCTACAACAAAGAGTCCTCGAGCTTGCTCATCAGGGGCACCAAGGCATAGCCAAGACGAAAGCCCGATTACGCACCAAGGTATGGTGGCCACGAATGTCCACGGACGCGGAAACATTCGTAAAACGGTGCCAACCATGTCTTGTAACAACCGAGTCGTCAAAACCTAGTTTCACCCCACTGAAACCAACCACCCTCCCAAAAGCAGCCTGGTTATTAATAGGGATGGATTTCGTAGGCCCATTTCCCACCGGAGAAAACCTGTTGGTACTAGTCGACTATTATAGTCGATATCCCGAAGTAGAAATCATGAAGCACATCATGACTGCTGCCCTAGAACCGCGCCTTTGTCGAATTTTTGCACGCTACGGAGTGGCACAGGAAATCATCACGGACAATGCCAAAACTTTCCGATCATCCAAGTACCAAAACCTTATGAGAGAATTTGGCATCAAGCACAGAAAAATAATTCCCCGTTATCCACGTGCGAATGGCGAAGTAGAACGGCTAAATCGCAGTATCAACAAAGTGGTCAAAGCTGCAATTGCAGTCGCGTGATTGGCGTAAGGCTATTGACGACTGGCTGATGGCCTATCGCACCACACCCCATACGGTCACTGGACAGCCACCAGCAGCCATGATGTTCGAACGAAACGTCAACGACAAGCTTCCATCACTACAGCCGTCAGCGCCCATAAAGATCAACCGTACGTCGTACCGACAGCACGACCCCAAAAACAAGCAAAAGGGAAAGTGCTACCACGACATAAAGAAGAAAGTACAGCCCAGCTCAATTAAGATCGGCGATCATGTCCTCATCCGCTCAGAAAAGAAAGGCAAAGTAACACTACCGTGGCGCCCTAATACGTTTCGTGTCACAGCCGTCAGGGGCGACTCCGTCCTAATCGAAGATGGAAATCACCGGCTCATGCGCCACTCCACGGCTGTTAAGAAAGTGCCAACAACAATCACAACTACCACAACCGCTCCAGCTATACCTCCAGATACAATTGTTGCTCAACGACCTCATCGTTCTATAAAACGACAGCCAAACTATTACGGTTATACGTCTACTGCATGATATGTTTCTCATCCATGAAGGGGAGAAATGTAGTGACTGACAATGACCGCTGAACATATAGTACTGTGGGAACATAGAGGAGCATGTGTTCATGAGAACTATCAACTGGAAGTTATATTCATATTCATTATCATGTCTCTGTATTTTGTTTGTACATAAGATAAAGGATACTACATAGTTCATATGAAAGATCTTACTGACTTTAGATTATTTCCAACGTTTCAGCATTCCTATCAAATTAGTTAAGAAGATGTGGCTAGTTGAAGTTGGAGAGTTTGTCCAATTTCGACGCCATTTTGTTTCTCAAATATGACGTCACTGAGTGACGTGATCTCGTATTATGCCTAAGAAGCTCCTCTACTTTCCTGCATGATGAACTAAATAGTTTATTTCGACTAATTTTCGTCCAAAGACCATTCACAATAACTATCACTATGTGATCGCCATCAAAACAACTCCACTGACGATAAAGAATCACTCAATGACGTCATATTTTCAAAACCAATATGGCATCAAAATCCACAAATTTTCAACTTCAACTAGCAATATCTTCTCAACTAAATTGATAGGAATGCTGAAACTTTGTAAATAATCTAAAGTCAGTAAGATCTTTCATATGAACTACATTTGAATTTGGGCCGGAGTGTCCCTTTAACGATGAAATAAAATCGGGGACTTTACAAAACTTTGGTGATCTATAACATGCGCAAACAATAAATCGAGATTTCCTTGAGTCCATAGCATCTAAACATATTGATTCAACCTGTTCCGGCTTCAGTTTACGTCTGCGATATGCTGACATATCATCGCGCATTAATGCAATCAAGCCGCCCCTTCTTACGATCTCGTATGATATTTCGATATCCTGGCTGCGTGAGCAAATTATTTGAAAATCTAATTTAGTTTAAACTATCGAGTTTAGTTTCTGCAATGAATAGAATATCAAATAGATTTCGATTAAGCATATCCTTCACTTCATCAAGTTTATTCTGAATGGAGTTTATATTTAAGTACGCGATTTTTAAGTTCGATTTGTAGTAACCACAGATTTTCGATGTAAAACAATTCAACGGGTCAGCCATATAATTTAAATCATCGCTAACGGTGGTCACACTGCAATCGCTAGTACTTAACGTTTCTTCAAAGAAGCTATCCGTAAACTGGGGTAGCGAACATGTAGTGCAGTACCAACCAATTTCTTGAGAGACCAATCTGTAGTGACGGAGGTCTTTTACACTCATACCAGTACATTTGCCATGGAAGAGGTTCGAGCACAAAGAACATCGAACGCCGCTTTTGTTGCTTCTGATAGCTTTGTCACAACTAGCACATGTCTTTACCGATTGATTTCCATCTCCTAACAGTTTAAGCAGCTCAAACTGAGTCATTGCATTGGCATTGCTGTAATAGGGAATCCTTCGTCCATAAAAGGCCTTCACTCGACTTCGAAACCAACGTCGTATCGACATTCTAGCTGGGATATTATATGCTTGATACCAGCTAAAACAACCAAAGGCTTCACCACCGTCGCATAGGTCATTATTGTTATTACAAACAAAGTAAACGTTGTCACATATTGAGATATAGCCAACAACAAATATAATGAAGCGGAGAGTACGAAACGTACGTGTAACCGCCATGACACCTCTATCAAATGAACATTTCGGATGCATAATATTAATGCGATAATGATGGCCTAAACCACTTGGTTCAAATAATATTGCTCTTGACTTTATACATTCCACATTTGGTCAACAAACTTTTCCAATCGTTAAAGCTTTTAAGTAATGTTTACTTGGACTTGTATTGCGTAACTTCAAAATATTCGACATTTTGTAAATTTGAAATGTAACTACCGAACCCCGTAATTCGTAATCCCAGTTTGGAAATATTTTAGTAACCCCCCTGATGCCGCCATATTGAGACAGAAATCTGGCAGAGGTTCTTTTTCCCTTTCTCTTTTCCGCCAGCGATCCTGCAATGTTTGTGTTCAGCTGACTCGTTCCACTAATCTCTCCGACGACCTCCGAAATATCTCCGAAGAACCTCTGCGGAGGAGAGAGCGACTCGATTGTCAGCCTCTTTAAATATTAGGTAAGACCCCGGGGTTTATACCGGTCGACAAACCCCCTATATATAGGGGCGTGCCCGATAAGTCTCGTTAACTTATTTTATTATGCATAATAAATACATTTAACGATTATTTATCGGTGTTCAACTGAACCCTAGTTAGGTGATATTGAACACCCTACAGTAATTACGTTACTATTAATAATCTCTACGTTGGCCGGTAGCCGAACGGAGGGATGGAGTCAGTAGCTAACACGCCCCTTATGACGAGCGAGGTTGCCAAACCTGCGAGGACCCTCCTGAAGATCCCCCCGAACCAACAGTACATCCTCCAATGGAAACCTCCAACTTCAGGGGTTGGAGAAGAAGGTTACCGTTGGAACCTGCTCCCAAGTACAACGGCGAGCGGATCGGACGATGTGCAAGTGGAACGTAAGGACACGGAACGACGGAGAGCGACAGTTTGTGAAGTCGTGAAGCGACCCCAGATAAGCGTGGACTGCGGAATCGGACGTTTGCGGGCCCACACCAAGCGTCGACCGCGAGAGAGCTGCAGGTCCAGATCATGGGTGGGCCGGGATAGCTATGCGGCTGCGACTGAAGGGCCTGGTCGAGCGGGGACCGGTATTGGGGGTCCGAATTAGGGGCACAGAACCTGTTGGTTGCGGCCAGTTGATCGCGAGATGAGAAAAAATTGAAGCGACCAAAGAGAAAAATAAACCAAATTTATTCACAAGTCAAATACAAAAGCACTAGAACGGAAAAAACAAATTAGCAAAATAAACAGTACAGAACAGTATTCAGAATACGAGCTGATCCAGATTATCTCTGTCGCTTACAGGGGGGTTCGGAGGAAAACGGAGCTACGTGATGAGCGGAAGACGGCGGACGATCGTGGGCTTGAGAGCTTCGGTGGAGTTCCAGACAACCCCGAAAGTCATGCATGACGAAAACGACACGCCCGAAACGAACTCGAACAACGGCCGGAATGCCATGAGCGACATAGGATGGGGGACTGGAGAGAGCCACAAGCCTCCCCCCCCCCACACGCCCGATGGCGCGGTCGTATGAAACTGGAATGCGCGAACAATCCACCAAGTGGAGGGCGGTGGCTTTACGGCGAAAGGCTTGGTCGTATGAGCGCCAACCTGATCCACGGAATTGCTGGTGGGTACGGAGGATAAGGAGTTTTTAGTGGAGCAGATCTAGTGCTCGGTGGGGGTGGTAGGTGCACAACACCAAGCAGTAGATCGTGAAGGCCTGGGTCCACGAGAAAATGTCGGTGATCTCCTTCGATCTACCAATAACTCACTGCCAAGCGAGGCCAGAGTGATGAAGCAACCGTGGAGGTGGAAGACGCTGAGACTGAGCTGGGCGGCATTGCTCCGAGACCAAACGGGAAAGGAGTCAACGAAGGCGAAGAGAAACCAGACGCCATAGTTGTGGTGAACGATCGGGCTGGGAGAAACGATCGAGTGCCCGGCATAGAAGGGAACAGGTATGGCGATGATGATGGAAGAATACTCAGCATAGCCGGGGCACTAGACATCGCTGAAGAAGGAGAAGGCGAAGAAGTAGTGGTGGTAGATGCGACAGACGAAACCGAGCTCTGTACACCTTCAGGCAAAGACATGATATCGTCGATCAACAGCGAAGCTTGACTATTTCCATTTCAAACTCAATTTTTCTCAACCATAACATCACTTAATTGAGGGCAACTAAATGCCAAATATTAGTTTTCTTTTGATATTTTTGCTAATTTTAATAACTTGATTGAAGAAATACACAGATATAGCTTTATGAAATTTTAATGTATAAATGTAATGTAGTTAGTATATTGTAGTTGACATATTGTAGTATAACATAAGAAAGTATATGACACTTTAAATTATTAATCTATATTATTTACATGAATTAATCTAATTTGCACATGAGTCCTCTATATTATGATCATCTTATTCAGTAAGATGTTGATGCAAGTGGATGGCAAACTTTGGCAGCTACCAGCTCAGTTTCGTTTAGCCAGGGAGACAAAATCTCTCTGTTAGCTGTTTTACCTCTCTTCTATATTTTCCGAAAGGAAAACTGCACTGGCTTCCAACGAACCTCATATCTGAATAATCTGATACAGGTATACTTATCTTTAATATTCTGAGTAGAAAAGGACTTGCAACAGTGACCATACATTGCATCAAATCATAATGTACAAGAAACATATGCTGTGCCTTTGCAAATAATACTACAAGGTTAATTACAATAATTTATCAACAAGCCAAATAAAGGTAAAAATCTGAAAGTATAACATTTTCCATTTGTTACCTCCCCTCCTTAACAAACTTACAGCAGTTCACTCGGTAAGAACAACAAACAAACTATGACTTGGAAAACTTAGCAGAAAGACAAAGATGAGGGGACCTTCTAACATGTAGTTCAGTAAAAAATTTAAAAAAGGAATCCTCCCCTCTTCCCATCTTATAATCCCATCCACTTGCCATAAATCCAAAAACTCAAAATCTCCTACAAGCGAAAACTTACACAACCCTGTCATAGCTGAAAAATTAAATATCTTATTGTCTAGCAAAACATCCGATGGTCATAAACTTACTCTTATAGAGCTCAAATTTCCAAACCCTCCATGCAACCCAATACGCATAGCATGATCACCTAACACTAGTTTCCTCATTTGAATCTTAACTCCAATATCAATGTCACCTAACATAAAATTACAACACTCAACAAATGCATCGTGCTCCACCACCTTCTCTTTCACTGAACCCTTCAAACTACTAACCCTTCCTCCCAAATAACTGACAATATACCTTATCCCAGAATTATGAACTTTAAACAACTTAGCACGAACACAACCATCTACACCAGTAATAAATGGTAAACCCACCCCTTCAACAGAAACAATATCCCCCACTCCGGACAACATACCATCACCCCGAAGATAAAATATAAATAAACAGTGTTCAGTGTTTGTTTCTTCCTCTTTGTCTTCAGACTGTGGCATCATTTCGGGTGACACATATTGAGGGTTTGGTGCAATCGGCCTCTTCACTTTTTTTAGTGTTTACTCAAATGACCTTCCTTTGAGAGATCTGGTGATGGAGAGCACAGTTCATTTCCTGCCACCTCTTTCTTTTCACCATCGATAAGTTCAACCTAATAAATATAAAATATTTTGATCAGCAAGAACACCTTGAAGTCGATGATAACTGATCACCACTTGAATCCAGAAATTGTCTTCCCTACTAAATATAAACAAAACTTTTAACTACTTACAATAAGCTTTCCCCTGATTGGGTCCACTTCAATAATTAACACCTCCTGCATCCTTGATGGTCACTTTATCACCTCTTTGCAGTTTCTTGAGGCTTTCAGGCTGCAATATAATAGTCAAAGCTTCAGTACTTTTTCCAAACAACGTAGGTTAAGAATATTTAGAGTCACCAACATGATTTCAAGTTAAGCTTAATATAAGCTTAAGCTTACTGTGTTAGCAGCTATTCAAAAAGTTGCAAAGTAAATGGTTTGAACCTAGGAGTATTATTAGATGTGTGAAGTTGATCGTCCAGGTTGTTGTAGTCTTGAGAAAGACTATTGTTGGTGACTGACGTTTCGACGGCCTCAGCTGCAGTCGTCTTCAGTCTTTGTCAACAACAGTCTTTCTCAAGACTACAACTTCACACATCTAATAAAAATATGCAAGTTAAACAATACGTGTACTAACTACTAAAAATCTTTCCTAAAGATCAACACAGGCATTAACAGGATAAATCAAATCATGTTAACAGCAGAATGAAACTTAGCATATTTTGAGCTTGTCTCGACCTTTTCTTTGGCAACTCTATATACGAAATTGGCCTGATTTTTATCAAGATAAAAATCAGGTAAATGATAAATGTCTCGGATGCTTCCAAAGCCGTCAAACGAAATGACAAAATTCTCCTCTTCTTTTCCACAATCTTTCCTCGCAAACACACACCAACTTCGTCCAGAGCTTCTACACAATTAATCGCCAACTTTAAAAGAAGCCATTACACTGTTCCAAATAGCGAATATAAGATCGAATTCCTTGCCAATTAAAATTTAAACTTGTGTGAAGCTCCTCGAAGGCCACAACTTGTGAATATGCGCGCGCATTACCACAGAAACTGTATGACAATCAACCTATCTCATGGACCCCTGCTGGCAAGAATTACACACTTTGTCCCGGCACATCTTCTAATGTAATTTAGATTTAGTTTTAGTTTGAACCAATAATTTATTTTTAGTTTAGTTCTAGTATGAAGAAGTAAAATTAGTTTTAGTTTAAACCAGCAAAGCATTTGTTTAGTTTCCGAGGTTTGAATCAAAATCTGTAAAATAATGTTCATGTACTAATAATATTTATTGCTTATATTGCGCAAATTAACATGTTAAAATATGATCAAATGCGCATTACACATAATTATTAATTATTATGCTATAGGCTAACTATGGTACATATGCTTACTAACATTTCCTTACAAGTTAAAAGCTTCACTAAAATAATGAGACTTTAAAAGTTTTTAAAAAATATTAAAATTCTTCTCATTCCTAATATGTGTAGGGAGACTGTTCCACACATTGGGCGCTGCGTTCGAAAATGCTCTATGGCCCAAGGTTTTGTTTGTTTTGGCGCGCTTGTCCAATAGGAGTATACCTCCATTTGATCTTAAGTTATATCGTAGGATCTTTCTAACTTCTATTAGACTACCACCAATGCATTTATGCACCAATATGGCAATCTTAAAAATAATTCTATATTTGACAGGTAACCAATGAAGCTGTATAAGAGTAGGTGTAATATGGTCATACTTTGGAACATAGCATACTAATCGAGCTGCTGTGTTTTGTACTCTTTGTAACTTTAACAAATGGGTAGCTGAGACCCCAAACAATAAACCATTACAATAGTCAATCCTTGACATTATCACTGCCTGCACTAAGGACTTCCTGTTACCATAGTTCATAAATTTTCTGATCCGTCGGATGTTATGTAGATTGTATAACACAGACTGACAAATCTTGTTTATGTGTGTGGTCGTTTTGAGATTCTAATCAAACCACGCTCCAATATTTCTGACGGACGTTGCCCTTGAGACGCACGTTTGTCCAATAGTGAGTTCAGATATATTGACCTTACTTATTTGTGTACCCAATAACTATATTATATAGTCTTTTTCTCGTTTAGCCTAAGCTTGTCCACTGTCATCCAAGTCTTGATATCTTTGATGCAGCTTTGAAGCGCATGTACAGCATCAAACTCACTCATTGTAGAATCCGGCTTGAAAGATAAATAAAGCTGAGTGTCATCAGCATACGCATGCGCGTCTGGGAGATGATTTTTTATAATTTCAAACAATTTGCTGATGTTGAATAATAGTGGACCCAAACAGGAAGCTTGCGGTACACCTTGAGATAGAACAAACCTGTCCGAACAAACTCCGTTAACCAAAACACGTTGTGATCTATCCAACAGATATGATCTAAACCATTTAAGAACGTTGTCAGTAACCCCAAAACTAACTTCAAGACGGTTTAATAACACTTGATGGTCCACAGTGTCAAATGCGGCACTTAGGTCCAGAAGGACCAATAGTGTAACTCTTTGACGGTCCATATTGCATAGAATATCATTTTGAACCTTCAGCAAAGCGGTTTCCGTGCTGTGACCTTCCCTATAGGCAGATTGTAGTACCGGGTAGAGATCCGAGCTCATCATATGATTATTTAATTGATCATACACCGCTTTCTCTGTGATTTTCGATATAAACTGGAGGTTGTTGATAGGTCTCAAATTAGAGAAAGCAGCATTCTGCCCAGGTTTCTTTAGTCTCGGATCAACCACTGCTTCTTTCCATGCTTCTTTCCATGCCATGGGGAAATAACCAGATGACAACGATGAGTTAACCATGCACGTGATGACAGGGAGGAGCTCTTCGATATTCTTTACAACAAGCATTTGATCAAGCGAGCAGCTCTTCTTGGTTGACCTTTGGATCATTTCTCGAGAGGACTGCAAACGTTTCTAATTTTTTTTCTGCTTTGAAAACAGGCTCACCCATTATTTTGTCATAGTCGTCTTGATCAATCACCGCTGCGTCAAGTTCACCGCGAATAGTCATGATCTTACGATAGAAGAATGATTCAATATCATTTGCCAATGCCGTATTGTCAAGGTGGTCGGGGAAGCACAAATTCACTTTTGGATGGAGAAGAACCTTCATTGCCTTAAATAATTTACCCTGATCACCTTCATTATCTCTGAAAAACTCTGTGTAGAACTCCTTACGCGCCTTATTGCAAATATATGTAACCCGATTTTTCATCCTTTTGAACCTGGCCAGATCTTCTGTTGACCTAGTTCGTCTCCAGGTACGCTCTGCCTTTCGACGCTGCCTTTTCGCTTCTGCAATGTCATTAAACCAGGGGACCTTAGTCCTAGAATTCACCGTTTTTGTTCTTAATGGCGCGTGACAATCCAATACTAATCTTAGTGTAGTGTTATAATCATGCAAGAGCGTATCTAGGTCATTAGGATTCAACAATTCAGCATGTTCATTGACGCATAACAGCTGAGGGTTAACAAGGTCTATCTGCTCTTTAACTAGTTTAGAGAAATAGGCAAATGAAAGTTGGCATGCTCATAAAAGGAATAGAATACAATTTAATTTCAAAATGTTTTGATCTACTACATACTATGCACTAGGTTGTTTAATTACAGTTATTTGTGCCTTGCTACCCAGCATGAATTATGGGGAATAGCAGTACTACTTTTGGAGATAGACCTTTGTGACTCTGAATTTTTTGAAAAATTAGAGTTACAAAGGTCTATCTAAAATTAGTTAATTCTGAATGTTTAAAATTTTACCTCTAATATTATTTTAACAAGTCTGCGCTCATTTCAACTTGTCAACATTGTAAACATCAGTTTAAATTTTGATAATCTACTATTCCATTGATTTTCTGGGTAGTTTCGGTACAAATCTTACTACATTCTAGAACTATGAGGATTGTAAGTATATTAATAATATAAAAAAGGTTAATTACTTTCTATTTAGCCATAATTTATACATAATTATATATATTAAAAAAATCAGAAGTTAAAAGGTTCATAATGTACTGTTACCCTGGCACAAAGTTTAAATAACATTACTGTCACGACTTTCTTATATCTAAAATAAATGTTAATTACTTTTACACAAGAAGTGACATAAACTCTCTGTCAGAGGCAGGCATAAATTTCAGCATTGATCTTATGTCTGCTTTCTTAGCCTGGCTAAGACCTTCACCAGCTCTAGCAATGACGGGGTCGGCTACTTGATAGAGAACATTGCTCTTGACCTTGCTTCTTGTCGACTTGTGCTCCAGCACATTCTTCGTAACCAATTTTTCTGAAAACTTGGTCTTGTAGCCAAGGATCTTGGGTTCCACTTGTTTGTAGAGGAGACTCTTGACTTTGGTGAACGGCACCCTGTCATACTTTCCTTGACGAGCAATGGAACCAAAATCCTTGAAATCTTGTGACTTCATCTGGATGATCTTCATTGGCTTGCTTCTGTTTACTTTCTTTAGCATCCGCATCAATCCAACAGGGCTGTATATTTCACTATGGCGAACACAACCTCGATCTGGCTGTGAAGATTGTCCACTTCTTGAACAGAAGAATGGCCAGGCTCACAATACTTGTGTTCTATCGACACAATCTCAGGATGATTTTTGAGGAACACTTTCATAGCAGTAGAAAAAAAACTGTTTCGATTTTGAGGAACGCAAGAATCACTCCATAAAGTGATGTTCTTTATTCTTGGATCCTCTGAATTTTCTTCAACAACAGCTTCTATGATCTTTAGAGCTGAACTGGCTATGTCATTCCCAGTTCGACCACTTTCCCCTTCGTTCCACAGTGCTCCATATCCTCTCTTATCTGCTGAACAATGGGCGGTCATGAAGTATACATTAAGCTTTCTCTTGTAGAAAAAGTTTGATACTTCAGCTGTTGGCAAGGCAAACACATTTTGCAAATCAAAACACACTGTAAATTTGTTATTATCCTTTCGATCATTGTCTCGTTCAGTCTTTGTTTTCTCCTTCCCTCTTAGGTGAGCTACAAAATGTTGTTGGTCTTCTTCAGCTGGATTATTCTGAATTTTCATTGCCTCACATGTATCACATCTATCCTTTTTGGGTACATGGAAGGCAATGTTAAATTCGTCATTGAATATTTGTCGGTACAGATGGATTTTACCAGGTGCGACTCCATTACTGGAGCACTGTTTCACATACTCTTCATAAAGAATTGTGACATTAAGACCTTCTGCCAAATATTCTTTTTTTGTGTTCTCCCTATTGTAGTGGGACTCCACACGAGGCAAAGAATTTATATGTTCGCGGATTCTGTCCTTGATTTCTGGCGAAACTACATTGTTTGCACTCTTTCCCCATTGCAAATTTGTAGGTGTCCCACACATTTTCTGTTTGTTTGCCTGATAAAATTGTATGCGTTTGTGGTTAATATCCAATGTGGTTAAGTAAAATACTTTACAGACTCGAACATTTTGGGCATTAATAGGAAGGCTATAACTCATACTGTTTTTCTTTCGGCTTGTTGTTCCAGCTTTTGAACTTTTCGTTGATTCTTGCTCGGTCGTTTTTCCATAAAAGTGCAATTTCTCGTTGTCACTCATTTTCCAAAACTCATTGAAGATAGCAGACCTATCTTCCACGGTAACATTAGAACTACATCTAAACTTACATTTAGTGGAGTCTTTCTTTGTTTTCACAGACCTTGCGGTTTGTTCATTTCCACGACTGTTTACATACTTTTCTCCAGATTGTCTTTTGTTCTTTATAATGTTCCTTTTCCAACTAGTCGAGTTACGCTGGCGCTTTCGAGTCAGAGGAACTCCAGTGCGCTGGTGAACGTGGACAGTTCTCTCTTCTTGCTGCATTTGACCAGGTACATTTTGTAAGTCTGTCAAGACAGAATTTTCACCTGTGCTAACTTGTTGATGGGGTTCATCATGATCTGCAAAAATTAAATACTACATCACATTTTGGAAAAGGAAAATATATTTACCTCATTTACATACTTTAGAAGTAAATTTGTCTGGTTGAGACAGTGTCCCAACAGTGTCAGTGTACGCATTGCGTATTAAGGGTACACATTGACAAAGAGTTTTTGTAATGCATTAACACATCCGTATTGGTAAATCCCACTCATCCAAACTGCGGACTGGGAGAATGAGAAATTGAGTTGACTGAGAAATTAACCTTTCTTACAATGACAAATATCCACAAATGTAAACAATTATAAATTAAATGTAAACTAATGTAAACAATTATAAAAATGTGAAAAGCATTTTTTTTAATAAACTAACCATTTACAGAGGAAATTTATCTTTGTAAGCCTCCAAAAAGGATAAAAAGACAATGTTATGTCTTACGAAAAACTACTGCCACCCAAAATGGCAGATATTCGTCACTGTAAGAAAGGCTAATTGTCCTCACCCACAGGGAAAAGTATATTAGACACTGTTGCTGCATGTCTCTGAACCTGGAGAACGGATTAGTATATATTTACACCCCACCCACATGGACAACCGAAGTAAGAGAATGATGACATAGCCCACTACCGGGGACACATTTACAATGAAAATTGATCACTTGCCCCACTAACCCTCAATAGTCCCTTGTTGCATTGGCAATGGGAAGCACTGTGAAAATATTTATATTTCATGCAATTCAAATAGCATTACTATTAAACCTTACCATCAGTTGAACTCGATTCATCATCAAATAATTCTCCTCTTGGATCATAATTATCATTAACACCAGAACTATTTTCATCAAAATCACTGCTATCCTCTGCATAATCTGCTACAATATCCGACCTAAAATTTGTATAAAACTCATCGTTATACTGGGATCAATTCCTTATTATTCTTCAGGTAACGTATCTAAGTATACAGGGCAATCAAATTCCTATTTTCTTCTTAACCGATGTGAGAAATACAAGTCCAATTTGAAATACAAAAATATGAAAATGCTAAAGTTAGTGTAGATACTAATTTTCATTTTTTTGTTTGTGTAATATATCAATTTTCAGTCCAATTTTAGCGTATATGACCTCTCGTAATAAATGTCTTCTCAATAACAGTGAAAAATGCTGCTTACCTTTCCAATAACTCGCTGATTTCGTTCTCCTTTAAAGTTTTTAATCGACCATGCTTTCTGGCAGCCATCTTGAAAATGTGATAGACCTTTGTGACTTTGAAATTATGCTAAATTATGCAGATAGACCTTTGTAGATTGCCACTGACATTAAAATATTCACAATATCCGCATAAATTAGCAATGGAGATAGACCTAGTTAACTTTAAAGCTGTTTGAGACATAAACCTCAATTTTGACAAATTTCTCAGATAGACCTTGTTAACCCTCAGCTGACGTTTGTCAGAGCAAGACAATGCCTGCTTAAAACAAGTCATATCTATAGCCTTGGTTTTCCTAAATGTTACTTTCTTTGCTTGTGGTTTGGGTTTAGAAATGGCGAGGTTACAGCGGATAACAGTGTGGTCGGAAAAATACCTGCCCGAGCATGGTACAGACTCAACTAATCTCTCTGCCTTACGCGTTATGACTAGGTCGAGAGTGTGGCCATGAATATGAGTCGCCCCTGCAACATGTTGTTCCAGTCCAAAAGAATCCAAAAGGTCTAAAAACCTCAGGCCATCCAGATAATTTAAGACGTCTACGTGAATGTTGAAATCACCCAAAATTAATAACTCTTCCTTTGATAGTATAACTTCATCAATAAAATCAGAAAACTCACTAATGAATGTACTGATGGATACTCTATGTTCTTCCGAATAGGGTTGCCGATAAATAACAATTATCCTGACTTTACGTGAGCTACTTGTCCGAATAAACAAGTCCATATATTCAAACGACTCCTTTTCGCCTGATCTGACTTTATTGGCCACAAGAGAATCTTTATATAGGAATCCAATGCCACCACCACCACATTTTCACTCTTGACTAAAATAGGGTATTAGTTATAGTCGACTAAAACAACACCATCTCTCAGGATAAGATGCAGTAAGTGGTTGTGGTCTGAAGCAAAGGAATGTTGCTGTTTATTTACAATTCCTTTAGGTCTAAGCCACACTCTGTTGGTACTGATACGGGATCGTTTCTCAAACTTGAATCTTCCTTAGAACATTGTTCTCCAGCTTGTGCCTCCACCTCAACTTCTTTCTTTGAAGCTAAATCACTACCACTTTCTGAGTCACTCAATGTTGGTATCAGAGTCAGACTGATCTGAATGGTCTATTTCACCTTCACTTTCACAAAGAGACTACAATCCAAAACATTGAAGGGCAGATTTCTCGACTAAGCACTTTGTATGCAGAGCTGCTGCTGAGCCTTCTTGGTTGATAATTTAGGCAAACAGAAAATTTCAGGAGCTTTCTGTCACTCTCAGTTGAGGCCAACTTACAAAGGAATCCGGTTTGGATCATGGCAGACAGATGTGAATCTGGTAGCTCCGACAACAGCGTTGTAGAGGAAACTAATTATTCTATGTTAAATGGAATTAAATACGATAGTTCTTTATTTGAATACCTAGAATGTAACAATGGCCGCTTGATTTGGACAAAGACTTAGATTCGCTGAAAAAAATCGTAAAAGAATCGGTTCAACAAACGGGAAAATGGTCTTCGCCTGGTGGATCAAAGCGGTTCATGAGTACCAACGATAGTCTAACAATAACATGGTACTATAAGAAGCAATCGACTCTCACATTTCAAGGGACGGCCCTTTCTTAAAAGAAAACTTGTTTAAATTGGTCAATAACAAGTCATGGTCTTTAACCGATTTCATTGACTTAAACGAATCGAATGGACCAAATGAGAACATCAACAAGCAGTCCGACTTTATTTTTTGAAGCCACACCAGTACCTGATCACGACGGAACATTGCTTAGATCTGAAAGCCAACCGTCTTCACTCGAAGTCATCCATACTGAAAGCCAAGAAACAACAGCCTCTGGACTGGGTTTTGGATTAGATAATTGTCGTTGTTCGTGTTGGGAATCTAATGGAGGGCATAAAACTCGACTTAGTGATCTTACAGAAACAGGTCGAGGCTAATACAACTTTGATATCAAATAATCAAAGAAGTAATATTAACAACGAAAGTCAAGAAAGCAAGAAGTATGAAAAGCTGCAGAATAAATTAGCCAGCAAAGACAAAGAAACAAAAGAGCTGAAAAATAAAATCATGTCCCTCGAGACCAGAGAAAAGTCTGCGGAAGATGAAAGGGACTCCCTTAAGCTCGCTCTAAAGCTTGTCATGCAGGATAAGAATTAAAGTAATTTTCAACAACATGGAAAGAAACAACACCAGTCAACTGCAAACGTAGGAAAAGAAAAATATATAAGGAAAGATGGGGGACGTTATAGTCAGAATAACATAGAATTACACAATGGTTTTGAACCACTTCAGAACATTGTGGATAAAACGAAAGAGGACGATAAACCTACAGATGGTACAAATAGCAGACTCTTGCGTACAACAGTTATCGCAGGGGATTCCATGCTGAAACATCTAAAGGGTTATAAAATGTCGAAGAGCAGTAGAGTTAGAATATCTACTTTCTCCGGCTGTACGATGAAAGATATGTGTGATCATATAAAGCCTATTTTAAGGATGGGTCGTTGCTTGAATTGACATTCAAGCAACGACCCGAACGATATGTGGGCTAGGTGGAAAGGCTTATTAATGGCGTGCATTGATAAGCATGCACCACTCAGATCCAAACGTGTTGGCAATAAAAAATCCCCATGGATAGACTATTACGTGAAAGGCATAAACGAGATTTCTTAAAAAAGAAATCAGTGCAGACTAATGACCATTAATATGAGAACAATACAAGCGCGCCCGAAACCATACAAATAACGAAATTAAGAAAGCCAAACAAGAATATTTCACAGTAAATCTGGAATTCAATAAATCAAATCCTAAGAAAACATTTAATTAATGAAGTGAGTTCTCAACATTCTAATAATACAAATAATATTTCAGAAATTAAAATTGGAGAAGAAACTATAAATGCAGCTGTTGATATAGCAGAACCATTTAACTCATACTTCTTGAGTGTTGGCAAAAGTCTAGCTGCTGAAATACCAACATCTAATGTTGAGCCTAAGTCGTATCTCGAACGAACGGAAAAAACGTTTTCTCTGAAAACTCCCATAGTGAATATTGTTCATAAATTGTTGAGCAGGACTAACGACAGGAAAGCTGCAGGCCTAGACAAGATTCCATCTAAACTCTTGAAAATAGCGGCCGATATAGTCTACGCAACAACCCCTCCCCCAATTGATTAATCTCACAGTACATCAATCTCACAGTACAGTACTTCTTTTAGTTCTAAATTACTTGAATTAGATACCACTTCATTTGCCAAACTACAGTAAATACATTTTCAGTGGACAATATCTCTCAGAGCTTTGTATTGTCTGAATTTAATTGTTTCATAGGACATCAAAATAAATACATGCAGCCCAATTAAACTTTTTAATTTTTGAGTGCAGCAACAGAATAGTGGGGGGTCTACTGCTGTTTCTACCATCAATCACTAAGAAATAAATTACTTTTATCACAATATCGATGACTCACGAAATAATCAATGCAGTATTTTGTATATAGACACCAATGGCTGTTGAAGGAAGAAAGTACATCTCTATCATACAATGAGTGTCCTTTAAAAAAATCAAATAATAATAATAATAATAAATGGTTTGACATATCTTCGCATTAAAACAATGAATTATGATATGTTTATGCACTAGTCAATTGAAACCCCCACCCCCCGGTCCTGGGACATAGTGGGGGATAACAAGGGGATGGGATCACTTTTGAACAATAATTTGTCCCCTGGGGGTGGTGGGTTATATAACTTTTGCTTCACGATCCAGTCCCCACCTGGGGGAAGAGGAGAACGGACATGGTATATCAACGAAAATGGCGGCAGACGAACGAAAACATGCGGCTAAAAACTGACCTACTCCAGACTAAAAATAGCATCACTGCTATGTCATTATGATTATGGTAATATGATACACGCTATCTGTCAATGTTTGGTATATACTTCATGGTAACACTAGACCGATGTTTTCATGATTCTGTAGACTGTATCACTGTGGCGAGATTCCGATAAATGCAGTTTATTCTGTTGGTTTATTCTTTTCGAGATTCTTGCCCCAAGGCAAACGTAAATATACGATCAAACGATCCAGTAACATGCAGTATACATGATTTGAGAGTTTTAAATACTGTATTCGTTGTCTATCTTGAAAGTTGAAATACAGGTTTTTCAAATTCCTGATATAATTTGAATAATTTATGCCGCTAGCGTCGGAAGTGCTAAATTTATCGGCCAATCAGAAGCCGCAGGGATTCCTGCTAATAACGCCTTGTCTGATGAAACGTCAGTATTTCGTCACTAAATTCTTGGCAGTTTACCTGTCTACGCAGCACTCTACTTTTTTACTACTCTCCGATAAAAGCTAAACCGTTTAAAAACATCTATAATACCCAAGTTGAAACAATAAATTATATCGACAGACTCGTTAACTTTGATGGTTTTTCCGCGGTTCAAATTTTATATAGTTGTAGAAAGTATCTAAAACGTTTCTATTTTCCATTAACTCTTTGTGGTTTCACAAGGCCAAATTTCCTGCGGCATGAATAATAATAATTTACGCTGCACTGCAGGAAAGTTGGCTGGCATGTGCTCTGACAACAGTAGTTATGTCTAACTAAAATATATATCATATGGCATCATGTGTAACATGAGCCCTGTGCGCTTCAGCGGTGTTGCTATTTTTAGTCTGGAGCAAGGAATGTTTTTAATCCATTGATTTCATACTTATATCGAGCCATCCAATAAATCTTGTGTTCGATCCTTATTTTAAGATATTTACTAGAATCAGACAAATTTACATTTGTAACCAATATTTATAAAATTTGCATAGTTAAATATTTCCTTCATTAATATGAATATTTTGGCTGGTTTTGCAAGGTGTTATTTCAATACAAGGACAGAATGGGAGGGGGATTTACCCTAAAAGTATCCCCCAGGAACTGGGGTTTTTGACATCATTTGCTTGGAGTCTAGGTCAAAACCCCCACTATGTCCCGGGACCGGGGGGTGGGGGTTTCAATTGACTAGTGCATTACATCAATTGATAAAATATTTAAAAAGGTCGTAGAAGTAATATATACATAAGTAATGATAAAATAGTATAGAAATACAATACAATATGAAATTAATTAATTAATTTAGGCGTAACTATAAGATACGATTAATATAGATGTAAAATATTACAACCTAAGACTAAGGTTTAGTCCCCACATTTAGGCACATAGCTGGAATAAACCTATGCTTGTACCTATTAGTACGACACTTTGGTATGGACAAGCAGTCCCCATTGCGCAACGCCCGCCCGTGTGCGATCACACGGGTCGGAGCCAGTAGGTGGCATAGTTGGCTGTTAGGGTTGGTAATCTTCTTGAAGGTCTTCGTACACAGTTCATGCCTTCTGGTATCTAGACGGGGGCATTGAGCAATTTGAAGCGCGTCAACATAATGCGAACCTGGGTACAAAATGCGCATGGCACGCTTTTGAACGAGTTCGATCTTGTTTGAGAGATAGTCAGGGAGGCTCGTATGCCAAACTGTGCAAGCGTACTCAAGAACTGAACGTACCAGTGCGTAGAAGATAGGAAGGAGGTCGGATGATGGAATACCACTTCGTCGTAGTGTACGCAATATGTATAGACGTTTGATGCCTTCTTCACGATGATGTCGACATTATCATTCCACTTCAGATGGTGATTGAGCGTGACCCCAAGTATTTTGAATGATGACACAGCGTTAAGGGGCTTCCCATTGATGTGTAGGGGGTAATGTTCGGACTCTGTCGCAGAAAGCTGATCAACATTTCATTCCTTTTTTTTTACATTCAGTCGCATGTCATTGCGCTCTGCCCATTGTTGTATCTTATCTAGATCAGACTGCAGCGTCGATTGATCACATTTAGATAGAGACTCAGAAATTGTAACATCGTCAACATACTTCCATTGACTTGTGCGTGGAGATTTCAGTTCGAGGTCGTTAATCATGACAAGAAATAATATCGGTCCCAGCTTGGTTCCCTGGGGAACACCTCCATTAACGTTTCCCCACGAAGACTGGAACTCACCGATCTTGACGAACTGACGTCGATTAAAGAGGAAGTCACAAATCCATGGGATAAGACATCTTCTGACTCCGAGTGATATCAATTTCTTGATTAGGATGTTGTGGTTAATGCGATCAAACGCCTTACTGAAATCAAGAAAGCAGACTATTAGATAGTGTGAAGGGGCATCCAGGGTATGCAACCAGTTATTTATCATATCAATAAGACAATAGTTTGCAGAGGAACCCTTTAAACTGCCAAACTTCTTAGGATCTATTTTGCACTTGATATCGTCCATCATCCATCTCACAACAAAGTCTTCAAGAATCTTGGAAAGACATGCAGTAAGGGCAATGGGGCGGAGTTCATCCTCGCAAGAGGCAGGTTGTACCTTAGGGACTGGAGTGATACTAGCGTCTTTCCAATCAGATGGGACAATGCTTGAAGATATAGACTTGTTAAAGATGGTGCAAACTGGTTCAGTTAGTTCGTATGCAAAGTCTTTTATTATGCGATTGGGAATACCATCTGGACCATGTGATTTGAAAGGCTTGACCTTAAGAAGTTTGCAACAGACCTCAATGGGTGTAATTGTTGGCGCAGGTTGAGGAGCAGGTAAATAAGCTGGTAAAGAACAAAGATCAAGAGGTGGAAGGTCAGCACTAATTGACAGAAAATGGTCATTCACTACATTAGCAAGATTGATTCCAGAAAGGGCAACACCGTCCTTGGTGATATTAATAGACGTAGATGATGTATTCTTCTTTCCCGAGATTTGTTTAACATAGTCCCACCATTTCCTAGGGTCACTGGATTTCAAATGTTGGACTTTGTTAACATAATAGGTGTGTTTTCGTGAACGGATCTCATCCTGTATTTTGTTCCTGTAATGACGCCATAGCACACAATCACCGCTGTGGAAGGCTCTTTGTCTCTCGATAATAAACTGTTTCAGAGTAGGTGACATCCACAGCTTATCAGTGTTGTGTATCTTGATTACTTTGGTAGGGAAAAACTTGTCAATGGCAGAGCTGAGGTCTGTAGTAAAGGAAGCAGCCAGATTAGAGGCGCAGGCGGGCTTTTGAACATCTGTGAACCACACATGGGTACTACACCACCTACCGAAAGCTTCGCAAGATGACTGGGTAAACCGACCCACATGACGCTTTGTTGCGTGCGTCCTATCTAAAATACCAGCACAGCTGGTATCCGCAGTCCACAGGATAGTGTTATGGTCAGATCTACCTACAATCATTTTCAAAAGCGTTGGGACACCCACAAGGTTTTTGACTCATTTCCTCTTTTTGTGCTCCCCCGGGCCCCTGATCAATGTTGTACGCCATATCTACTGCGAATTTCGTCGAAATGATAACTTGTTTCACTAGACAACATTGTAAAGGGAGGGGGAGGGAGGGAAAGTAGCCCCATTGTCAAATAGATGATGTAGATCAAATATATGATAGACAATTTTAGGTGTCCCAACGAACTGCGAATTTCGTCGAAATGATAACTTGTTTCACTAGACAACATTGTAAAGGGAGGGGGAGGGAGGGAAAGTAGCCCCATTGTCAAATAGATGATGTAGATCAAAAAAATGATAGACAATCTCAGGTGTCCCAACGACTTTTGAAATTGATTGTAGAGGTGCAGTAATAGTAGGTGTACAGTAGAGATGAGATATGTTAGTCATAATTAGGTCTAATATATTATTGCCTCTGGTAGGGTCACGAACGACCTGCTTAAGATTATGATTTACTAAAACATCAGTGATATCTAAGGTGTTAAAGTCTCCTGAGATAACTACACCGCAGTCAGGATGTGCAGAACGAACCAGATCTACAGTATCAATCATATACACCACAAGGTCTTTCTGTTCCTGTGCAGTTGTGCCTCGGGGAAATACACAATGCCCAACATTATGCCGGACAGTGGACGTGGGAGGCGATGAGGACGAAGCCAAACCCACATACATTCATAAGCAGCGTTCTCAAGATCTTGTCTTCTTTTAGAGGGAATGTGCGAAGATACAAATGCACAAACACCACCTCCACGACCAGTAGACCTGTCTTTACGGTAAATGGTAAATCCATCGATAGATAATATATTATTGTCAATGTTCATTCAACCAGGACTCGGTAATGGCAATGATGTCCGTTGGGGTAGTTGACACGAACGCAGACAGTTCCTCGATTTTCGGCAGTAACGATCGAACGTTCATTAAGCAAAAGCACGGCAATATCTTGCTGTGCTTGCGAGTACGGTCGTTGTTATTATCCCGTTCCATATCAGTGACTCCAATGAAGGTCTTTGTGTTCGAGTTGACAACTTGAATATTTAATAAGTTGGCGCTATTCGTTCCAAGTTGCTTTGTAATGGCATTCAGGTGTTCAGCGAAAGACTTGATAGTACTTATAGCTCGACCATTTGAGTTCCTCAGATGGTTACTGCCACGTTGTCCTCTGGTGAACGACAGCAAATTGTAGGACTTGAGTTTCTCCCACACATGACTTGACAAGGGTCTGTGTATTGACATGTCACTCGACCTGAACTTGTGAAGTGACTTCCAGCAATTTCGCATTGAAAAAAGCGTGTTTCTTGAGTAAGTCAGCATGTTGATAGACCTTAGACACTACGGATCCAACTGATGGTATAGAATTAGTAGAAAGACTAGGAAATTTAGTAAAAATCGATAAAAATTTCAGAGCTAAAAGATATGCGGCATGCATATAGTGCAAATGTGGGGGTCCATTCAAATTAGATTTACTAAGACGTATTAGGGATTCTACTCCAATTGTTGGTGTGGATAGATTATATACAGTAATATCACGTTTGCGAGTTTTCCCTTTGTCTTAACG
The DNA here is from genome assembly GCA_035772405.1 of Chrysogorgia sp. JL179-B06. Taxonomy (NCBI): domain Eukaryota; kingdom Metazoa; phylum Cnidaria; class Anthozoa; order Scleralcyonacea; family Chrysogorgiidae; genus Chrysogorgia; species Chrysogorgia sp. JL179-B06. Next base: position 1,597,096 of record JAYKKM010000250.1, read on the forward strand.
GGTTGATTTAATCACTAATACACCCCGATTGAAGTTGTATTAGAACTAATACGACCGCGGCAAACCGTGACGACAGGTAGTATTACACTAATACGACCTAAGGTAGGATGAACCCCAGTAGAATTATCAAATCACACACGAAACATTGCAGTATTACATCATTTTTATTAACCCATCTCGAAGTATGCAAAGACTGCCGCACCCTTTCGGGAAAACTCGCAAACGTGATATTACAAAGTAATATCATGAAATGAGGCATATTAGCTATTAAACCGCCCACTCGATTCGGGTCATTTTTTACTAAATGACCCTCATCGAGCGGGCGGTTTAATAGCTAATACGCCTCATTTCATGATATTACTTATAATAAGTTGATAATTCTACCCACATTGAACTACTGTGATGTGGAGCTGGCAGGAATACATAATCAGAGGTCTCTATGCATGTCAGGGAAACTGATCTTTCCTAAGTCGGGACTTGAAACTGATTGGTTAATAGAAATCCCAAGTTGTGTACCTCTTGTATTAGAAGCAAGTTACATTGTGTAATGCTAGTTAGGAAATTCTATGGCATTTTAACATCATATCTACCAGTAAAGAGCTATTTTCCATGTTTCAATTAATCTGTTCATACATGTTATAGCACAATTATCTATTACCTTAATTGACAATATGTGAAGGATATACAACTTTTGAGTTCAAATTAGTTTTTGTAACATTGTACTGTACATTTGTGAATATGTGTTGAAATTTGTAACAACTGTAATTTGTTAGAAAACAAGACCCCCCATATATTGATACCAGTGTTAGCATTGAAGGGGCTATCCTGTATAAATATTGTATTATTATTATTATTATTATTATTAATACTACTAATAATAACGCATTAACAATAATACTACTAATAATAATGCCGAATGCCGATTGCAGATACCATATTTGCCATGTAACAAAGCATATATATGGCATTGTGTACTATAGTATCTAAATTATATCACCGTGCACATATATATTATAACCTATATTCAGAATGCCATGCCTAGTCTGCTTGTCGACAATGATCTAGCTAACACACATAGCAGTGACAGTGTCAACATACCCAATGTGAACATAATAATAATAAGCTGTATTTTACATTGACAGAATAAGTTGTGTCCCACTATGCCAGCTAAGTATATTTGTAGGTCTAACATGTTCCATATTAAAATGGATGGCGTACTGTAAACACAGATTATATATGGAATACATGCCAGCCAGTGTACAAAACATGGACGTCAAGATCATATCGTCAGAAACATAATATTCCTGGTTGAAAAAATTATAACCTTCTTATTGCCAGTGACGGCCTCTAACCATTGAGCCATCGAGATTCAGATGGAGAGAGGTTACAATGATGCACTGGTTCTAATGATATATGTACTGCCTATGCACAGCAGTCACTATATATTTCAGTAATGACTAATGATTGGATGTGTTAATATATACACTGCTGTTATATCAATAGAATCAGTACATCAATGTTACGTTCACTCACCATCTTAGTCTTGGTAGCTCAATGGTCAGAGCATCTCACTGGAAATCAGAAAGTTATCCCTGTCCGGGAAACAGAATAATTTTTCTGAGGATATGATCTTGCTTGACAATCATCCATGTACTGTATCGTCTGTTTCCCTTATTCACTACAGCAGTGTATATATTAAGTATTAACACTGACAAGTATACATAGTAATGCTTGTTTATTGCTACAAAATTGTAGGCCAGGCCCAGGTCATATAAACACAGCAATAGTATGCATGTTTTTTCACCCTAAACTACTGTATATATAGGCTAATTATCAAGCATATAGTATTTATAATTTTAATCAAATAATAAACATACTGTACATGCAATTCCAAAATTTGTACTACCATCTTACTATTCTGCAGTATTATAAAGAACAAATGGTATATATTTTAAACAGGCTGGGACTGGCCATTGTGCTATCTTGTGCCAGAACAATGGCCAGTCATTGTGCTGCCACAATGGCTGATTTTACACTGCATGGATTTAATTCCAACTGTCAAAATATTATACAGTACATATATGTTTTGAAAATTCAAAACATTACACACCTTCAAATTTTCCCAAATCTCTCTGTTAAGTATTTCAAAATGTGTCTATTAGATTTCGCAGCTTGGAGCAAATACACAATACAGTGTGCAATTATATTATTTAAATTACATTAAAATTAGCGAGTCAAGTCAAAAAGCACTAAACTGAACTGAACCAAAGGTAATGGCTATTCGTATGGTAGCCGTACAATGCTAGAATCTCTTAGAATTCAACGAAATGCAGGTAAATATCACCAAAATCCTAAACCTAACCCTAATCCTAACCAAATTGCTAACCCTAACCAAAAAAAAACTATGCAGAAAAGGCAAATTAATTGCTCAACACAGACCGGCTAGTCGCCGTGACAATCACAATGTACATAATTATAATAGTCCTTTTACCTTTTACTTGTGTCTGTCTTTGATTATCTTGTCCTTCCAACACTACAGTTTCGGCTTGAAATCAGGAAATGGCTGGTTTTTATGGCAATATAAATTTCGCCGTCGGCGAATGGCGGCTTGTTCCGGCAAGCGGTTTGTCGCGCTGGCGTCAATTTAAATTACGCCAAATTTAACGCACCAAAAAACCGTTTCAATACCGTTTCAATTTTTGCATTCGCAATCATGAGATGGTTGCAATTTAAATATTAATTGAAATGCAGAGGTCTACCAATCAGCTTCTGTCTATATATAGTTACCAGGGCCACATTTTCCGATGCCGCGCATGATGACGGTTGATCATATATATATATATACCTATAAACTCGATCCTAGATCTAGGAAGTGCTTGCATCTCGTGTGATAATGGACTAAACGCCGGTCGATATTAGCACCCTCAGGCCTTGGGCCAGCGCTTCGCGCCGGGCGAGCGGATAAATTAGTACCAGTAATTTTCCAAAAGAATGGAAATCGGCTAGAGTCTCGCCCATATTCAAGAAGGGTAAAAAGAACGACACAAGTAATTATCGACCGATATCCGTAATTCCAATAGTAGCAAAGATCTTTGAAAAGATAATATTTAAACAGCTTTATGGTTATCTTAACGATAACAAATTGCTGCCTCACTGTCAATCGGGTTTCCGGTCACTACAACATAGAAAGTGTAATAAACTCGGAATTACAAAACCTCGACTGTTGGTTGAAAGCTAATAAACTTAGTCTTAATATCGCCAAGACAGAATTTATGATCATTGGGTCTTGCCAACGAATTCGTAATCATGTTAACGACAAAATTAATATTGAAATTGATGGGAAAGCAATTAAGAGAGTTGGTGAAGCCAAATCACTGGGTTTCTTGATTGACGAACATCTCTCTTGGTCAAAGCACATAGATTAAAGATACAAGAAAATTTCTTCAGCCATAGGTGCACTTAACTCATAAGACCATTTATAACCATAAACACTGCTCTCCAAATTTACCAAGCATTAATTCAACCACACTTTGATTACTGCAGTTCTGTTTGGGATGGATTTAACGTGAAAAACTACAAAATCGCGCATCCAGTGTCATTACAAAGTCGAGTTATGACACTAGTGCTAGTTTTCTCTTGGATAAGCTGCACTGGGATAATCTCTCCACACGCCGGAAAAAGTTTAAGGCAGTCTTGATGTTTAAAACAATGAAACACCTTACCCAGTGTACTTGCAAAATTTATTTACGCTCCGCAGCACAGAATACAACCTAAGGAATGCAGATATAATAAATTGAACTTGCCAAAGCCACGTACGAACTATCTTAAAAGAAGTTTTAGTTATAGTGGGGCTTTCCTGTGGAACAACTTGCCCCGACGTTTACGTACGATGGACTCACTGACATTATCAACATTATAATAATTATTAGTTGGACTCTCACACGGCAATCTTGTAAAACAGTATTATTATTTCTAAATCTGTAATATTTTAACCTAGTATATAATTTTGTAATAACTGAATGATTCTACCGTGTTGAAATAAAGTGTGTGTGTGTGTCACGCAAAGTATCGTTTCCTACTCCCTCAATTTCTAAGTTTGTTTCCAACCAAATTAACAAGCTGATTGTAATCAATCTCTCCATGCTTTTCAATAACAAACAGTTTCTGTGTCTAAACACAACAACTGGTAGCTGAACCGCAATCTGCATTAGAGGACCAATCGGATGATGAAATAGAGATTTCTTCATGGGAAGTGCTGGATGTATGGTATTTACGCACATGTTAAAGTGCCTATGTCACAAAAAATTTTATTGCATGTTTGGATAGATGAGAGCAAATTATACTTTAAGTTCTTTTCTAGTTTTCGATTTGCTCTTTTAGTTCGCGAGATATAGGCACTTTAAGGCCGGTTTTGGCAAAAAAGCCGGAAATTGCCAGGGGCCTGGGACGATAGACGTGTGACGTAGCATAAGTACTTTGTTTACGACGTGCGTTATGCATTCTCTATATTTTTCAAAATTCATTCTCTATATTTTTCAATACGCATCTATCGGGCATTTTGCTTCACTTTGCAATAGAAAGCATAATAACAACAAGCAAAAACACGCAGTCGATGTCCTTATGCTACGTCACACACTGTCGCGCCAGTCCCTTTCACACATTTCCTACAGGCGCGTAAATTTTTCGCAAAAAGCCGTTTTTGGCATGTTTAGAGACCTGTATCTCGGGAACTAAAAGAGCAAATCGAAAACTAGAAAAGAACTTAAAGTATAATTTGCTCTCATCTATCCAAACATGCAATAAAATTTTTTGTGACATAGGCACTTTAATTTGTATTCACAAAGCGAACGAGCAAGTGAGCCTTTGTGAAAACAAATTAACAAGTGCATGAAAACCATGCAAAAGCAGTTCCCATGTACGAATTTGTTTATTATTTTAGCTTTGCATTAACTTAACACAAATAACATTACTATTAACAATCGGCCATACTACAAATAGCCGAAGTAAAAAAATGCTAAAATATTTCTTTCAATAAACTATAAATATCAAAACATTGAAACTCTTCTCAAATTGTTAAGTTTTTCGTTCATGCAAGACGTAAAGGCTCTACACGGTTATAAAACTTAGCGTATTACAACTGGATCTACAACTGGGCAGCAAATGCTTTAGGTTTAACAGGACTGATATTACGAAGTTCAGCTCCTGTTCTCGTTTTTGTTTGTCACTTTGAATATTCCAAAGACTCCGTTCCATCTGCTGCTGTCATCATCTTAATATGTCTCACCAAGACATTTGTCAGGTTCTTCACAACCTCACAGACCAAAATGCGCTGAGTTGAACAGCCAAAGTGTATTCAGAAGTGCCTCACGGTTAGAAATTCCAAGGTATGAGCTGCTAAAAGCTTGTTTGCTTTACCTTCTTTCTTAAGTTGTTTGCTTTGGGCATTTCCATGTCCTTTCAAACGCAATGTCTTAGTCGTTGATGCTCACAGAATATTTTCGCTCTTTCAAATGCCTGTGGAACCTTGAAGGTTCGTATTCTTGACCATCTTTTCTCTTGACACTCAAAATAAATTCAGAGATAACCAATTAGTTCTTTGCGGCACAGTTTTGAAGGATTTCGTGGCTTAAGAACTGAAGAAGTAACTTAGTTTTGTCTCTCAGTTTTAGCTCGAGTGTTTCTGTTTTCTTGGTCAAGTATATAGTCCTCAATTGGTTTCTCTAAAGTTTTAAATATTTTAAAACTGGTTCGGTTCAAACTGAAATCATACTTCTGTATAAACAAACTCAAAACAACAAAGGCGGCAATTTAGCTAATGCCGGCCGTCAACGAATTGTGACATGATCGTTTCGCGTTCCTGATTCGCTAGCATCACCTTTGAAAAACCTTGAAATGGGTTTTCACACCTAGACCCATGCATAAATATTGGTATCTATATAATAGGTGTTTTCTATAAAGCTTTGAAAGTTCACAAACTCCAGTTGTCGAAATATCACCACCAACATTAATCAATAACACATATTCTTTACAGTCTGGTTTATGCTGATGGAAGCACAATGCACTCCTTCACAAAACGAACTGTTCCAGATTGATGTCAGTTATCTTAGATATGTAAATGCCATCATCTTTTTTGAAATTTTCACTTAAGTTGTTCATGTGAAAATTAAGATATCACAGGTATAAAAACTTTTAGATCTTCATGGCTACACCACAGACAGGCAGTGACCTCATTTTTGGACCAAATACAGTAGTGTGCATGCTTAACAACGTAACGCTATTGATTATTCTCATCCAGCTCTAGTAAAGAGAATTAGTACTTAATAATTGTACAGTAATAAGGTTTTTTGACTTGGTTTTCTTCTATGCAAATTGTCTGCTGGTTTACTGAAATAGAGATACAGGTAGCCTGTTGCTAATAGGAACTTTACAATGACATCAATAGCAGCAAAGAGCCTATGTTTCCAAGATAATTAAACAACTGACTATGAATTGGATGCACCTTTGATCACTTGCTGTCGCTCTGCAAGATGTAAGAGTACCTACAACATCAGAGACGTGTTTTTGACCCTGAATCCCCCTGCATATTCCCCCAATTCCAGCGTTGAGAGGATTGGGGATTTACATTGACTCGTGCATTAGCAGAGGTGCAGAGCTCCAGACAGAACTTGAACCAGCAACCTTCTAAATGCTGAGGTTTGTCCAATACTACGAAAGTATACAGATCGTTATTTTGGTGAAATTTTGTGCACGATCTGTAGAAATGACATTTGCTTTCACAAGTCGTAAAAATAATTTACTAATCGTGAATTTTTGTTGAAAGAAAAAATTTGCTCTCGGGTATCAGTACCAATTGTACGGATCGTATAGCCTGCGTTGCCGGCGGTTTTTTAGGGTTGTGCGTTGGGGTCGAGCAAGGCGGAATGCGGGCGAGGCAGAATGCGGGCGAAGGGAGAGGGAAAAACCGTCTGCCGCAAAACTAGGGGTATTTGCATTATCCGTCCACTGGTGAACGGAAAATACTGATTGGTTAATATTTCAAGGTGTCAAATACAATCAATCAAATGATATAATATTGAAATATTAGTCAACATCGTTAAAGAATGTATGGTTAAAGCGTAGGAAACTTATTTTGCTTAATACTCAACGAGAAATTATTCTGAAAGAACAACAAGAAGTTGCTGTAGAGGAAATTATTTTAGGTAATGGTGTTCTCGCAGTTTTACCAACCGGTTTTGGTAAGAGCATGATTTTCATAATTTTTGCCCTCGCAAGACAAGAAATGCTCAAACGATTGGAGATGGATACTGTTTCGTCTATTTTGGCCATCTCTCACGAATATAATTTCGTACCAGATAGCGGGTATGCAGTCAATGGGATTCAATGACGTGGAACTTTCCGAGCAAACTTTAACAGAGCTTCTTTTAAGCTTTGTTGAAACAAGAATACGAGACTCCTGTACAAATACAACGCGCCAATATATCGTTGGCTCTCGGTTCGTTGCAACAATAGATTATAGAATACCCGTCCACTTTTCAAACCGCGTTTAAAGGCAGAAATACAAACCAAGATGCTCTAAAATGTCTTTAATAATAATGTCGAAGGTTTATATTGTGTGTACTTGTTGATAGTTTTAAAATAGAACGAAGCAATTGTATTTGATGAACTTTCCATAATTTGACCCTTTTACTAACTGTCTACAATTTAGCGTCAAGGAGAATTGATTGTCGTGTTTGATAAAATCAGCAGTCATAATTACACTTCATAAATGTATCCGGCACCGACTAAAAGCACCGACAAGAGACGCAGTACATAAAATACACATATTGCCATTAAATTTCAGGAAGATGAAAAGTAAGAAAGGAAAGAGAAACGAGGCGTTCAGAAGCGCTTTTGGTAAACTTTTGGTGAACAAACAGTTGATGGTAATAATCGCTTATATGTTGCTGTGCCAGGAGAGTGGCTGCTTGTGTATGTCCTCTTTATCCACTGGGTCTTGCAAAGGCTTTGCGTCTAGACGGGTTTTAATGAAATTGTACAATTCATGGGCATTCCGTATTTTTCGCGCACACGGTTTACAAACCCGTTCAGATTAATGTGAAGATTAATTGCACAATCTACAGAAATCGCTGGCACTTGCAACGTTTTGTTTTCTTCCGTTACTGGCCTTTTTCTTTGGGGTTTGCATTTGTTGCAACTTTTACTGTTATTGTTATGAATCCGTGCAAGTGCTCATATTACAAACCAGTCATACGATTGGTTGTTTTTAATTAGTTTTTAACTAGATTAGGATAATTGTCGTTGGGGGCGTAATGCAAATACCCCTAGTTTTGCAGCAGGCGGTTTTTCCCTCTCCCTTGGCCCGCATTCCGCCTTGCCCCCAACCCCTAAAAAAACGCTGGCTACGGATCGTAGGAACGGTGACATTTCGTAAAAAGGTATTCACGATCCGTGAAGACTCTGCCTTGGTGTTAGGTAGGGCTCCCAAAAATGTTGTTTATCTGTACGGATGGTGCGAATGGTTACGAATCGTAAAATCTGCTTACGATCTGTGAACGCTCTGCGTTGGTGGTAGGTAGGGCTCCAGAAAATTTTGTCGACCCATACGTTTCGTGAATCTTAGTTGACAGTGTATATTAGTAATCAATTTGACACAGTTTTCAGGTGTTTACTTTTATAACCATACAGCTAATTGCATTAAGGTTGTCCTCCGACAAAGCTAAAAGGTAAAAGCCTAGCGCGAAAAGTACGATGGGAGTGACTAGTTAAACTGCGTGTGAATAAATACCTATTTTCCCGTTTAAACCAATTTTCTTTGTTGTCGAGTTTAACTAGCCTGTGTACAGCCTGGATATACACCTGTAATACAGTCTGAAAACTCGCACGATAGCTTGTCGACCCCCCGCTGATCTACTCAGATCTGAGTAGTAGATTTTGAGTGGTTTAATACTCATATGATTCATAATTGTTTATTTGATTGGATTATTTGATCTCACAAGAATTCCCAGAGAATCAATTGTACCTGAAATAAGTCAAGGGTTGTGATTTGAACAATCAAAATCTACCACTCAGATCTGAGTAGCTCAGCGGGGGGTATATCAGGCAGTTTTTGTTTACAAATAACTTGCAGATAGTTGTGAAATAGAATGCGGACCTCAAATATGCTGGAGCCCGCCAGTTGTTGAAATGTCGAATAATTAATTAATCTCTGCGTAGCTGTGCTATCACGATAGTGTTAAACTCTAAAGTAGTGTTTTGTACAAAAATGGATGAGGAGGATACTGTAAATATTATGCTTAAAGTTGTTCGCCAAGGCAATAAGAATCAAAACGATACTATAAGTATCAATAAGCAAGATGTCCCGATTTTTGACGGTGTAAGAGAAATGAGGGAATTCTTGATAAAAAATTTCAAAGACGAGCTTGCGCCAGCAATCGACAAATATTCCTTTCGCTTGGGTTACATTGGAAACAAAAATCGAAAATTTACAATTTCCAGTGATGCACACTTGCCGAAGGCCATTCGAACGTAAAAATGGGCTGGCTCACGCTATGGACAGATCCCCATGAAGCAACGGCGAAGTCAAAGGCTTCTAATTCTAATGGCTCAAAGCGACGCTTTTCCCAATTCATGGCATTTCATGCCAATAGCAATGAAGGTATAGTAAGGCGTTTTTCAAAACTCAACTATGATTCCATGTGCTGAAAACGTCATTTCTTTTCAGTTAACAATTAACATTTCTTGTTTCCCTCAGGCTCAGAAGATTCAAATCCCGCCGATGCGTTTGACAACTGTGTGCGACGGTTACGTGACAAACACGGGAACGACATTCCTGAATTTAAGATAAATGTTTGGGCAAAAATGGTGGTAAGGCCGGTTCGTTTTATTGCCTATTGTGACAACTTAGGTTGCTAACAAGAATTATTCTCACATTTCTTTTATTTAAGATTAACGGAATGCATAAAAGTGAAGATATGCCTCCAAACATTCCGTTTTTTACCGGGCGTAAAGCTGGGGTAACTTCGCGTGCAGTTTCAACTGCTAGTGCTAGCTCGGTCTCACTGAGTAACGAATGTAATGTCAGCCAAGACAGAGTAGAAGTTCAGGACAAGGAGAAATTAGTAAGTTCCTGTAACTAACCGTACTCAGTCAGTAATATAGTTATTACTGATGATTAAATGCTTAATGTCGTAATAAGTTAACTTTCAAACGCGCTATTTGTGCTGCCACTACTTACACAGAATTTCCTCATTCAACAGATACGAATGCGCTCAACTATTATCCAGCAATTGAAGGACCTGAAACAACTTGAAGAGACTCAAGTCTTAACAACTGAGGAGTTTGAAGAGCAAAAGGCCAAACTTTTGGGAGAACTTTCAAGTCTTTAAACTCTGACATGCCTTTTATACTATTTACAGGCATGATCACCGTGTACCAGTAAACAATGGACACAGAATACGTCATACGTCTCATCAAAGTTATTTTTTCAGGATTCAAAAGCAGAACAGGATCCAAAAAACTGTAAACATAACCCAAATAAAACTCTAGTCCTAACCCTCAAATAAGGAAATACTACCCTACTTCTAAACCCAACATTTCAATGATGCAATATTCTGTGTTCCGGTACACCGTGAGCTAACCGATTTATTCATAACTATTTGATTACGTGTTATTACTACTTTCATACTCATAACTAGAAATACGTTATACGCAACACCCCTCGCCCACTACTGTTTGAAACTTTTATAGTTGCTAATTTACTACTGTAATACAGTACTGTAGTTATGCGCTTTGTCCTAGTGACGTCATCAGCGTTCAATAATTCACAGTATTCGACGATATTGGGGAACAGTGACACCAAAGACTGTTAAAGAATGAAGGAAGAAAGTGCATTCTCTTTATCATTCAAATGTCTAGGGGTGCATATAGTGCAAATGTATGGACATCAATTTGGTTTTAATACAGTATTAGGGATTCTATCCCGATTGTTGGTGAGGATAGATGCTCTTGAGGTCTCAATGCAGGGCAGAGAAACCGACCTTTCCTAAGTCTGGACATGAAACTGATCGGTTAATAGAAACCCTAGGATTGGTACCATATGTTAGTTAAGAAATGTCTTGAAGGCATTTTACCACCATTTCTAAAGAACTATTTTAATCTCAATGAATTTGTTCATTGCATACATGTAAGATCATTATCTAATATCTATTGCCTTAATTGACAGTACTACATTTGTAGGATTTATACAACTTTCAAGTTATAATTAGTTTTTGTAACATATTGTAGACATACAGTACATATTGTAATTTGTTAGGAAACAGGACCCCGTCAATACCAGTGTTAGCATTCAACAGGCTATCCTGTATTTTTATTAGTATTATTAATAATGCCTAAACTTTTCCCAATCCCAGAATGTATATAGTACAACTCTCTCGGTTAAGTATTTCAAAATTTGTCTAAAGATTTCTGAACAATCACAATGCAGACTATACAAGTTACAACTAACAAACAATAACATGACATGGTTGTTTTATTGAAGATAAAATATTGTTCAACGTACTGTATACATTGTAGGCAGAAATACAGATATTTTATAGGTTGGCAGACATTCAACGTTTCGAGCGAAAGCCTAGCTTCGTCACTCAAGTAGTCAAGATCGAGTCTTTTATAATTCAACGAAATGCTAATCCTAATATAACTACCTGACCAAATTACCAAACCGAACCAAAAAACTATGCTGAAAAGGCATATTAATGTATTAAAAATGTTTATCGAACTCGACCGGAAATCGCGGGTTGTCACTATATTATATCAGTAATGCTTGGATGTGTAAATATATATACACTGCTGTAGTGAATGCAAGCTACATAGGCAGTACTGTATACCTATATCAACCGAATGTATTATGTTGAATTTGTAACCAGCTTCACTCTCCATCTGAGTCTCGGTAGCTCAATGGTTAGAAGGAATCAAGTTACAGGTTCGATTCCTGTCCAGGACTCAGAATCATTTTATGAGGATTCTACTCCAATCTCTCCCTTATTCACTATACAGCAGTGTATATATTAACACTGACCAGTCATACAGTAATGCTTGTTTATATACTATAAATTGTAGGCCAGGCCCAGGTCGTATAAACACTGAAACACAGCTATAGTCTACTATATAGGCTCATTATTAAGCACAGAATAAACATACTGTATATTCCAAAATATGAACAAACACTTACTGCTAGAATGGATATCGTCTTCGACTCGCTTTGACTTGTTTCTGTCGCAATCCTTCTTGCTGTGTTGGTTTTGTTACATAAGTATTGAGGTTTTGTTTTTAATAACGACTGTCCCCTCTCGTTCTCTTCTGCTCTGCCAATCGTTATTTAAATTACTCATTTCACGTACATTTCACGTTTTTTCGAGTAAAACAACACAAAATTATGTTCTCGCTCACGACCTTAGATAAATATCCTTTTAGATCCATAAATATCCTTGTTTACCTACTTTCTTCCCCAAGAGCAACGTCATCGTAACCAAGACAACCGATGTCCAGTTGATGGATACCGATATACGCGGCACAAACTTTTTACAGAACTAACTTCCCATATACGACCGGACATTGTACACGACCAGACACTCTACCACTCCGTCAAGATTATCACCCTTGCCCCAGCGCCTTCGGCGCTGGACGGCGCTTTGCGCCGTCAGGGCGAGGGGATAAATAATTAGATAGTCAGCATGCTCTATGTAGTTCCGAACTTCGTTGTCTGTCACTTGAAGAAATTATTCAAACACCATAAAATTGGGTTCAGGGCAATTCTGCCAAGCAATGTCGTTTTCTCGAATATAGTGTTTTGCTTTGGAAAACAGCTCTTCACAGGGCATAAAATCTGGTGAATATGGTGGCAGGAAAATGACAAGGGCTCCGGTTGCGTTCATTGCATCAATTACTTCTTGAGTGTGATGAATCGCCGCATTATCTGAATTAAAGACATAAAATCATAAATATCGTTTTAATATTCGCACAATTATAACTCAAATCAGATTGTCACAGTATAAATCGCAGAATCAGTTAACAGACTAATCGCTATAATTATGTCAAATATGTTACCAAGTACAACAACTGATCGAGGATTAAACCCATCGAAAGGAAGTAACCACGAAATCAAGAAATGTTTCTCCAGTGACGTTTCCATTGTAAGTTGCTATGTCAAGTACACCTTCTGTGCATACTACAGGAATAGCTGTAATACGTGGTCCCCAAGCCAATCGTGTGCGCTTCACTGTTGCACGCTGTCCTTTGAGGCTGTACCCATTCGCTCAGCATATTCTTTTATCCTAAGACAATTGAATATCAACCAATTTATTAAGCTTGTTAGAGAGTGCCCTTTTCTTTGTTATAATGCCAATTAATGCTTTATCCATGAACAAAAACCACAATCAATGCACTTACAAATCCACTTTCGTCTATGAAAACGAACATTTCGGGTGGCAACAGGCATGTCACAGCCTGAATGCGCCCTTGCATCTTCGCTTCTTTGCAAAGCAACATTTACAAGCTGAAATGAATATAAAATTGCCCATTCTCACCCATTGTTTTATTTAAATAGTCAACAATAGAAAATGTACCTTTAATTTCAGCTGTCATAGTTATGAAAACAGCAGACAGCAGCGCTGTCCACAAACTTTTTTACGCGTTAGGCCATTTCGTTTTAAATAACGACACAGTGTCGAGCATATGTTCTGATCCTGTTTCATATACAACGTCGACAATTTCGGCTAACGATTTCTCTGGATGCTCCAACAGTATCTTCATAATAACCAATTCTTCATGCAGGTGAAGTGATATGCAACCGTAAGGCCTGCCAATTATTCCTGTGTTGACGTTTCCCATCCTTCTAAATTTATTCACGTACCGAGAAAGCGTTTTTTCCGATATTTGCAAATAAAAGCTAACCTCGTCAATATCGATTCCCATTCTTTCAATTAGGGAAATAGCTCTCCATCGCAAATCTTGACTGTACGCACGAGGCATTTTTAACACAAAACGTAACAGTCTGCAATTCGTAAGAGGTATTTTACTTGTTTTCAAGGGACAATTATGCGAAAGCGGCCACGCTGGGACGAAACTTTAAATCATAGTCTTGTTCTGCCGTTTGGCATGCAGAATGAATAATTATGAGGGAATTTTTTTTAAATAATATTTAATTCATAAATCCCATCGAACTTTTCGCGCTTGGCTTTTACCTTTTAGCTTTGTCGGAGGACAACCTTAATGCAATTAGCTGTATACCAGGAGTTCTGAAAGTGAACTGTTGAATCGAAACATACACGGAGCAGTGGGCATATTAAAAGTATTCCCGTTCGTTTCTTTGAAATATGACCGCACAACCGCCATAAGACCGCGATAAGTCGTTCAAACGTAAACGTGAAGTTCGATTTGGCAAAAGTATCGCTTGAATAGAAAGTTTATAACTTCGTGAGGCTTTCTCGTTTCGAGTAAATGTTGTGGTTTTGATTGTTATCGAGTGGAAAACGGCAACAAACGACAGCGTCTTAATTCAAGGAGACATTTATAGAACCTCATCTTGACAATGATGACATCCCGCAAGATTTCCAAAGTAGCGCACAATTTGATGCCTGCCGCTGATACGAAATCCTAAAAATCGAGTGTGTGAACCACATAATACTTCGCCCAGACCTCTGTAAGATTAGTGAGCTGCTCGCCTTATGGCTCCGCAGCAATTATGAATTTCAGTAAAGGTATGATTTGACGGCAAAACGCCGCCTATAAGGAGTTGTATTACCTGCGTTAGTCAGCAGTAATGCGTTGTTAGGATTTATAACGGATGTTGAACATATGTTGTCTCGTGTCTATTTTTGTAACAGTGTAGCTATATAAGGGGAGATTCAATCTAGTTCTCTGACTCTCCTCCGCAGAGGTTTCTCTTTAGTTTACGTGTTGTGTGAGGCGAGCATTTCCTGAAGTGGCAAAACGCTAGTTATTAAATATTTTATTATTAGTCTCCCGAGTGAGGACTGAGTTAAAATTAAATTCAATGTGCGTTTCAATTTCAATTAGAAGAAATAGGCAACATTTAAGGAAATGCGAAATTTGTGAGCATGCAGTGACCAGTGTGGCTTGCTATCAAGACAGATATATATGTCTGAAATTGTAATAGAACTGTTGTATGAACTAAGGGGCATGGCGGATTGAGTGATGTGATAAATTACAATATAATCATTGTCAAAGTGAGGTGTGATAGATAGTGTGTAGCCAGTCATCTAGCGCAATATCACCGAGAAAAACTAGTGTAGAGGCAGCAAAACCAACGAATGCTCGCCACTAGCAATCATATAAAGACACATGCAACGGAAACATATAATTACTCAAATATTAATGACGGCCAGAATATGCACAGATAACGTGTTTATCAAGTATCATTTTGCGTATTCACTGCTTTGTGTTTTGTAATGTGAAAAGTGGATAGAAAAACAAATTCCCAATGAATATATTATTTTCGATACCAGTCTTTGACAATTTGTTTAGCTGTTCTATATGACCATAGTTACTCCCCAACCGGGTTTGGAAGGCCAGCGTTCTTCGAAGGTACACGTGACCAATTCGACTTTGAAGGTGCCCGTCATGTGACCGCGAAGGTGCATCAAATCGAAAAAATCGTAGTGTTGTGGTCTTTGGGAAAGTTATATTGCTTGGCATAAGTCGTATTCTAGGCAGCTTTTATTTGTGAAATGGCGTCAACAAGTTCGGCACCCGATTTTGCTTGCCAGTACTGTCCGAAATTATGCAAGTCGAAAGGAGGACTTACGAAGCACATTAGCAGTTAGCACGTTGGCGAAGGATCGATCTCAAGCGAGTACGTGAAGAAAATACAGCTACGTCTCTTGACTCTTGAAAATATGTTGTCGATCATACGTGACATTGCAAAGTATTTGTCAGACGAAATTATATACAAGAAAGAACATATTGCATAAATTTTTGGCTTGTCAATTTATTTTTGGCTTATTTTATTCCATGTCAGGACCAGAAGATTGTGAATCTAATGTTGATCCATCTTCCAGAACGTTTATTAACTTTCCTTGAAGAGGATAAGACAACTGAAGAAAAGGTATTTTATTTTATTTTAGTCATTATCTATGCCCTATAAAATAGTAAACTTTTCTTTTGTCAATTCGATTCGGTTGTGTGTTCTTTTAGTTGACATCCTTCAACGAATTTTATAGCATATTTTGAAGAATAGAAAAATGTCATGCATATAAATATATATGCTAGTTGCTATACTTTGACTTGTATAGGTTGAAATATGTATCTCTCCCCAAGAACAGGGGCCCTTGACATATGTCATTGGCTATGTTCTGCAATCTCTTTACAGAAAGAGTAGAAATTCACCAAGATGGAACTCGCCACGAAACAAAGAAATTCAGGCCTTGGTGAGCTCAATGAGAATTCCAACTGAAGAAAATTATTATATTTTCTCACTTTCCAGAGGAGGACTGTGGACACCTAATTCTTCAGTTGTTAGTATTGCTGAGGTATCTAAATTGTCATTTAAGATGTACACAAATAAAGACAGAACCACTCGTCTACCTGCAGATAAAATAGTGGATGAAGTGCTAACTTCTCCTCTTGTGAAAAGCTTATGGTGCAACATTGTAGAAAATTGTGATGTTCCTATATCAAAGGAATGTCAGTCTTTGTGTCTGGAAAATATTGTTAAATTATATATTACAGTAAGGTGTTTTTCTTTTGCTAAAGATATTGTTAACAAGTATAAACTTAATGGAAAAGTCCAACAGAAAAAAGCTTTAAGAAAACAGTTAAAATTAGGTAGTGAATAAAAATTGAAAACAAAACATTGAAACTCACCAAAACACTCTGTCTCACCAAAACATTGAAACATTAATTATTAGTCTGTCAAACCAGATTTTCTTTTGCATGCAAGAATGATGAGCCTTGAAGAACCATCCCCAGACATTTAGGCAAATACTCAATCAACATTACAGTGTTGCCTGGGAATATTTCAATGTTGCACACAAGAGAATAATATCCGGTTTGACAGTAACTGTGTTGGTGAATGTGGCAGCTCGGTGTTTATACTTACTGAATGCGAAAGCTCATAAAATCGTAAAATACTGAACAATTATCTGAATCCCTAATGGCGTTTTTTCTGATTGTCAATGAGCTGCTTTAACCATTGAGCTATGGCTAAAATCACCAATCAGGGTAATTTTACATGTATGGACATATATTTACATACTGACAAGCCTGATTACAAAAGCAAGGTTACAAAAGGTTTTGGTTAGTAATGACTTATTTGGTTAATAAAGGTATTTAATATTTCTGGAATTCCGGATATATAGAAATGTTTTACTCAGTAAATTATACACATACTGTATATAGTATAATTGACTGAAAAACGACTGTTTCCTAGTGACTTGTGACACCAGAACAAGTTATAATGTGAGAATAGTTTATAATGTTATTGCAATGAGTTTGATTTCTATACTATACAAACCAAACTCATTGTAATGCTGTTTTGGTGTTACAAGTCACAATGAAACAGTCTCATCTACAATCAATTATGTTTAAGATTTTGCTTACCAGGGGTTTCACTCTGCTGAATTTTTTGTCTTGCCTTAGCATGAATAAAATAGTGTCATTTTGCCCTTAATGGATTATTTGGCATACCATCTTTTTATGCTAATACATTCTAACTTGACATCATTACGTCACCGGAAGGCCTTGAAGTTGCATTTTTCACAACTGGCCCCAGTTTGGTCTTAAAATGTATATATTCCAACACTCAAAATTTTTCTTCACCATAAATCCTTAGAGTATATATATAATTTATATAATGGAACAAACCAGCTACACCTGCAATACAGTATAGTATACAGGGAGCTTCTTTCCACATACAGTTAAAATGTTTTGGGTGTGGGCGAGGTAAACGATTCCAAGCTCTACTTTTCAGGATATTTTTTCCTTCCACTTGGTCTTTTGGGCAGGGGTTCTTCAGAGACTGTACACCACTTATTCCGCTTCCCCGTATGCCGACCTGCAACATTCCCTTCAGCAACTGGAGCAATATCTCGTAGTGTTGCAATTCTCAGGTCATTGTATCCAAACTCAGCAGCAGTAGGGTTGTCTGATCGTCTTCCTTGGGCACGCTGATAGCCAAAGTATTCCTCCAAGTCATCTTGTCAGAATCTCTCCGTCAAAACACACTCAAAGCCTTCCTCTAACAAAAATTTAGTTACGTCTATAACAGACGAAACTGTGATCGAAAGGCCCTTGAATGTTTGGCAGGAAAGAAACATTTTTCCCCTCTCTCCACTGGAAAACTTGCCATCTCGTGTCTGGGTAGATGTTTGCCAGTCTGTCAGATACTTCGAAAAACATTCTGCAGCCAATCAAAACGACTATCGGTTGAACTTCTGTAAGGAGCCAGCATTGGATTCCGTTTCTTTACATGTTCTGAGGTGGAACGTACATTTAGGCAGTCAAAGAAATCGTTTATAATTTTGCACAGCTTGGCAGTTTCACTTGCTTCGCCTGAAGTATGAAAACGTTGGAGTGCTTGGGCAACAGTGTTACTCAACACCTGTACTGCAAGGCTTACTTTCATATTTGAAAATGATTTCAGAGCGATGTGGTCCACGGTCAGTTTGGGCAATTGATGGAAACCCAAGTCCAGATCTGAAAAATACAGCTTAGATATGTCTTCCCAAAGCATGTATTTATTATTGTTCCACATGTAGCGAGTGGACGTACCACTGCCAGAACTGTAGAGGCAATTGCGAGTGGTTCTCATCAAATGTGGAACATCAGAAAAAAAGTAATGTTCCTCCAAGATGCAAATAGGTTGGGTACTGCATAAACAACACCATTTGCTTGTTTAATGCCAGCCACAAGATAATGTAACTCGTACAAACGTCGGTTAGGGGAGGCTCCATCACTTACTGCTGCACAAACCCAGAGATTGCAAACTTGCTCTAAAATTGACACAGCTTTCCAAAACAATGGCATTATTTGATAGGAAGTGACATCCATGGTGAGGAAGTAACCAAGTGTATACTTCAAATCGGTGGATGCACCTCTAACAAGAAACACAAGGGCATGAGTGGCAAGATCAGGAACAGATGCAGCTTGGTTTAATTCCTCTTCTCCAAGGTCTACAAATCCAATAAGTTCGTTGGAGTGTTTGTCAAAGACAAGCTTGGACTGAATTTTCATTTCGTCAAACGAAAGCTCGACATATCTTTGGACGTCAAAATACTGGCTAGTTTGTTCCATCAGTCTTCCAATGTTCTGTGAACTAAAGCCTGCCTTAGGTTTGAAAAAATTTCGGTAGTCTCGTAAAGTTCGTTCACTGGGTAGGACCAAAATGCCATAATCTCTTAGTTCCCAGTAGGCTGCTGGAGATTTTGCATGGATTGATAAGCAAAACCTGGTGATGTGTGGATAATACCTTCTTCCAAATTTAGGAGTAGACAGAAGTTTTCTTTGTTGCTCCCAGAAAACCTTCATGTGAGGGGTTACTTCTTGGTCACTGTCAGCCAGAATGGAAAGATCTTTTTCAAGGTTTTCATTGATGGTGATACTGTTTTTTTGAATTTCGACTTCAAGTTCTGCCAGACGGTATTCAAGCTGCTTGCAAACAATTATTTGTCTCTGTACAGTGGCCACCAACCTTCCTTTACTTCATACTGTGAGAGGTGCTTTATCTTTGAGTGGCTGTGGTTGCTTGGTCGCTTTATCTGTTAGCTTTGCAAGTGATCTCTCCTGGACAATGTAGCTGACACAGGGATTCTCACCTTCACATAGGATTTTGCAATCATAAGCTCTCAAAAACACATTTGCTTGGAAGGCAGGACCATCTTCTTGGTAAAACGGTTGACGAATTGGAACGGTGTGTCTTACAATGCTACCTCCACTGGAGTTGGGATCTTTGGCATATGAACTGTGAAGTTCATCATTTGGAAGACCATCGCATATCTCCAGGTTTTGTAGGGCAGACATTATGGTAGAAATGGTAGAGAATCTCATCGAACGCTTGTGGGTTTGGTAAAAAGTGTGGGTATCAGGAATGAACCAGTTGTACACAGAAACCGAAAAGTTCAGACCAGACGAAACAGTCAATGATAATTTTGGGAGAGCATAGGTTGGATGGGTGAGTTCGAAAATCACACTATCTTCGTTTTCTGACTTCGACCATCCAGTCAACTTCAAGGTATGGATTTTATTTTTTAAATCATCCAAATTTTCATATTTCGAAGAGATATCGCAGGTTGGTTGTCGTACGATTTCTCGTCTTGGGGTGATAGGTGATGGAGGTAGGCTTTTGATAGGCAAATTTAACGAACACACTGCACCAGGGGATAGTTTTTTACGAGTGGAAACTAAAATATAAAACAGTATAGAAATGGGTTATTCCCAAATACTTGTATAAAACGGCTGATCGACAATAACCTCGTCAAAGTCACATAATTATGTAAACATGAGTACGCAAAATATGCAAAATTTGAGGTTGTCTAGCTAGTTGATACACGACATAAATCACAAATAATTCGTATTTATACTTACAATTTTCAATAAGTTCTTCTTCGAAATGTTTCTCGCAGACATGCAAGGTACGTTTGTCAATCTGTCTTCTCAAATCAGTGTCGATCATTCGGTCCTTTGTCACAATGTTTATCCACGCCTCACGAGTCGTCTTCGAAAGATACTGATTCCCGTGTGCTTCCTACTAGTTCCGCAACCAAATACAGAACAATTGGCTCCCGGCATCTCGAACCAAATTCAAAATGAACACTTTTACACACAGTTTAACGCTTAGAAAACTCACTGCTCAAATATTCGCTTGAACGCTGTCACGTCATAGTAGACAATAACATATTTTGTCACATGACCCGGCCTTCCAAACCAGGTTGGGGGAGTAACTATGATATGACACATATACATTTATATATTTTATTGCTGCCACCCGGCAAGATTCTCGTCGACCGAAACTGCTGACGATAAGTTTAGACAACCTCGTACCAAGAGTCTTCTCATCAAAGGCTGATCACGTGACTCCAAGGATATTGGATTATTTTGTAACCTGGCTTATTCTCGCTTATATCATCCGGGGGGCCGGATCGCTGTGAAAACATACCACAAACTTCTATAATTGAAA
Organism: Chrysogorgia sp. JL179-B06; assembly: GCA_035772405.1. Lineage (NCBI taxonomy): Eukaryota > Metazoa > Cnidaria > Anthozoa > Scleralcyonacea > Chrysogorgiidae > Chrysogorgia > Chrysogorgia sp. JL179-B06. Next base: position 1,618,283 of record JAYKKM010000250.1, read on the forward strand.
GCATAAACAGTATATTATGGATAATTTAAAAAGATTACAATTTATTGGAAATACAGTACGGACTCCAAACATGTTGAAAGCCTTGAAAGATGGTGGGTTACTTCGAAAAATACGTTGATTTACTGTACATTTGTTGCTGTCATAAGATAAACATGATTAGTATTTAAAATAATAGTCAGTCTGACTGTATTAAAATTGTAAATTCGAACTGTTCTGGCGTTGATCATCGGGACTTTAAGATCTAGGACGGCGACAGCAGTAAAAACAATACAAATTTTAGCATTTGAATGAAACCACGGTCGATTGACTAGCGTATTTGACACTCCAAGCTTGTTTTATGATCTCCAAAACGCTTCAATATTCCTAAAACGATTATAGTGTCTGTGTTTAAGTCAGTCTTAAGTCACATCTCTCCGCGAGTTACCACCGTCCTAAAGACGTGAAAATGTTCTCAGTGGCGTTGTAAACAGAACGCGAGAACGGCGTTGAAATTACTCTTGGGAATAAAAATTATTCATTCTTATTGTTTCGCATGAAGATTCTTTTGTTTGAACGACGTCCGCGTCCTAGTAGGTTGCCGTCGTAGATCTTAAAGTCCCCGTGTTTATCTTATGACAGCAACAAATGTCCGTAAATCAACGCATTTTTCGAAGTAATGCACCATCTTTCAACTTCTGTCTGCAGTCCGTAGTCTTTCCAATAAATTGTAATCTTTTTAAATAATCCATGTACTGTTTATACTTTCAATTATAGAAGTTTGTGGTATGTTTTCACAGCGATCCGGCCCCCCGGATGATATAAGCGAGAATAAGCCAGGTTACAAAATAATCCAATATCCTTGGAGTCACGTGACCAGCCTTTACCAGGGTCTTCTCTTCCCTCGGTCCACTCCCCTCCCATCCGCTCCCTCCCCGGGCACTGAGAAGACCCTGGGTACGAGGTTGAAGTTTAGACACTGTATCGTATTAAAATTCATTTAGTAAAGTTTAGTGTGATACCGAGTATACTTTATGCCGCTGAGAATATTTATATCGACAGACGTCAAAAATACGTCTTTACACAGAAAGATATGAAAGAAATCCTAACTCGTCGAATCCTAACTTGAATCGTAACTCTTTTTTAGTGAACTGTTTCAAATTTTGTGAACGCAATGATAAATAAGTGGTGTAGAATGCGTAAAACACAATTGTCATGTGAAATGATGAAATTAATAGGAAAATGTCGTTTTGTTGCTGAGATATGTGCGGATAGGATAACGATGGAGGAACTAAGGGAATTGATATTCCACTATTTCGGAATACGTTATTAATAATAGTAAAAATTATAAAAGGGTAAATTTGACTGCAGTGATTGTAAAGGATTGAGTGAGTTGCGGCAAATGTTGATGTGTCGAATAAGAAAAAATGGCACCAGTAATAACTTCACCGGAATAATGACTGACATGGAAAAAATGGCAGCAATTTATAAGAAATTTATAAGAGCATTTGTCAAAAAACAGACATTCAACTAACACAGTATATTGTTTGAATACAATGTAGTGTTCGCTTGACACATCTGCAACGGATATGATTTGGTTTAGTAATCTGCTTTGTATACATGATGCCTCCGAAGCAAAGCTTCATTCTGCCCTTATTACTTCCAAGTGTTTCAAGAATGAAGCCAGAATAACAATCATATGAAACTTTTATCGTATTTATGATAATGATATGATAATGATTTGTAGAAAGCTAGTATTTCATTGGTTGTTTTTAAAGCGTCAGTGCAACGGAAATAATAATTAATTGTAGATGCAACTATATTGGAATTTGCTAAATGGTGAAAACAAGTTATTGAGATGCCATTTCTATAGAAATTCAGAATTGAAAAGTATTCATAACTCATTTAATGGGTGTTTTTTCTCCGAAAATGTGTAGTACGAGTTTACAGTTTGAGTTTCATGGGTAGTGCCATTTTTTCCGTGTCAGTCAATGTGAGGCAACACTAATATATTATATCAATAGTAAAGTTGCTCGCAAAGACACGACTACGGGGTAACAATAGATTATATCACAGTCAATGTGAGGCAACACTAATATATTAAAGACACGACTATGGGTTTATATCGCCGGTCAATGTGAATAGAGTTGTTCGGCAACAATATATTATATCACAGTCAATGTGAATAAAGTTTTTTGCGAAGACATGCGACTATGGGGTTTTACCGTAGAACGAGGCAACAATATATTCATATCACAGTAAGACACAACTTCTACCGTAGTCTACGGGATTTTATCATAGAACAAGGCAATGCAACAATATATTATATTACAGTCAATGTGAATAAAGTTGTTCATGAAGACTCGACTACGGGTTTTACCAAGCAACGCATATGTACTAAAATTATGATTATGTTATTGAAACAGGAGATTGGAACACATGTTAGCATGTAACATGTTTTGACATAAAATCAATGCAACGTCTCCTTCGATCCGTATTAGATTGTCAATGGTGGGGATAGAGAAAATTGTTGAGGGTACGTTAGTATAATATGGATGAATGACAGATTGTGAAATTAATTTAACGACTCGTACCATTTGTACCATCCGTACGGATGGACAAAATATTTAAGCGTAGCATGACATAGACCATTGATGGATGGTGAAATCACTTTTACCACTCGTAACGTTTGTGGGAGTGTGAAATGACTTTGAGGACTGCTATTGAGCATTGACGGATCGCGAATCATTTTCACCATCTGTAGCATCCGAATATATAACATAGACCATTGACGGATCGTGAAACATTTTCACCATCCATATCATTGGACATGTATGTAAATGCTAGCCAGATGCTCTTACCATTGAGTCACTAAAAGTCATGCTGTGTTTTCACAAGTACTTGTTGGAGTACAAGTTGTGTTATGACAGTCAATTTTCAGTCAAGCATGACTTGTCCCAGGTTTAAATACCATAATAAAATATTAACCTTGCCCTGCCATCTTATTTCTAGTGGCTCAATGGTTAGTGTCTGGAGCTCAGAGTTTTTCTGAGTATTGACTATTTAGCACAGTAAACTATACAATCTTTACTAGCTTACATCCAGCTTACACCTGCCACAAGTTTTTATCAATGCTCATTTTTGTGGGTACCGCAGTCAGCGGTACCTGCAGTACCCATATAGTCATGATGTATCTTGATCTCTTTATCTCTTGGTTAGCGCTTTTACACTGCGCAACTCAGCCACTCGGAATAGTCGTGTTGTATCGTATATGCTGGGCTCTGGGTATGCAGACTGTTCGCGGATAGTCGGGAGTAGAGTCAGGAATGCTCGCGCTCTTCGTGGGAGGCATAATATCGAAGCATTCGTGAGAAATTCACAATAAGGCTTGTCTTTTTACAAGGTTTTTGTAGTTCCTTTGAAAGGTAAGCAGTCTATTGTTGTTTATAAGTAATATCATGACTTGAGGGGAATTAGCGATTAAATGTACCCGCGGCCGAGGGAAGAATTTGTGGGACTTTTACGAAGGGGATATTTAATCGCTAATTTCCCTCAAGTCATGGTATTATTTTGTAAATATCATCGCCGAGGAACGTTTTGATCTCCGCGAACGTTTAAACCACTAATTTCGCTCATTGCTCATGTAAGATTATCATCCATTTCTCTTTGTTTACTAAATTTCCCTGATGTTGGAATTTAATAGAAGACAAAGAATTTCTTTCTCTACTAAATCTCCCGCTTGTATGAACAATGAGAGAAATACGTGGTTTTGAGTAAAGCCCCTCTGGCTTGAACAATATTGTTTCATGGGAATTGTTTGTGTGGTTGCATAAAGGTTCTGTAAATAAAGATTTTTTGTTGTTAACTGATGTTCCTATCATGGTATCAATAAATGACAAAACCTATTCTTTTATACTTATAATTTATCATTAACTGGAGAATTATCCATGACATGTGATGCTGGCCCTTACGTTTGTCTAAAAATGCATTTGCAAATTTGGTTAATTTGCAATTGTGGTTTAGAAACTAATGAATGTTGCTTGTTAATAATTGATTGTAACAGTGTTGAAGTGTTCACAATGTCAGACAATACTTTCAAGATATTTGATTCACACTCAAGGGGCCTGTATGGAATGCCGTGTTTTTCTGGTAGCTGCATTTTGCTTACTGTTCAAAGCTTTGAGAGTCTAAAATTATTTTTTTAAATTATTTCACCAATGAAAAGTTGTATTCCATTTGAAGTAGAAGATGTCAATGTCACTTTGGCCAGTATTGATAATAACGAACATTATAGAATAGTTTCTGTGAAATTAAATGTTTTGTTGTTGACAGATGTTCCTAACATGGTATTTTATTAGATGAGAAAACTTGTACCTTAACCTATAGTGAATCATTAACCAGTTAATTATCCATGACATGTAATAATGGAACCTATGTCTGTCTTAAAAATGCATTTTACAAATTTATTCTCTGCTGATTTAGTTTAATCTGCTGTTACCTTACCAACAGCACTGTATTGTTTATGTACCCCCTACGCCCTAGTCTATAAATATTGTGGTGTTTGTCCTTGATCAATCTATCAGTGCAAGCGTCTATCAAATGAAAAATAAATTCACCCCAGTTTTTTATGATTGTATTTGAAAGAACACATAAAATGATGTAAAATAGCTTTTACATGACTTTCATATCTTATGCCGTTCTCGAGATATTACATTTCATGTAACTTGAGTGGGACACTCAGGCATATATTTGGATTGGTTTGACTAAACCGGCTCAAACCATGCAGACTTACTGAGTCATCAAGTCGTTGTTATTAGGTTCTCATCGTAACATATTCGTTCCCAGGCCACTTTGTAAAGAAACAAAATGTAATACTTTTTTATCGTTGCAGTTACTGTTTTATTGTTTTAAACAGTATTGTTAGTTTCCAGAATACTCTTTCTTTATAATTATTTGTTTTTAACCACACTTGCAGCAACTTATTTAGTTTTAGGAAGTTGAAATGCTTTCTCCATAATTTCCAATGTAATATGTTACCATAGCAACCACATTAGAAGCATGACAATGTTAGTTTTTGACTGAGTAAGTCAGCAAGGTATTAGGTTTGAATCTATTTAGTTGAACCAGTCTGAAAATATGCCTGATTTTCAGTTTTGTTTTGAATGCTGACAGTGTCCATCTTGTGACGTCACAGCCCAAATTATATACAGTACCGCTCAGAAGTAACCTAACAAAATCCGCGGTTCAACCTCAACCGCGGTTCGCATGCCGTCATTTCACGAGTGTAGTATCGGAAGAAGTCTGTTATTTAGCGTCCTTCCTTCTCACGTTGTCTGCACTTCTTCGATTGGCGTTTGTCGTAGCTTGGCAAGTTCGTTTTCAAACATCGCTACCGTTTTTAAATTGATAATGGGAAAGCTATCTCGGTACGCGAGGGAAAGAATCGTCTATTCGTCTCACTGTCGTCCTCTGCGGTAAAAAAGACGCTTATTTCCGAAGTTTAATAAGCAGTTATGTGTGTTCAACAATCGACAGTTTCACGCTTTGATATCTAGCAACAATGGGAAAAAGCTATCTCGATACGCGAGGGAACGAATAATTTCACTTTCTTCTTCTGGAGTGCAGGTTACTAAAATTACAGATCCGCTTGAAGTGGAGGGAATCAAAACTTCGAGATCTGCTTTCAACTTATTTATTTCCCGATATCGTCGTAGTGGTAGTCTTGATGATGCGCAGTTGCTAAAGAATGAGACAAACATGGAGCGCGATATTGTTTTTAAGGGCAGTGTATCAAAAGTCATACAGTCATACTCTAGAAATAGCACTATTCGCGACAAACATGTTTTTGTCTGAATATGCGAAGCCTGTGCTGCAGATAAAATATTATATTACTAGATGGTGATATAAACGCCGTGACTCCGTGTGTGGGTCCGTTCATGCGAAGCATTCCAAGCTCTGTTTCACAATCATTCTCAGGGAAACATGAGAAATTTTTTTATAAAAATGTATTTATGAAATTTTCTATTGCAAGACTCGCTATTGCCACAGACAACAAAAAGGACACTTACCTGATTCGCCACTGGCATTGTTGACGTGCATTTGGCCTGCTTTGCCACTGTTGAAACAAACCTGAAGCACTTTGAGTGACTGCGCGCTTTGATTGCTCAATATCAATTTTCAGGTAAAAGTGATAAAGTTTGGGCTATGTCGATGCAGAAGTGATTAATGAAGTTGTTAATGGTGACCATCTTCTAGCAGTTCTAGGTCAGTTTAGCCTGACACAATAAATCGGACACTCGTTGATTTGTTTACTTGTCCGGTCACTCGTGGGTCACTCCGGTGGCACTCTTTGAAAAGTTGTGTACTCCCTCATGATTTTATAGTATATATTGCATGGCGGTGTTAGTTATTAGAGCATTACTCACAGTTTTAAGTCTTTACAATGAGAGCGCCTGCCAGTCTCCAGGCATGCTCTTCTCACCATGGCCAAAGCGCCACATGCCGAATAAAACGGAAATTGACAATACACATGTCAAAAGCTCTGGCTTAACTTGAGGTTTTTTACGTTATCTTATAGTTCACATAAGAACAATAAGTTACATACATGAGAAGCATGTCGGATAGCAATGTCAATTATATAGTTCATCAAACAATATTTTTTAACGTAGTACGTATTTGGAGTTTTGAAACCTGTCAATGGATCATCACCGCTGAAGTGAATATTACTGACCGTGTTTAGGCCCGTTTCAAACGTCGAATTTATCATGTGTCGAATGCAATACTTCGCGTTATATGCACGTGATAAGATCGACCACAATATCATTAAGTTCGAGCGCTTTGGTCGGAGATATCGATCAAAGTGCAACTTAATTTCAAACGTCGAATTTATCATGTATCTAGGTTCGACACATAAGTTCGACGTTTGAAACAGGATGAGTATAATATAATATACCAGGAGTTTAAGAAACATGCGACAGCAAAACGTGCCGTTGGGTCAAACGGCTTGAAACACAACAGTAATAACAATCGTAAATCGTATCAAGATGCCCGTTAAATTTTCTTCTAAAATGCTTTCACACAATAATAGTTACTTGGTAAGACTGTTTCGGTTGATATTATTGTTAACGTTATTTGATAAATTCCAACATAACAGGCTTTGTGCATTTGTACCAACGTCGTCGTCAGGAGTTCAACCACGAAATCGTTATACATTGTATGCAGAATACAGAGACTAATAAGAATGATTCAAAAACTACTCCAATGATTACTAGTTAATAATTTCCTTTGTTTTGAACTTGCGCGTCATGTCTTTCCGCTGCCATCTTTTGGTCAGACAAACTCGGAACCCGAATCGTTTAGTCGACCGCAACCTTAGTGTTAGGTTACTTGTGACTGGTACTGTAAAGCACCATAATTCAAATAATGGGATAACATGAAAAGCATGTAAAAGCCATTTTTAATTATTTTAAGTGTTCTTTCAAATACAATAAAAAAACTGGGCGAATTTTCAATGCATAGACACTTTCAAAGGCACCACATCAATATATAAATGCCCCACTATAAATGAATAATACTAATATTTCAGTTAGAATTACAGATTTGGCTTTATCTTTCCACAGTTTAGATAACGGTCTTTTTGTTTCATAAAAATGGGCCTAGGTTGACCCAGTTCCATGCACACGTTCGCATCGCGGACCTATTTTTATATAAGTAATAGTCTAAATGACAAACGAGATATTTTAAGGTACACTAAGATTTTTGGAGTACAAAAAAATAAATAACGAGTGATTCTACGCCAGCTCATTGACAGACACAAATCTAATATGGCTTCTAAACAGAGCAAGAAAGAAGGTGATCTCAAGAAGCAGATCAATGACCTAATCCTGGGAGACAACAACATTCTCCAGTTTGTTGCAGAAGCCGTATCGTCACTAATTATTCAAAATATTTGTAGAAATGAGGAGTTCATAGGCAAACCTTTGAAAGGGGTTTCGCGCAATGAAGAGCTCACAAGCAGCATGAAGCAAGACATTTACCAGAGTTTATCATTCGATTATGACAATCTTAAAGAAAAGATTAGCGAGCTAGAGTTCAACTATGGTAAGTTGAAGAGAGCAAATGATGACCTACAATTGGAGATTGATAATTTAGAGCAGTATGGAAGCTAGGCGAAATTGCCTAATTTTCCATGGCATTCCCAAAGCACATGGTAGTCAAGTGGAAAATACAGATGTCGAAGCAATCAGAGGGTCAATCAAATGGTTGGCCTAATGATAGATGAGTCACATTTAGACAGATCACACAGTTTGGGGAGGAAGTCCATAACAACAAATTCGTCAAAGCCTAGATGCATAGCGAAATTTGTTTTCCACAATACCAGATCAGATGTTTTTCTGTCAAACGTAATCTGAAGGGAACTGGTTTCATCACCACGGAAAGCCTAACGAAGAGACGTGTGGACATTAGACGTTAGGATCTTTGCTTTGCTTTCATCAGATCACAGGAAAGTATTAGTAGAAAGCTATAAAGATTTGTCAAAATTATCTTGCTAAATTATGACATGTATAGTGTTTAATCATACTCTGCCATTGTGAATTTATCGAGTTTAACAACACGAATTCTATCAACGTATAAACATTCATAACAATTTATTTGGTTCCAAATTAATTAGATTAACATAACTTGTGGTAAGGTGCATGCTGTACCACATCTTTTTATTTTTCTCTATTACTATTATTTAGTGTGGTTTATTTCTTAACTTGTTTTGAGGAGTAAATCAACACGAGAGTGAAAGATTGAATTTGCATTTAGTTAATTTTCTTCTTTCAATTTAATTAGGCTTAGCCTATTAGTTGTAACTTCAGACCAAATGTTCGGTCTAATGTGTTCATGTGCTATAATATTTTGTGTGTCCAATTCAAATCTCTTCTGCTATAGTTGTAATTTCAATGATAAAAATCTGTTAAATCATACTGCTTTTTCTACGATTAAAAATGACCGATTATTGTCAAACTGCCACAGGCAGTGTGTCTTTTTTACTGCCTCTACTGGGCGGTTTAAGAAACTTATGGACAAACTTGCAAAAAAAGAACTTTCTGTTTCGATGCCAAAGAAACTAAGTGACACACAGGTCTTGTCGTGCAGATTCATGTCAGTTAACGGCTCTGATGACCCCCTCCAGAAGGCGGACTGTCGTTGCACTGCACGTGGCCTATACGCCAAAACATTTTGGAACATTCTCCTGCAGCGGTTCAACAGCAGTAGTAAAACGTTACAAGCAGTACAGCTTAACTTAAATGCTCTGTGGGTGTATCGAAATCGCTGGTAAATTTTGTGCAGCTCCAACGTAATAAATTTGAGGAATTTGTAGAAGCTGGCAAACGTATGTCGGGGACTCAAGATGCCTATGAACAACGTCGAATTCGTCGCCGCAATGTCCGTCTGGATCCGCTTGAAGAAGCTGTGCTGACAACGAGAGAAGCCTTTCCTGCAGTGCATTGACACCTTTCTCGTACAAGTAGAAATTCGTCTCGCTGCTTATGGTCTGCGATCGCTTCGGCTTTCTGTTAGATTTTCCAACAATGTAACCAGGTTCGATTCAAGCTGCTGCAGAAACGTAGAAACGTCGACTGCTTTCTATTTTGGCGATGAGCTGCTGCAGTTCCAGTCTTTTCTCAGATAATTATTGGTTCAGAAAGAGAAAGACTGTAGCATGGAACAATTCATGTACTCTTTAATCATCGACAAAGACGTTCAAGCTACGTATCCCAATGTAGAAGTCGCACACAAGATATATCTCACCTTGATGGTTGCGAATTGCAGTGGCGAGCGATCTTTTTCGAAGCTTAAACTCATTGAGAACTTGATGCAGACTACTATGGGCCAGACCCGCCTTACTCATCTTACTATCATGAGCCTGGAGTCTGACATAATGCAGGGTTTAGATTTGAGTGAAATCATCCATATGTTTGCCTCAAAAAGGCACGCAAAGTTGTGCTTCCACAACATGAAAGTACTATTTGACAGCGTCTCAGTTTCCTGCATGTACCTAAATATTGTTTTTATTAGACTGACTCATATATGCTACCGTCTTCATGCCCATTGTTTGAAATATATTGAACATCGAGAATTTGTCACTCTATATTCTATTTATAACTTATTCTATGCAAGAAAAAAAGAAACATATTAATTGACCCTGTACATACAGATACAGATGCTAAATTAACTTCAGTGCATGGGACCACTTGCAACTTGCGAATAAAAATTGATCATAACCCATTATTACTATATTAAGGTTTTAATTTCCAATATATTATTATTATAATCTTATTATTACTAATCTCTTCCTACATTAAATTAGAGCCAGGGAATGTGCACAACAAACTGAATTAAAACAAATACAAACATTTGTGATGTTGCTTGTTCACATTGTTGTCTACTGTAAACATGCCGACAAACTCATTGCTTTGGAATGTAGATTTTCTTCTGGTTCCATGTATTTTCTAAACTCAAACATCCTTTCCACTTGATGAAATACTCAGCCTAACAAGCCACAATAACAATAAAATATAGTTGAGACATTTTGTTTAAGTCAATAAGTGCGGCGTGCGTATTTCACTAAATAATCATAATTTTACTTAATTTATACTAACATTTCCCCCTGAGTTCTCATCGAAACCCCTCTCGATTTCAAAAAAATCCTTAGAGGAGGACGTATTTACTACTTTCCGCCTTAATTGTTATGCCTAAAAAAATGCTTGTGCATCTCGTTTAGTTCTCTTTTGAACGACATGTTGAAGTTGTTTGATATTTATTTGATCCCGAGTACAATAGTGCGATCAATTTATCTACTGCATGGCAAATTTCTGGCCATGAAAACATTTTGATTTGTAAGAAGAAATTTTAATAAAAATATACGGAGATAAAATTTGGCAGCCATACTGGCGCTCATTCACTTCCTTGAATTGGAATTCTGTGGTCATCCTGTCCTTCGAAAAATAGTGTTGGTTTACTACCAGATGAACCAATTCCTTCATCTACAATCTTCATTGCAGCTAAAAGAAATTCTCTAACTGGGCCACTTCCTACAGCTTCTTCATTCTCAAATCTCACTTTTGGTGGAGAAACGAGTTTATTTGTAATGACCAAATATGTCACGTTTCATATCCTCCAATCCATCAAGCCTGTTGAGGGCCATTTGCATCGATTACTTAGTTTCTGAAATGTTCAGTGCATCATATATGTACTAAGGTTTTCCTTTCAAGGCTCAGCATCTTATTCAATAAGGGGTGGTGGTGTGCTGCTTCTTGGCCTCTGTACTGGTACAAGCATCGTTGCAATAGTAAACATCATTGGTGCACGAGACAACTACAGTAAAATATGGTGAAACAGTTTGAAGATATTAATAAACACTGTATAATTATATAGTTTTGGATAATACTTTGTGCCTGGTCTCTATGGAAACAGCTAACTAATGTTTTCCCAAGAGTCTCGATGTTTCCCAAGATCAAGTACTGTCTACAGTATACATGTAATTTTCTGCTCACATGCTACAAGGGGTCTGGGATACAGGCCAGGATGTATAAGTTAACTTTTGTTGTTTCCATGCAAAGACCTGACCGATGTAAACTGTAAAGCTGTTATTATTTGTTGATGAAGGTCAGGTGCTTTGCTTGCATCATGGTGGCTGCATTCCTGGCAATGTGAGAAAATGTCCTGTGTGTATGTATACATACTATAAATACGTATACGCAACAACCCCTCGCCCGCTTGCTCTTTGAAACTTTTATAGCGTAGTTGCTCTTCTTTTAGTTCTAAATTACTTGAATTAGATAATAGCACATTCATTTGCCAAACTGAATAAATTTTCAGTTGACAATATCTCTGAGCTTGGTATTGTCTGAATTGTTTTATAGGACATCAAACTAAATACATGTAGCCCAAACATTTTAAAATTTTTGGGTGCAGCAACAATATAGTGGGTAAGTCTACTGCTGTTTCTAACCATCAATCACTAAGAAAGAAATTACTTTTCTCACTATTGATGACTCATGAAATAATCAACTCAGTAGTTAGTATACAGGCACCAAAGGCTGTTGAAGGAAGAAAGTGCATCTTTATCATACAACGGGTGCCCTTTAGAAAAATCAAAATTTGTTCAAATGTCCACGGATGTATATAGTACAAATATATAGGGGTCCATTCAAATTGGATTTACTAAAACATATTAGGGATTCTACCACAGTAAGTTGATAATTCTACCCACATTGGACTACTGTACTGTGATATATGGAGCTGGCAGGAATGCGGATTTAACTAAATATTGATGGTCATGAGCAGAGGTCTCAAAGCTTGACAGGGAACCTGATATTTCCTAAGTTGGGACTTGAAACTTATTGGTTAATAGAAATTCTAGGATTGGTACCTCTTGCACTAGAAGCAAGTTACGTTGTGTAATGCTAGTTAAGAAATTCTGTGAAGGCATTTTAACATCATGCATACTACTCGTACGTAAAGAACTATTTTTCATGTCTCAATGAATCTGTTCATACATCATATCATCGTCGTCGTCGTTGTTGTTGTTATTATTATTATTGATAATGCCTAATGCAGATTGCAGATACCATATTTTGATGGTTATTAATACAAAAGCCATGTGACAAAGCATATGGCATGTCTACTGTTAAATATCTAAATTTTATCACCATGTACAGGTAACCTATATTCAGGATGACATGCCTAGTCTGCTTGCATGTCAACAATGATCTAGCTGACACAGTAGCTTGTTCAATCCCTAACAATTTCTGCTAACATATGAGTGTCAACATAATCTTATATAAGCTGTATTTTACATTGCTTAAGGCTAGGACAAGCATTAACAGGCTATTAACAGACACAATACGTTGTGCCGCACTAGGCCAGCTACTGTAGGCCTAAGATGTTCCATAATGGATGGAGTAAACACAGATAATTTATGGAATACGTGCCATATACAATACATGGACGTCAAGCTCATCAGAAAAATTATTCCCGGTTGATAAAAGTATAACCTTCTTATTGCCAGTGATGGTTACAATGATGTACTGGTTTGAGTGATATACAGTACTGCCTAGAAGTAACCTAACGAAAACCTAGGTCGAACCTAGGTTGAACCTCGGTGCAACTTAGGGTCAACCTAGGTGCCACCTAGGATCAACCGAGGTGAGACCTAGGTCTCACCTCGGTCAAGCCTAGGTTTAACCTTCCGCAAGCAAGCGCGGTTCTCACGTCGGAAATTATACGACACGTTCCGGAACGAGTAGCTTTTACCGAAGTTTAGCGTCTTTGGACATTTGAGAAAACCGCGTCATACCATAAGGTTCACTCCATCGTTTCGTAAATAATGGAGAAATTATCGCAATACGCCAGGGAACGAATTGTTTCGCTTTGGTCTTCATCAGTCCCGATAACAAAAATCGCGGACATCCTTGAATTCAAACATCGAGATCGGCTTTAAATTTTATATCTTTCTCGGTATCGACGAAATGGTGGGAATCTACGAGATGCGCCAACCAAACCGCTTTTGAAAAAGCAACACTTGAAGTTCATCGAGGAAACAATGAAAGCGAATGACGAATTAACATCTGCTAAAAATAAATATCAAACTGGTGGACGAATGCGACGTTGATGTCTCACGGAGGCATGAAAATTCGCGTTATTGCCAGTTTGTTCGAGTGCCAAACAAAATAAAGAGGCGCCTCTTGTTCTGTTTGAATGCCTTAGCGGTAAAAGACTCGTTCGAGGACGTCATTTTTTACGGACGAGACTAGTGTCCAAATCGAACAATATATGCACGCGCATATCACTGGCAATATCACTAGCAAACTGAACAATGAACCGTTTCAAACGTCGAACTTCTCATGTGCCGAACATTAGGTTCAACCATGCTGATTAATATTAATATCAAAATATTATCGCAAGGCATAACAAATATTCTTGTAACGAATAAATCACCTAAGCGCAGCGCGCAGGTCAATATATTATCTCGTTAAAGCGGCTTTTTGTTTACATTCGTATTTGGTTCGTATATTTTACCGACAGCCGGCCATCTGAATTTATAAGCATATCAACAGGAATATTTACATTATATTCAACCAATAATTATTAAGACTTTAATACCTTCAGGCGATGCTTTGGACGTCCCTTTCGTTTTCCTTGGGTACCTTCTTTACGGAAACCTTAGAATTCTTTTATGATATTATACATGTGTGCTATGAATAAGAACGGTGTGACACCTCGCTAGCACAGAATAATAATCAAATTCCGGTGGATTTGACACTGGCACTATTAAACGTGCACTTTTCAGTATTTCGAATGAAAAAACGCGAATGTAGTATAATATAGTATAGTATAGTGCAGTAAAATATAGTATAGTGCATTGACAAACGGGGGAATTATGATTATCATGTTTAACAATGAAGCAATTTTCGCGTGGGCTAAAATGTCCTTCAAGCAATAGTTTGTGGCAAATGGGGCCAAACCGCTAAAATCGATTTTAATAACAATAGTTTCAGATTTTTTTGGTGTGCGAAGTTACTCCGGAACATCCGAAGCACGCGTTTAAAAGAAAACTGGACCGACAGTAAAGTGAAAAGGTGATGAACTGCCAAATAGCAACGAAATACTGACATTTCTGCGAGCGGAGCCCTAGATAAGAGTAATTCCTGAAGGCCTCCGCACACACATAATATAGTCAGTTCGCCACACATAAAGTCAGTTCGACGCTACACACATTAAGTCAGTTCGCTACAACTCATCATTTATTAAAAAACAATCAACTTGAATTGTTTAATACGTATTTACTAAACGGATCACCTCAAATAATGACAGTGCAAGAGCGTTATAAATCTTAGATGGAATCTGAGCGGTGACTCAGAGATGCCATCCATCGCCAATGCTCGCTGCCATTAATGCTCTCGAACAATACCTATTCAAATACTAGTCTTTTGCCAAGCTAATTTTAACGCGGTTTTGTTGAAATAGCTGCTATACAACAATAAGTAATAATAAATAATATATAATAATAATACACAATAAGTGTGACTCAGAGATGCCGTCCATCGGAATCGCCAACGCGCTTTCGGTGATATATATTCCGCTTTCCGTTTATGTGTGTAGCGAACTGACTTAATGTTGTAGCGAACTGACTTAATGTGTGTGGCGAACTGACTCTAGGTTTAGCGAAACCGATCGGTTACCTCCGTTCCAAACGTCACGGGATTTTAAACGCGCGTTCGGAAGCCGTTCGTTGGCATTCGACATTTATATGCTTATAGTTCCAAATCTGAAACTGATCACCGAGAAAAGAATGACACACTATGCGGAACTTCTAATCGTCTGAAAGTAAAATGAAACCGACAGATTGTGATTTTGGACCTTGGTGGTGCCATTTGCCACAAACTACAACTCCAAACCATATTCCAAACGCCAATCACTGTGTCTTTAACGCAAAATATTTCGAGGAGATTGTAGCCCACGAGAAAACTTTTCATTCATTCATAATAATCACAAACTCACTGGTTGGTTTCAAATCAAAAGTCCACTGTTTACAGAGCACTCTATATACTTTTTACACCGAGAGTAATATTTGATTTTGGACGGCATACTATTATTGACACACGCGCGTTAATGAATAGTCGGTCAAGGTCGGAACCCGAAGTGTTTATTCGACCTAGTTTTTATCATGCGGTTGGTTTTTTCGACCGCAACCTCACCGCTAATCCACCGCAACCTCACCGCCAATTGACCGCTAATCCACCGTAACCTCACCGCTAATCCACCGCAACCTCACCGCTAAATGACCGCAACCGCAGTGTTAGGTTATTTCTAGGCACTATATATCAGTAATGCTTCGATGTGTTCATATATACACTGCTGTACGCGAATGCGAGCTGCATACAGGCAATGAATCGAATAAGTACATCATTGTAACCTTCACTCTCTATCGGTAGCTCAATGGTTAGTAACTTTTTGATTCTGGTGAGATGCTCTATACAGGTTCAATTCCTGTCCCAGTCCAACAGAATAATTTTTCTGACGATATGAGCTTGCATGACAATAATCAATGTATCATCTGTTTACTGCAAGATCTCCCTTATTCACTACAATTATGGGTTTTTTGAAGCTCTTGAGTAAATACCAAAATATATTTTTGAAAATTCTAAAAAGTACACACTTTCGAATTTTTCCACGATAGCTACAATAAGAAGGCTCTGCTCACTGGGTATAAACTTGAAACTTGCACCATAATTGTGAATTTTCAAGGACTTTGTAATGGCATATAGCATAAATCTCTCTGTTAAGTATTTCAAAATTTGTCTGAAGATTTCTGAACAATCACAAGACTGTACATTAACTGTACAATAACAATAACATGGTTGTTGTTTTACTGAAGAGTACTGTACATTGTGGGCACTATAGGCAGTGTAGAAATACAGATATCTTAAAGGTTGGGTACTGCCAAAATAGTGTGTAACAGGTCTCAGACATTCAACGCTTCGAGCGAAAGCCCTTCGTCACTCATGTCTCAAGAAAATCAAAGAGTTTAATACTGTAATAAACGATATTAAGTAGTGAAGCCAGTGCCTAAGCGTACGCTAGCAGTAAGGCGGTAGTCTTTTAGAATTCAACGAAATGCTAATCCGAATATCACCAAAACACTAAACCTAACCAAATTACTAACCGTAACCAAAAAACTATGCTGAAAAGGCAGATGATTAATGTTTATCGAACTCGACCGGAAATCACGGGTTGGGAACGAACGCCTTGTTTATATCTCCTGTCTTGCATTTATATAGACACTTAAAAGTTAAAAGGGAAGGCCCTTCGCTCAACACAGACTCACAGTGTACTATTATTATTAAACATTATTTGAGAATACTAAATTATTTACCTGTATTCGTGTCCAAGCAAAGTATCGATAGGCATAGATGAATATTTCAAAATAAAACTTGCTTGTCCGTAAACACTACATTCTACAGTTTCGGCATGAAATCAGTGTTTGTTCAGAACAAACCTTACTGCATCCGCTGATTTTGTGCAGAATATGACTTGTTTTGATGGTCTGGTATTGCCGTAATTATATCTTTTGTCGCTGTCCTTTTTCCCGTAGTCTTTCAACCTTTTGCTCCTCGGTTTCACGGTTTTGTTCTTGCCGCCTTTCTCTTGCGCTTCTCTTTTTATTTTGTATTGCTTGTTGTTTATCCATAGCAATAAATTTGTCAAACTCACTTTTTCCAAAAACTATATCTGAAAAAACAAACACTGAATACCGTTTCAATTTTTGCATCTAGTTACCAGGGCCAAATTTTCCGATGCCGCGCATGGGCCGTTGATATTGAATATACATATAAAATTAAACTGGATCAGATTCCCTAGTTTTGCATGTCCGTGATAAGGGACTAAACGCCGGTCGATATTAGCACCCTCGCGCCGGGCGAGGGGATAATGTATACTGTACGTTTATACATACATACTAGAGAAATATTCCTGTTATAACATTTTAAAATATATTTTTAAATGGTGTAAATTACCTACCTAAGATTCTGAGCAGCAATATTGACATCTCCATCTGCTTTGCTAAGAGCAACATTAATATCTTCCATAGTAGAATCTGGACACAGCTCCTGAAACATGGTTGGACTGAATAAATTAAAAATTAAATACCGTAGAATCTCGAAAGTAACCGTCCCCCGAAAGTAGCCGATTCTAAAAATAACAACCCGAAAGTAAGCGCCCATCCGAAAGTAGCCGCCCTTAATGGTCACTAATTTCGAAAAATCATGAAAAATTGCATTTTTTCGCATAACAATGTTTGTAATGCAGATCTGAACTTCATTGTGGTTCATTGCATAGCTCTAGTGGTGGTCTCGATTACTGAAAAGTTATATACCCTCAACGTTTACCTGAGTGGAGAAATCGTGTTTCCAATAAATCCAGAAAACTAATTTGCATAAAAGCTGCCGCTTAAACATAATTTCTCTAGATATACAAATGCTACAAGTGTGAAATGTTTCAATAATCAAGACCAAAAAATGCAATTTCTCATTATTTAGACTATCAAGCAACCTTAAGGTATATTTGAATGATTGTTGATTGTTTGGAACAAGCACTAATTGAGTTTTGGAGACTGTTGATAATTTATGGCATGGGTGGCACTGAAGAACATTTTTCTGACCCAACCATTAATGTTAATATTTTTCTTATCCCAAACCTCAATATTGACTAATTATTAGCTAGTCTTTAGACGATGTACTAACTTGTATGTGTATGGTACCCAGAACAGGAGTTGGTGTCCTATAATTTGGATACCATGACAATAAGTCAAGAGACTGCATCTAGGAATCAATTTGTTAACATGTTATGAGAACAAGAAAGTCCCTAACCCTAACGGCTTGTAATTTATGGACTCCTTCAATTTGACAATATTGTTATTTTACATACAACGATGGTGGAAAGAGTTGCACAAACGACTGTAAGTAACAAAATACATGAAACCACCAATTCGTTTAATTCTTGTTGCTGTAGAGTAGTCTGTGTGGGCAGGCAATTTTGTGTCGGGTAGGTGGTTCTCGCCCAACATAAAAACTGCTAGCTGGAACATTGTGTGCCTTCTTTGTTTATACTATCTAGATCTCTTGGTAACAAATCTTATTATAACACCAAACTGCCCAAGTTGGATAATTTTACTACCTGTAAATACTGAGTTAATATTTTAAAACCTGAATGTCCTGTCAGGTTGGAAAATTGATGAACAGCAGATAAGAGGTTGCAGAACTTTCAGGTGCTGACTGTAAATGATGACTATTTGGAGTCTGATTTTAGAGCCAATTGTGAAAGAATCCTTCCAGATCCTTTAAACTTGGAGCCATCAGACTGTGCTACTGCATTTATATTTCTTAGTGAAAGGTTGCAAGTTTAAAATAAAGATTATAATATTTATGCACTCTGTTAATATTTGTTGTCACATTATAACTGTATTTTTAACTACTGTAACTCAAAGTCAAAGGTAGCATGATGCTATACTGAGTTAACAACATTAAAAACTTTCAACAAAACATTAGCAACTTATTATAAACTTTCTCTCTAATATATATTATCTGGTAATGATTGTTTCAATACTTATAGATGCATTGCAATCTCAACATATTGACAAGTGTTGGTAATACAGGTATCTTAGTCTTGTCTTACTTGAATTTACATGAATCCAATCAGCGTGCAGAACATGTTGCATTGATGCTTTTGTAAGAATGTTATTGCATTTGCACTCAAGATTCCCAGCACAGAACATGTACTCATTCTCCTCAAGAAGTTTGGTCGAAGCTATTTCGGGGTCATACAAAAGATGACCACTTCCTTGTAAATCGAGAACCATCAGTTGCTTCTTGGATTTTTCATAAGAAAAATGGGCTAAGCACTCTGCTTTCTGACCTAGTGTTGTGATGTAGTTAATGATTTGATTGGCCAATCACAGACATGTGATTGGCTGCCAAAAAGGCGGGGTTGATATTACAGTTGGGGACATAAAGAGTGAGACTCAAAGACAGAAGATTTACTTATGTTTGTATATAAAGGTTTAAGAAATAAAGTATGTAAATACACAATACCTAGAAGGTTGTCATTAGGAACAGAAAGTTCTCTCGTATTGTTAAGGTACTTTTGAAAGTTGCCACCAATATATCGCTCGACAGTGATTCACCTGTATCCTGAATTTTAGCAAAGTAAACTGTCTCGAATTGCAATAATGGCCCAAACTTTTCACCAACATTTTGATCTGCAACATTTTTAGAGAGGTGGTGCATTTGAATAACGTTCTTAGTGTGATCTTCCATGCTGTGGCCAAGATCTCCTACAATATCTTTGACAACATCTTCTAAAAACCTTTTAACCACCCAAGTCAAAGAGGTAAATATCATTGACTACAGTCTTTCCACTAGTCTTAATTAGCTTTTCAAGTCTCATAATTTGCAACACTTAAACTTTTGGGGACAGCTCTTTTAGGACCCGGCAGTGAACCATCTGTATTGGTTGCTTTTCTGTTTCTTGGGCTTTCAGTTATACAAATAGGCTCACTCAGCAGATGCATTCCTTTTCCTGTAGGGATACTATCCTCTACTTTAATGGGGGTTTAATAAACCTCACATGGATTACCGTAAGTATAAAACAAAAAGCTGAATACTAGACTGAACCCTTGCCTTGCCCCTAAATGGGCTAATAATATTCAAGGTAAAAAATAATTTGTTTTGATTTTACTTTTGATTTAATTTCATTTGTCTTTTGTTTTTCATTTTAATTAAATTTAAATTAATATCAATTTCATTTTTGTTTTATTTCAGTTTTATTTTTACAGAAAATAAAACTAAAACGTTTGGCAGTCCTTGGCCACCATACACCTTGGAAAACTGTCAGATACCGGTATCTGGCCGTATAGTGAGATTATCCACTAAATCCAGTGCACCCCTATAAGTATACAATGAACTTTTCAACTTTTATCGACATTCATTTCAATCAAAGTATACAAATTAAACTCTAAACTTCAATATTAATGTAATATGGTAAATTGTTTGCTACTCAAGCTTTTATCGCAAACTCAGAAAATGTTTGTGAGCCCCAGACGCGAATCGAACCCGCAACCTTCATGATCTCCGGTTAGACACTCTAACCATTGAGCTACCAGAACTCAGATGGCAGAACGAAGGTTACGTTGCGTACTAGTTCGTACGTGCGACATACGTACTGCTAATTAAGCAGTCTTGATATGCAAGTCACATTCAATATATTCTGTTAAGATATATAGACATATCGAGACTGCTGAATTAGCAGTACGTATGTCGCACGTACGAACTAGTACGCCTTCTGACTTCTGGTAGCTCAATGGTTAGAGCGTCTAACCGGAGATCATGAAGGTTGCAGGTTCGATTCCCGTCTGAGGCTCAGAAACATTTTCTGAGTTTGCATTAAAAGCTTGAGTAGCAAACAATTTACCATATTAAAATAACTGAGCTGCAAGTCACATTCAATATATTAATGTAAGTTTAGTAAAGAAATATTATATATTTATGGGTTACCATTGGACCAAATTTGACAATTTCCGATGCTCAGTTCACAATGCTAAAGTTAAAGACAAGAGCAAAATATTTTGTCTATGGCATCATGGGAATATGGGATCGGGAGGTCCTTTCGAGGCATTCATTAACTGGGAAGACCTCAAGAATAATTTGGGAAAAGTCAACAGTATATGTTAGTCCAAGTGTATTGATCAGAGTGTTAGGTAAATTGTTAATACTGTAGTGCAACAAAAGTTGTGTACTGCATACAGAGTCGGTTCATTTAAAAAACATAAAGCCTTGAATTATAGCTCTTCAAAATCTACAATAAGATTTTAAATTTAATTTATATAGAATTTACATCAAAGAAATATCGGACCAGCACAATGGATATAAGACAAATTATGACCTCCAAAATGAACAATATTGTTAATATCCTAAGAGCAAAGCAGAAATTAGTTCAAGAATATACCTTTCTTGTCTGTATCCACATAAATATATTTTATGAATGGACCTTTTCTTTGTGGACAGGTTCAAAATGTCTATCTCAACAGGTTTAATGTTTGCGCTTTCTATGTCGACTGTTTTAGTTTTGTGACTAAAGCAAGCATGTTTTTGACTATACAGTAGAACCCTATTTGGACACCCGGTTAATACGGACACTTGTTGTTGGCCTGAAAGAAAGTTGACACATTTCCTTCTTAATTAACCTGGTTAATACGGACACCTAGAACTGTGGTTTAAAACATAATTAACCAATTTCTCAGTGTTGGACACGCAGATATTACTTGAGTGATTAATCCAACAGCATTTTCCGTGGCATTTGTGACCTTTGTTACCATAGTTTTACCGCAAAATTTAATTTTCCCATGCTACCGTAAGATTTTATACATCCATCTGCCTGACTAACCGGTTAATACGGACAACGGACACTTTTTCTTGCCGGGGAACGATATTCCCATAGAAAATTAACCCAGTTTATACAGACACTTCTTTGACACCATCTTGTGTCAAAAAATCGCCTTGCCAAATCAATTAAAGCTGGCCAGCTGCGAAAATAGGATGGAATTTCCGACTCGCCTTTTTCAACGTATTTCCTGGCACCTAATGATCTTCCAGCCACAAGTGCTCCCACCCATACCCTCTTTATTGTGTTTGCGCGTTGACGCAAGACCACAAACTTTACGTTTTAATTCTGGGGGTTTGCACTAGAATTAGGCTGTTTTGGCTTAATTGTTTGTAATGTCCCCCATTCTCCTAGCCCTTCGAGCATTTTACTTTCAGGTTAATGGCTCTTAAATTCATTTTTAGTATAACGTTTTGAACTTTGCAGTATTGTGATGAGGGGCGATATGTATGTATGTGTGTGTGTGTGTGTATTTATGTATATATACATATATACATATAGTCAGTGACGGTGTTAACATCTGAGAGTTCCGGGGGGTGTGGCAACCTTATTATTTCGTGGTATTTTGTGCTTCAATTTACGTTTGAGTGGAAAAGTGAACGAAGTTCCTGGACATTGAGGGTACACCGTTAAGTGAGTTAGCGATGGGTTTTCTACGTGTAAAATTGTAATGCCAGTTATATTTCGATATCTTGAATAGTTCATAATGTCTCGAATATAAGATGTCGCCCCGGGTTTTTTGTTAACATGCAGTAATGCACGCACAAACTTGAGTTTTGATAATATCGAAACAACAAAACATGGCAGGAGCGAGCGATATATTTCGTCTCGAAACCGGGATTTTGTGGACTTAAAGTATTAAATATGGTGTAGGATAAAGGATTCGTTGTCTGTTAGAGGAAGACGAGCCTGGATATAAAATAAAAGTCTGACATTCAGGATATTTCTGTCACGTTGTGTCATGATTCAATTGATTCATTTGTTGAAACAACGAATTTCCTCTCTCTCTCTATATATATATATATATATATATGCCCAATAAAGACATGCCTTGTTCCTTGGCCATTTATTGGCTGTATAATTGTAGCCTCGGAGAAATTTGGTGCTGTTCCAATAATATGAATTGTGAAATTAAGAGCATTTGAAACTGCCTGAATAATTATATTACCAGGAGTAATCAAAGATTATGTAATTGCGTTCGACGCATGTGGACCAGTAAATGGCGAAAGAAGATTGGTAATTATGCTGTAACGAATTATGAAAAGAATATTTCACAAAAAAACTTTGACAATTCAAAATGTGATTGCTTATAGCTTGAATGTTTATGTCCATGTGACATGTTCTGATTTGTTTCTATCAGAAACAAATATGTTTTTATAAACCTCAATGTTTTTGACAACGGCGACATCCCGCTCGTTAGTTCGATTTGAAATATGATCGTTCGACTGCTAGAAGTCAGCAAATATTACAATCGTGAAGTTCGATTTGGCAAAGTGTCGCTTGAATGGAAGATTTATAACTTCGCAAGGCTTGCCCGTATCGTGTTCAAATGATCAGATTGAATTTTGACATTATAAACGCGCCATATGATTACCATATGTTATTTATTACAAGGCTATATGATCGCCTTTATACGTTGGTTTATATTCTACATTCTATTTATTTGATCCATGCTATAGAAAATTTCTAGCATCATTCTGTTGGCATGCCTAATCCTGAACACTTCTACAGCCAACTTCGTATCCACTGCAGCCTCCTGTGTTAGTCCCGAGACAGCATTTTCCTAGCACTAATTCCATAATTTATTCCAAATTCCAAAACGGTAATTTATTCAAAAAGGGGAAAGATTTTATCTTGATTTCTTTTAGCTGTAAAGCACAGTAACCCATAACATGCAAGATTAGAATGCGTTCTCCTTCGTCGAACGCAATTAGCCAACTTATCAATGTTAACCCAGGGTGTGGGGACACTGATGATTGACTTTTTCTGTGACAGTAAAATAAATTTAATACTAACTACTTGATGACCAAGAGTGAGATCTTTACGGTAAAATATCTAACCTACATCTTGCTGTATTGGCCGAGCAATAGCTGTCAAGGTTTGGTATTTTACTGTAAAGACCAAACAGTCAAGGTTATTAAGCTTTGTCATAACACTGGACTAGCATTATTTTCTGTTGTCTCTTTCTTGTCTGGATATTAAAATTTACTTTAATAATGTTTGTTTATTGTCATTTGTTTTGCAGCAGTAACTCTCTTATTAGGATTTTGTGTTTGTTCCCAATAATCACAGGGCATTAGCCAGTGAAATTTTATTCACAGACATAATTGCCATAATGTTCTATACAACTTATCACCTTTATCAACCTTGTGATTAAGGTTACAGAATACCCTAGAATGGTAATTTTTTTGAAAATGGTGTTTTGATATGTTTGTAAAGGTTACCATTAGATCTATCAGCTGCAAAAATTTGAATTGAAAATATTGAAAATTGAGCGAGTTATCGTGTTAAAACGGTTTACGGTTATTATCCGTGGCGGGAAAGTCGACTATTAATTAACGATGAATGACACCTAACTTGTATCAAATTACGAAAGAAATTGGAAAAATAAAAACAACTTCAACTCGACTCTCTAGCTCTGTCTGACAGTAAACGGAATAAAAATCCATTCTGTGGTAGTCGTAAAAAACGGGCCAAACACAAGAAAGCTGACAAAGACGTCTTTTTGGATGAAAAAAGTTACATTTATCTGCCAGCGAAAAGGGTTCATACTTTGAACAAGAGACACAATGGTCAGACGTGATTGCGAACAGCGATAAACGTTCCAAAAGGTCTTCTAGAAGCGAGCAGAAACTGAAGACAAGTGTGTAAAGTTTCCAGAAGCGAAAAGCGGCATTACTGGTCAGAATCACAATCTGAATTAGATGATTTTGATTCGGATTTTAACTCAAGTGAAAATGAGGATGACAGTTCTGCTTGTTATCAACTACCCATTGGCAATTATATTGTTAGTCCAGAATGTTTGGAATTAATGCTAGAAAACTCTGCAGTGTGAAAGGAGTGCCAGCTTCCACTAAAAATACTTGAAAAAATGAATTCGAGACAAGGCTCAGGAGCGAAATGGATTTTCTCTTGCTCAAGTAAGACATGTATTTCGCACCAAACATGTTTTCCTGAACCGATTTCGAAAAGAACAGGCCAGAAATGAAGTGAATTTCGGTGAATACATCCTCTGTTGTTGCTTTCAGAGCAATAGGAAAAGGCAAAGCCGCAGTAGAAAAATGTCTTAGCATGATGGATATTTCTTCTCCGGTTTACACTTGGAGTAAACATACCAAAAACATAGAAATGAAATCTATTGCTGTGGTGCTGGGGCCATCAGGTGTAGAATCTGACTCACTGGCATTGCGCTTTTTTTCTTTAGCCGTCCGAGTACTTTTAGCGCCCTTTCTTTTTGCAAGCATCTTGGAACTTTGTAGACAAGGGCTATTTCAGTGTACTAGTATAGTCTTTGTTTTGCAATTGCAACTCACCCAAAACAAACAATTAATATCGCTGTTGTTCTTATTGGTGGAAAGTAATTCAATTATTAGAGGGGGCGGAGAATTTGCAATAGCTGTTAAAACTGCGCCAAACTTTCACGGCTTATTTATTACCACATCAATTTTGAGTCACATAGGGGCACTAAAAGGAATGTAACCTAATCGCGCGTTTTAACCGATTCCCACCAAACTTGCACAGGATGTCAGCGAACAGCTGGGCTACAAAAGCGTGTCGGCGTTTTTTTTGTAATGTAAAAACTAACTGAGTTATGGGCCTTTATCTTTATTCACCAATTGCTTCTTCCACAACATAGGTCGAGGAATAAAATATCCTAGCTGCTAAACCCCTCCAGTAATAAAAAAACACTTTTATAGAACAAACATCGAGAAGTGTAAATATGGTAAATTGAGAGCTTTTTGGTAAAACCAAAGACCAGGTTAAACCACGGCGCGAAGGTCATGATTTTAAATTGATGAATATATCTGGAAAAATATTGTTTTTTGTTTTTTTTCGCAATTTGAGAGTGTTCCTAGCATACTTAACTATATTTGGTGCAAATTTGAGACAAATCGGAGACAAATTGTAAAATAATAAAGATCAAGAATGGTTTTTCTAACTAACAGTATATTAACTGTCAATAATACTGCACCTTCATAAGCAAGCAGTCTAAAATCCTGCACAGCATTAAACTTGTGTCATGTATTATGCTACTGTTTATTTAATACGATACATAATTCTAGAAAACTTTGCACTGTCCTTGGGACCTAGTTTGCTTCAGTGATGAATCGCAGGGCTATTTTGAGTGTCTATAAGCTTTTCAAGGAGCGAAGTAATTTGTACGTGCATGTTTATGTCTTAACGTGTACTTGTGATTGGATCTTGTACGAGATTCTCCCATAAAATCTACATATTTAGATGTGTCAGTATCACACAGGCCAAACATAATTTTGTACAAGACAAAGGTACTTTCTGTGTAACTCAAGAGATGGCTACTTGAGTTTATTTAGCCTTGCAGTGTAGGTTGATCTGGACCACATATTAATCTTGTGGCTCTCCATTGAATCTTTTCTATTGCATTGACATACTTTACCAAATCAGGATTCCATAGCTGACAACAGTACTCTAATATTGGTCTTACTAGAGACTTAAAAGCAATCTCAACTCCTCTTGGGTTTTTACAACCAAACGTTCTGCGTATTAGACCCAATACTTTATTAGCCTTTGTACATAGTGTCAATATGATAATCCCAGGATCCATGGTGCTTATGTTGGTCAACGGTCTTCATAGTTTTACCACCAAGTCTATACTCATGATTGAAAGGATTTTTTTTGCCTTGTGACATGAAGGATCCGACATTTTTCAGACTTCAACTTAACTAGTGAGGTGTCACACCATTCACTAACTTGTTCTAAATTATCTTGAAAAAGGTCACAATCACTATATGTAGAGATTTGATGATGAAGAACACTGTCGTCTGTAAAAAGTTCAAGATTACTAGTGACACTTGAAGGATATGGTATCACATATCACAAAGTTTGTCGATTTCAGGATGTACAAAGAAACACACACTTGCTATGTATTATGCCACAAAGCCTCATAGGTCATCAGTGAGTTGTCGTATCATGTCATCAACAATTGCGAAGCGCAAACGAAAAGAGTTGACTCAATGAAAAGATCCAGCTTATTGAATACAAAAAGAAAAATACAATTGCTGGTGTACGAGCAATTGCTGAGACATTTTCGTGTGGTAAATCGCAGATCCAGTCTGTTTTAGCCAAACGAGAGAGAATTTTAGAAGATTACAATGCAAACGAGAACGCACTTTCAAAAAGAGCTAGAGGATCCAAGTTACAAGACATAGATGAGGCAACGTACTTGTGGTATCAGAGAGCGAGAAGCAATCAATTCCGGTAACGGGACCTATGCTTCAAAAAAAAGCCAGTCAAACAAGTGAGACCAAATACTCCAAACTGCTAGATTCTGGCCATGCATTTCATCTTGGTTTGGATGCTTGCTACTTCTATATCACTGCAGGCCTCGTCGACAAATGGGATCAGTTGCCTGTGCTTCTCTTACTTCTTCCATGCTGAAAGGAATAGGTCACGAATTGTCTAATCTGTAGCACCATCCCTTGATTTCGAGTTTACCATTATCATCCATTTGCTGGTTACCAGTCTGGATGAACCCTGTCCCATTGAATATGACATATGCAATCTGGTAATCTTTGCCAAGACGATGAATAATCTTCATTGGAAATTCAACCAGTAGCTCTATCCATCTTGCTATCTGCGAAGGTGGTTCTCGAAAATTGCACAGTCCCAAGCTTTTATGATCAGTGCATGCCATGAATTCTCTTCCCAACATGTAAGGATTGAACACTTTGCAGAAATGAACCAATGCCAGCCAGAATTTCCCTCTTTGTTGTTCCATATCTACGTTCTGCTTTGGTCAGTGAGCGAGATTCATAAGCAATGATTTTTTCCACTCCATCTTGCAACTGACTGACGACTCTAGCATCAGTGTCTGGAATAAAGGTACATGCAAAATCTGGAAAAGTCAACACTGGAGAAGACATCAGCTTTGTTTTCAAAGTATTGAAAGCTTTGGTACAGTCACTGGTCGACTTAGATCTGCTGTCTTTCTCTGACAACTTATGCAATGGTGCTGCAATAGAAGCAAAGTTTCGAATAAACCTTCGATGATAGGAGGCTTTTCCCAAAAAGCTTCTCATCTCAGTTACTGTAGTTGGGATAGGCCAGTCAGCAATCGCCTGGACCAGGGAACGATTTGGTGCAAAGCCATATCTTGAGATGACGAACCCCAAGTATGTGACTGACGTGCAACATAGCTGGCACTTAGATGGCTTGAGTTTCAACCCTGCTCTCCGAAAACGTTAAAACACAAATCGTAATTGGGTTAGGTGCTCTTGGAAGCTTGAGGCATGGACAATGACATCATCCAAGTAAACTAATGCAACTTCAGGTGTAAGACCACGTAGCGCAAGTTCCATTAAACAACTGAAGCTGGCTGAATCATCAACAGTGTGAAAAAGTAATTTCTTTCTTAGTGATTGATGGTAGAAATAGCAGTAGACTTCCCCCACTATTATGTTGCTGCACCCAAAAATTAAAAAAGATTGGGCTTCATGTATTTAGTTTGATGTTTTACCATGAAACAATTAAATTCAGACAACACAAAGCTTTCAGCGATATTGTCCACTACGCTATAAATATTTCAAACAACAAGTGGACGAGGGGTTCTTGCGTATTTCTAGTATTTGTATATTCGTGTGAGTTCGATTCTCACA
Source organism: Chrysogorgia sp. JL179-B06 (assembly GCA_035772405.1). Classification (NCBI taxonomy): domain Eukaryota; kingdom Metazoa; phylum Cnidaria; class Anthozoa; order Scleralcyonacea; family Chrysogorgiidae; genus Chrysogorgia; species Chrysogorgia sp. JL179-B06. The sequence continues at coordinate 1,647,100 of JAYKKM010000250.1, forward strand.
GGAGCCATGATTTGCGCTGAATTCTTCGATTTAAAAGCTATTGTGCTCGTTGAAAACAAATACTAACTGTTTACAAACTTACTGAGCAGACTGCAGAAAGCCTCTGCACAGACTGCACTTGTCAGAATTATAAACACCTAGAAAGTTCAATTGTCTTGCAGTTAAATTTCAATACTGAACATTGACCTTCAATATGGGAGTTACAATTGAACAATACAGAGCCAGAATTGGTGCACACAATAACTTTCTTAAAACGAAAGAGGTTAATATTGTCACCAAGTTTCTTTTTCGAGATACGAACCCTTGCATTAATTACAGTATATGTTTGTCCTTCTGTAATTTTGCCAATTATATGTTCCCACAACTCTAGGCCATCAGAGAGTTACTTTTGCGAGCTTTAGAGAATCTCTTCCTACAATCTCGGTTTCTGATTTCGATAAGATCTTTCCATACACTGTAACGACTTCCTTCAAGGAAAATGTTTGAGACTGTTCATCTTTCAGAGGTTCAAACTGGAACGAATATTCACATGGATCCGGAACACTCAGCTTTGTCATATCATTGATGGCTAGCTTAGATTTATCCCCTCCCATTTTGGTGTAGTTTGATATTTTGATTGCTGTTTTGTTTTCTTCCATCAGCATTGGATGTTTTGCTTTGGAGAAACACATGGCGTCATAAGAAGTGTCATCTGTCTGTAGTCCAATGTATTTTTCTTATTTCTTTTGATTGGAGATACCGACTGGACATACGCAATTATCTTATCGCCTTTCGTCTTCTTATTTGGAGAAGTATAAACGGAGCTGTCGACCTTTTCTCTCAAAGAATCATCCATTTTTCTGGAGCCATCCTCGACTGGGATTGCGAATATACTTGCGCAGTCCGCAAGGAATGCAGGCTATGGCACGAGATTGAAGTAGACCACATCCCGCATGCGCACGACTTTCTATGGGCGCCAGAACAGGTGAAGGAAAGGTGGGTGAGGCTATTCTGAACTCACTTGATGTAGTGACGTCATACTGATAATTCACGAATTTCGTCGAAATATAGGATTAGGATTAACCACGCGCAGCCAACACGTTGCAATCTTGATTTATTTATATTTATGAACATTTTCATTAAGAAATTATTATTATTATTTACGACGAATTGTTGGATGACGTCACTACATCAATTGAGTCCCATACCCAGGGTATTATGACCAAACCTCTGGATGCAGCAACAACACTACTGGTTGTTGACAATCATTTTTTTAAATAACCCTTGTCAGCATATTCTTCCTAAGCTCCTGTAACGACTATAGCGTTCAAATTATCCTCCGAATTTCTTCAGCTCACACTTAATTAAAAGAATCATACCAATAAACAACGAAAATCCAAAGAGGATTTTCCATTTCCGAAAATCCGAAGAAGGTTATCTAGTCCAGCCATCTATTCTATTATTTATATCAGTACTTCTTCAGCTGGCTTGGATCCAATTAATTCTAATATCGACAACAAACACGATGAGGTACCCACATGTTCGCATTGCGCCCTATTTTTTTAACTAAGCAGAAGGGCGGAAATCGCGGAATGATTCAGGCTAAAAGGTAGCCCGGTTGAAAACAAAACGAAACAAATAAACAATGTCAACAGCTACAACGAACATTTTGGCTTGTCTGGCTGGCCCCCCTTAGTTTACCAAGCTTCCTACAAGTTGACGTGCTTAAAAACTACAATTATGTACAATAGAAATTAAGAGAAAAATTAGTACTAAATATTTACAAAATTTAATAACCTACAAAGTGTAAATAACTAATTATCTATTACTAATTATTACAAATCAGGCTGGCGTTACTGATGTTTTTATTAAATGACGACAGGGATTCGCTATTTCTAATTTGGTCTAATAAGATATTTAGTTCTCGGACGTGGCAGGAAAAGAGTAGAATGCGACCCACGTAAATTGTGTACAAAAACTGTGAACAGTACAAATCAAGAGTTTTATTGGTACCATATGAAATCAGTAATGTTTCGATGTGTTAACTGTTATGGCGGTTATTTGGTCGCTAATACTTCTCTTTACAAATTTAATGCTTCTGCTTCAGCTTCAGCACAGATCTTCATTTACAGCTAACAACCATGGTATCAATTCTAATGAGATAGCTATTGGCTCAGAACTAGCAATCCTCCCATACCGACTATGTTCTGTCTGGTTCTTTACTCGCGATGCGAAGCTGAGAATCTTGAACTTGCCGCCTAATCATCGCTACTGCCTTGGACTTCAAGACAACAACAGATGTTCTCATGTAGCTGATCTGCTGTTGCTTGCTGGGGACATGTGTTAACCCAGGCCCTGGTACATCATCGAACGTGCAAACGACTCTCCCAAAAGGTAAACCAGCAACTTGTCTAGTAATTAATGCTTGTAGCCTGAAGAGTATCCATAATGTGAACGGCAGGGAAGCGTGTAATTTTTTCTCGCTTTCAAGAGCTTGTTTATGCAGAAGACGCTGATCTCGTCTGACAGAGTTTATTGAGAACACTGAAATCCTTCCTGCTGGTTATGTAATATTCAGAAAAGACCGTGCAACTCGCGCTGGCGGTGTTTTATTAGCAGTAAAATCTGGTAGTTTTAGTTCCTGTCGCGAAGTACTTGACCTTTCAAATTCTGATCTGGAAGTGATTTGCCTGGAAGTGGTACTAAATCTAAGCTAAAGTTTATGATATGTTGCTGTTACAGATCTCCAGATCAGGGGAAAGATTGGTGAGACCAAGTTTAATTTATTTCTAGCCGATTGCTCGTCACGCTATGAGAACATGCTAATTTGTGGTGACTTTAATTTTCCTAAAGCACACTGGGACTCGCCAGAAAAAAGGCCCTGATGAGGTCTCGTTCGTGGAACAATTAAACGATCACTATTTAACAAAATTAAATACCATCCCAACTCGAGGCGATAACGTCTTGGATTTGGTAATAACCAGTGTGGCCAGTTGCGGTCTGTTTGCTGATCATGGAACTGTCGTCTTTTACCTTAAAACTGCAGTTAAAGCAGTTCGTAGTTTGGAGGAAAAGATGCTGTGCGTAAGAAACTGAAGTCATCTCTGACTGATTCATTGAAAGTTAAATTTGGAGAAATGCATGCTAGGGTGAAAAAGTTGGTCACTGAGAGCCGTGCCAACTTGTTTAACTTGCTTGATGGTGATCTTCGTACCAATCCAAAGAGATTTTGGTCTGTCTTTAAGCTGAGCAATAAAGAAACTAGAATTCTGGAGACTATCCATGGGGAGGTGTGGTGGAGCTGATGCATCTTCGGTCCGTTCTGGGTCAACACCTATTACAATCGCCACTCTTTTTAATGACTACTTCACTTCTGTATTCAAATCCTGTGACAGTATCAGACCTACCAATCACCATCGGCCCCACCTTATCAGATGGTTTATGACAGACGAAGTTCGTGGTGTTCTCCTGGAACTTTAACCAAATAAGTCAACAGGCCCTGATGGCATCTTTGTACGTCTGCTTAAAGAGACAGCTTTGCAGATTGCTCCGTCACTTACTCAGTTATTTGCCTGCTTTGCAGACGAGACCAAGGTTTTTAGGCGTGTCGACTCCATCTCTGATGCAGCCTTGTTACAAAGTGACCTCAGTAACCTGGAATCCTAGACAAGTGTAAATGCCAGAAGATGACTGGGAAAGTAAAACCTGTTGAATACCCTTATGTTCTTACCAGTAAGATCTTGGAGTATGGGTTACAAGCAATCTAACGTGGGCTAAACACACGCTGGACAGATCCGTTTAGGCCGCCAAGCTGCTAGGTTTCCTGCAAAGGTGTGCTACTGACATCCTCAATTCAAAGACGTATCGCACGCTGTACCCGAGTAGTCCGTTCTGCCCTTGGATATGCCACCCAAGTATGATGCCCGCAAACGATTGAGCTGATAAGAGTGGAGCGCACCCAAAGACGTGCTACGAATTTTATTTTGAAGCTCCCTTTTTATTGTGTAGAGACCTATAAGGACAGGCTCGTTTTATTTAACCTACTGCCACTTTGTTATTGGCACGAGTATTTCGACTTAGTCTTCTTTTACAAGGCCATACACAACATTATATTATTTCCAAGTAACATCCTGCCTCCTCGGAAAATTCCTGTTAGGTTTACTAGATCTACTGCTAATGTAAATGCTTTACTGTTTCACCCACGTAAATGCAGAACTGTTACTTACCAACATTCTTATTTCGTAAGAACTGCAAGAACCAGAAATTGTCTCCCAGATCATTTTAGACTAGAGCAAGTCACCCCAACCCCAGTTAAAATCACTCTTGTTTGGCTATTATCGTGATGCTCTTGTCCCAGTCTATAATGTTGAACCCCGTTCGTGGAAGTCAATTTGTTTAAAATGTAATAAACCAAGGGGATTATTACACACTATCGCTGGCTCCGATGGGTCAAGAACTATATACAACCTAAATCGCTTCCAGGACTTAGTTTATTCAGAGGATTCAGAAGTTATTTTTGTTAATGAAACTTGGCTCAACAGAGACAGAGTTCAGAGCTTCTTCATAATGGTTATTCTATCTACAGGAAGGACCGGATTAATCGACGCGCTGGCGGTGTTTTGATCGCGATTAAGACCAATGCTTTCAAGTCTGTGGTTGAGTTCCCTCTACTCGAAGAACTAAAGGAACTAGAAATTGTTTCGGCAGTAGTAACAACAATTTCTGTCCAGAAGTTTTTATTTTGTTCTTGTTATCGACCTCCGGACTCTGATACTAGCTGGGTGGACTTATTTAATATTTTTCTCAACCACACTTGTGATCAATGTGACAATATTATAATATGCGGTGACATAAACCTAGCGAATATCTCTTGGGACTCTGTAGACAATGCTTCAGGTGCTAATGAACTTCCATTCATTGAAGCGTTGCATGATCACTTCTTGACGCAAATCAACAACACACCTACACGTGGAGACAATATCCTCGACCTAGTAATAACAAACGTCCCTGACCACGCTAGAATAACGGAGGTCCTTTCACCAGAAACAGCTGGCGTTTTTACAGATCACTGCGTTATCATGTTTGAATTCAACGCTTTTATAAAAGCGCCAATCCAATCCAAGCGTCGTCGCTTTTTTCAAGCTGTTAGCTATCAGTTACAAAAATATTTTTGTAGGTATGTCAGAGGCTGTTAATCAAGCTTTCATTAGATATGTGGAATGAGTTCTTAGAGTTAGTACTTCAAAATATATTGTGGTCGGAACATTTCACTTTTAGCATGGCGTCATGGCGACTAAAAACAAAACCAAAACGTGAGCCTGTCAATCAGACATCGCGAAATCACTCTTTGAAGGGCTTTCGCTCGAAATTGAATAGTCCTCTCCTTACACACGATATACCAATAAATTATGTGCTTTATTATAATATTGCAGAGTAACAAATGTTAATACAAATTTTGGATGATTTTATACTTTTATTTAAATTATCCATCACCATTGTTTCACTCGGTCACTTTGCAACCTCATCCACAATGGAATAATTGCAATACTTGATAATTAGCCTATATAGTGAGTACCAGTACTGGTGGTAAGGATGTAAAAAAGTACAGATTATAGCTGTGTTTACACTGCAAGTCTATAGGACTAACCAGGACCAACCTGGCTGGATGCCACCTTGGGCCTGGCTTACATTTTACTGACTTTAATAGTCTAAACATGCACCACACGTCACTGGTTATAACAATCAGTGTTTATATGCTCATCTGATGGCATGCTGGTCTGGCCAATGGCTTAGTGTGTTTGTGTAAACACCTTTGTCCTAGACAAATTGCCAGTCCTAGGCTTGCAAATATGTATATATTTACACAGCTTCTGTAGGATATATACTGTATATAGATACTGTACAATTGGGTAGGTTAACACTCACTGCATGTGTCAGGGGAACACATTAGGGATTAAACAACTGGTATCATCTCACTGACAATAAGCAGCTGAAGGGAATTTCATCTTGAATTAATGATATATTGATGAAATAATTAGATTAAGCAATGTTCTTTGTTGCATATTATGGACTTTTGTCATTTCATCTTTTTGAAATGTGTTACATGTATGCATAATTATATAATATATATAATAAGATTATATATTAATAAAAGCAACAGAAGTCTTCTAACAGAATAAAAGGTTTATCGAGCTTATCAATATATAGTCAGAGTACAACACTCATTGCAAAACTAAAAAATTAGCTGATATAGAGTATACTGGTGTGTGGTAGTAAGGATGTAAAAAATTACAGACTTTAGCTGTGTTTACATATATTGCAAGTCTATAGGACCAACCTGGCCAGCCACGACCTGGGCCTGGCTTAGATTTTATTGACTTTAATAGTGTAAACATACACCATACTGGCTATTACGCTCATCTGAAATTATGGCATATGCCCTTCTGGCCAATGGCTTAGTGTGTCTGTTTAAATTCACCTTTGTCCTGGATAGTAGGCCTGGACAGTGCCAGTTCTAGGCTTTCAATGTATATTTTTACACAGCTTTTGAAGGATAAATACTGTAATGTATAATTGGGTAGGTTAACACTCACTGTGTCACGGGAACATGTTAGGCATTAAACAAGTGGTACCACCTCACTGACAAGAAGCAGCTGAAAGGAATTTCATCCTGAATTAATATATATATATTGGTGAAATAATTAGATTAAGCAATATCGTTCTTTGTTGTATATTATGGGCTTTTGTCATTTCATTTTTTGAAATTGTGTTACCGGTACTTGAATACCATTGAAATACTGGTACATGAATGTGCATAATTATATAATAGTAATAAAAGTTAAGAAACAGAAGTCTTCTAAAAGAATAAAAGGTTTATCAGGCTTATCAATTTGGTCTAGGATAAATTTAGGTATTGAATCTTTTGGTATCTGCTTATACTAACAATTAGACAATAAGGAACATGCAGATTACATTATTACAGTAGGGTATAAGGAACATGCAGATTGCATTATTACAGTAGGCCGTACATGTATGTACAAAGTTATGCAGTCTCATGAATACAATTGTACTTTGAGTAAAATTATAAGCATGCCACTGTTACTGTAAACATGCATGTTGAAATTTATTATTAAAACCATAACTGACATAATTAACTTTAATTATGTAATATATAATTAATAAAATTATTATTTAAATTAATAATTATTAAAATTAATTATTAATTTCAATAATCAAGAGTTACACAATTGGTTTCTAACCCTGCCTGCGAGACAATTTAGTGTTGGCAGACTTTCCCACTTGGGTTCTGTTAAGTACACTACCCACAAATTGCACCCAAAAAATAAGCAGTTTGAAAATCTGTTCAGTTTGGCAATATTAAAGCCTCAAACAGTAAGCGGGCGAGGGGTTGTTGCGTATACGTATTTCTAGTATATTAATAAAAGCAAGAGAAGTCTTCTAACAGAATAAAAGGTTGATAGAGCTTATCAATATATAGTCAGACAACACTCATTGCAAAACTAAAAAATTAGCTGATATAGAGTATACTGGTGTCTTGCAGTAAGGAAGTAAAAAATTACAGACTTTAGCTTTGTTTATATTGCAAGTTTATAGGACCAACCTGGCCAGCCACGACCTGAGCCTGGCTTACATTTTATTGACTTTAATAGTGTAAACATACACCATACTGGCTATAACAATCAGCATTTACGCTCATCTGATATTATGGCATATGCCCTTCTGGCCAATGGCTTAGTGTGTCTGTTTAAATTTACCTTTGTCCTGGATAGTAGGCCTGGACAGTGCCAGTCCTAGGCTTGCAATGTATATTTTTACACAGCTTTTGAAGGATAAATACTGTATAATGTATAATTGGGTAGGTTAACACTCACTGTGTCACGGGAACAATTGTTAGGGATTAAACAAGTGGTATCACCTCACTAACAAGAAGCAGCTGAAAGGAATTTCATCCTGAATTAATATATATATTGGTGAAATAATTAGATTAAGCAATATCGTTCTTTGTTGTATATTATTGGCTTTTGTCATTTCATTTTTTGAAATTGTGTTACCGGTACTTGAATACCATTGAAATACTGGTACATGAATGTGCATAATTATATAATATTAATAAAAGTTAAGAAACAGAAGTCTTCTAAAAGAATAAAAGGTTTATCAGGCTTATCAATTTGGTCTAGGATAAATTTAGGATGAATCTTTTGGTATCTGCTTATACTAACAATTAGACAATAAGGAACATGCAGATTACATTATTACAGTAGGGTACATGTATCTGCTTATACTGGCAATAAGGAACATGCAGATTACATTATTACAGTAGGGTACGTGTATGTACAATGTTATGCTTCTTCTTCTTCTTCTTCTTGAGTCATCCAATGCCCTGAGGCGGTGGTGAAACGTTGACGAAGTTTGAGCGCCACAGTCTTCGGTCAGCCATTGCAGAAGTTAATTCTGAACCTGTGAGGCCGGTGTCCAATTCAATTATCGATTTCAGGGTTACATACGGTCGACCAATTCTCCTCTTTGCCTCTGGGGTCCAAAGTAGCAATCGACCAGCGGGTTCGGCGTGACATGGCCCGCAAGGGTTAGACGGCGTTGTTTCACAACATCAGAGATTCGTGGCAGAGATCCATAGAGAGACTTATTGGTTGGATGACGTCTCCAGGAGATGTTATATGCTGCGCGTAGCATTCTGGTGTATGTGCCATCAAGTCTCTTGCGACGAGCAGCATTCAATGACCATGATTCTGAACCATACAAAAGGATGGAATTTATGCATGCCTGAAACACTTTTGTTTTTGTGACCTTCTCAATGGGAGCCTTCCAAATCTTCTGCATAGAGTGAAGTGCGCTCCACGACTGGGCTATCCTAACATCCATGTCGTGACCGGTGTCAGTGTAACCACCCAGATACTTGAAATCACTAACAAGTTCGATATCTGAGCCATCTGACGTAAGCAGGTGGTCGTCAGTAGAAGGATTCAGGTGTTTATTCATTAAGGTTATGCAGTCTTGTGAATACAATTGTACTTTGAGTAAAATTATGAGTATGCCACTGTTACTGCAAACATGCATGTTGAAATTTATTATTAAAACCATAACTGACATAATTAACTTTAATTATGTAATACTGTATATAATTAATAAAATTATTATTTAAATTAATAATTATTAAAATTAATTATTAATTTCAATAATCAATAGTTACACAATTGGTTTCTAACCCTGCCTGTGAGACAATTTAGTGTTGGCAGACTTTCCCACTTGGGTTCTGTTAAGTACACTACCCACAAATTGCACCCAAAAAATAAGCAGTTTGAAAATCTGTTCAATTTGGCAATATTAAAGCCTCAAACAGTAAGCGGGCGAGGGCTTGTTGCGTACACGTATTTCTAGTAGTTTATTAAAATTTCAATATTGCAGCCTCAATGCTCTTCAATTACATTGTCATTGGATAGATAATATTACAATTACAATAGTTCTAAATGTACAAAATTACAAAGTTATAGACAAAATTCTACCCTAAATGTATACACAATTATTTACGACTAGCACTAGGAAACATTTACGAGTTCCTACACCTATTTGTCTTGAGTTTTGGGAGATTAAAGGCTCTTAGTTTCCTGGGTAACAACTTATAAAGTTTGTGTTCAGAATTATTAAGGATATTGTTAAACAATTTATCGCATGTTTCTTGGCGCCTCTTCTTCAGTGAACTTAGCCCGGATGTGGATAATACCACGCTATATGACATACCATAGTGGATAATTTTCAGCGCCCGCTTTTGAACACGTTCGATATCGTCACTTAGGTAAGCTGGAATAGCATAATGGTAAACTGGGGAGGCGTATTCAACAACAGGTCTGATACATGTACAAAAAAAAAGAACTAAGTCTTCACTAGGGACATTTGCACGTTTCAGCTGTCGGAGAAAATACATCCTCTTACTGGCTTTTTTAATGACTGACTCAACATACTGTTCCATTTGAAGTTGTTGCTAATAGTGAGACCCAACACTTTGGCATTGTTAGTAAGTTCCAACAGTTTTCCATTGATCACCAGAGGGGAACAGGGTTCGGGTCCTGTCTTTGCAAAGTTGATATGCATTTCCTTACACTTATCTTCGTTAAGAGTGAATTTGAGATCATTGGCTTGAAATTGGATCTCATCTACCACTGATTGCATTTTGCTTGGGTTGCCTTTTGGTATCTCCTCTACAATAGTTAGATCATCAACGTATTTCCACATTTCCACGCCATCAACATCAAGATCGTGGATCATCAGAATAAACAGCCAGGGGCCAAGTTTGGTACCTTGCGGTAACAATCGGCTGACAGGACCCTCTGTTGGCGGTTGGTCAAAAAGTATGTTACCCATTTAATTATACTTAACGGTAAATCGAGAGAGTACAGCTTTTGTACGAGGAGCTGGTGGTCGATGAGGTCGAAAGCCTTTCTAAAGTCAAATAGAACCAACCACGCAAGTGCACCGTTTCCATCAGTAGCTTTCGTAAGGTTATGAATCATGCCGATGAGGGCTTGGGTGGTCGAAGACTTGGGTACTGTTCCAAATTGACGAGAGTCGACAATTTTTAGGATCGCTGGTTTGATGAACATATCTACGACGAACTCTTCTGTTAATTTTGAAAGAATTGGAGTAAGTGAAATCGGTCTAAGATGTTTGCTGATGTCCAATACTGGTTTTTGTTTCGGGAGAGGTGACACATCCGCCATTTTCCAAGACGAAGGGAGGCTGTTTTCACGGTAAGATGCATTGAGGATGTCACTTATAGGTTGAGCCAACGTATCAGCATTCTCTTTGAAAATCCAGCTTGGGGTTCCATCCGGACTGGGGGCTTTCGATGGGTTGAGATGAACTAGTTTATTGAAAACTGACAACTCTGTAGTGACAATGTCAGAAGCTGAAGAAGCAGTACTTGTCGAGTCAGTAGGAGATGTAAGATCCAAACTCAATGGCTGAAAGTTGAGCAATGGCAACGTGTGGTTAATGTGATTGGCCAACTGTACCAGAGAATTACGGCAAAGGTTCCCTTCTGTGGCGGCAGGGTCCAATAGATGTCGAAGATCGTTCGAACGAGAGATCGGGTCCATATACCACACAATGATTTTACGGCTTTCCACCATTGTTTAGGCTTGGAGACCCTGAGCTGCTTCACTTTGGTGTTACAAAACGCGCCAGGACAACGTTTCCGTTCGCGGTTGATTTGATTGCGAAGTTGTCTTAACAGTTGATCGTTACCACGAGAGAAAGGGCTTTTTGGCGCATACGAATAAGTGATTTCAGGTCGGGAGTCATCCACGCTGGTTCGTTATTGCACATCTTCACAGTTTTTACGGGCATGAGTATATCCATTACAGTATGGATTATTAACTCAAAGGTGGCCAGTTTGTCTTCGCATAAATTGAAATGGTCCAGGATTGACCAGTCAATTTGGTCGATGAAAACGCTCATGGCGGTTCTTCGGCTTGCTCGTAAATCTCTACCTGAAACTATTTTTCTTTCCCGATGTACATTTTCCTCTAACTTTATGATTCACGAGTACAGTAAAATGGTCAGATAACCCAAAGGGCGGAAGTTTTTCAGGTGGTTTATAGAAGTCATCTGATTGCCACGAGTTGGGAATTTCACCAGCTGTTTCAAGCGAAATTGTCTAATGGCACTACTCATATGCAATCTATTAAAATCCCCGAATAATACAATTCCACAACTGGGAAATGCGGACTCTATAGAAGAGAGCTGTTCCATCAGATAATCAGTAATCATTCTTACATTTGCCGAGGGGGACAGTAGACAATGCCAATTATAATAAATGACAATCCTCTTGGATGACGGTTGGGACGCACTTGACCCACAAAACTTCGATTGTAAGTTCGTGATACCGGATGAAAACTTCATAAGGGATCGACTCTCTAATATAGAGACATACACCGCCGTGTCGGCCGATCACGCGATCCTTTCGAACGACATTATAGCCAGGAATTTGTATAACATTGTCCGTAAAGCCTGCGAAATCTACATTTTCATTCAAAACAGCATGTCGATTTCGGGAGCCAGTGACATGGTGTTCGATAACATGAGAACAGGCACGAACACTGTGGCGATGAATCATGACAAAACTCACAGCTTGGTTTCAGTATTTAATATGTATAATATGATAATCTGAAGCTAGATAAAGAATTACAAATACTTAATAATATTGTTTACAGGATCAGTAACATGAAACTCATCACTTACATTTGTCCAAGCTTGTGATACAATACAGTCATAATCATTTAAAAAACAGTAAAACAGCGAACATAAAATGGCCAGTAAAAAGCACATTGTCTAATGGTCCATAAGTCTTTGCGAGTTTCTTTGAGTTCAAAGTTCAAATTAACTAGCGTAACATTCCCCCATGCAATGGGGTTTCCCCATTTTTCTATTGATATCCTTGGGCCGGGTAGATCACACAAATTTTCGTGATTGGTCTCAGGTAATTTCCTGTGACAGTCTTCACTTGGACATTTCTTACCCTGCAGTCTTCTCCTGGAAACACTTGTTGTACTCTCCCTATATTCCACTTTCCACGAATTGCGTTGGGATCAGCTACCACAACGAAATCATCGACTCTTACGTTTCTCTTTTCTGTGGTCCATTTCTTTCGTGGCACCAGTTGTGGGAGGACATCACGAGACCACTTCTTCCAGAACGACTCGACTATTTTTTGACAGAATTCAAATATGTGTCGTGGATTATTCGTGTGGCGAAACGGACCCTGTGGAATTGCATTTGTTGCTCTTCCCATGAGAATGTCATTAGGGCACAGATAGGAACCATCATCAGGATCTTGAGGTATTCTGCCAATGGGTCGTTGGTTTACCAGATTCGAGAAGACAAGTGTATAGCTCGAACGGGGTTAAATTGGCGTCTTCAATTGCCTTCTTGAGCACCGTTTTGATGGATTTTACCATAGATTCTGCGCAACCGTTGTAATGGGGTGCCAAAGGTGTGGTGAACTGCCACACCATTCCACGCTCAGCACAGAATTCCTTTAGTTTGTCCTTGTCCCAGTTCTCGATCATGAGACGCAATTCATGCTCTGCTCCCACCATCTGCAGGCCGTTGTCGGAGAGCATGAATTTTGGGTATCCACGGTATGCAAAGAATCTTCTCAGGACCTGAAGAAACTCCATGGCACTGGCGTCGGTAGCCAACTCACAATGGACAGCTCGGATATTCAAACACGTGAATATTACACCGTAGTGTTTGTCAGTTTTATTTCGACCAATTTTCACCTTCATCGGCCCAAAGTAGTCGCATGATGTATAGAGGAAAGGCGGTGTATAAGGTTGCATTCTTTGGGTAGGTAGATTCGCCATAAACTGTTTGGACTTTCGGTCGCATTTCCTTACAAAAGGTACATTGGTGTTTGACACTTTTGACTATGTTGTTTCCCTTGACTACCCAGTAATTTCTTCTCACTTTTGCAGTTGTAGTGGCAACACCTGGATGACCGGACTGATGAGCATCACGAGTTACAAGCGTAGATATCCAGTGCTTGTAAAGCAGAAGAGCTGGGTGCTTGTTGTCATACGATAGTAAAGAGGGGTCGACACGTCCACCAACTCTAATGATCCCTTTGTCATAACAAATGGGGTCAACGTTTTGAATTCTCCATTTTTCATTCTTTGGGAGAGCCCAGATTGTGCTGTTTTCAGCCAATAATATTCTGCACATTCAATTTCTTTGGCTGTTAATGGACGCAGGTCCATTTTCCCGTTGTTTGTGCGACTAGATTTGACATGGATGTTATGACAGAATCTCATAACGTATGCTGTAACTCTGAGAAGTCTTCGCCATCTGGAGAAGTCTTGGCACTTGAGGTGGGGATAGGGAACAATTGCAGCGCACGTAATATGGATCTTTCGTTTTTCCTTGTTTACTTCATTCATATTGGGCGTGTCTCGCTCCATCGGCCATAGATCTTCGGGTAACGTCAAGAAATCGGGACCATTTTTCCATCTTCCATTTATTGCTTCACTTGAGATTCCTTTTGACACATCGTCAGCCACATTTAGATCGGTAGGGCAATGATACCACTCATCAGGTTGCGAGTTGCTTTGGATTTCACTTACTCGACTGGACACAAACTGTTTGTAGCTGCGCGGTTGACCTTGAATCCAAGAAAGAGTAACGCGGCTGTCTGAAAAATAGATTACCTTCTGAAAGCTTAAACGTGATTCGCTGAGAATGGTTTTTCCAAGACGGCTTGCCAACACTGCAGCCTGTAGCTCTAGTCTGGGAATTGTCAGTTCCTTAAAGGGAGCTACTCTTGATCTAGCGGCAACGAATCGTACGCTGAACCTTCCATCAGCAACTTTCCATCTTGCATAAGCGCACGCACCGAAAGCCAATCGGGATGCATCACAGAAAAAAACCAATGAGGGATCTCCAATAGATTCAGGCGGTGTCAGACATCTCTCGAATTTGACCTTGTTGAGAGCGATCATCTCTTGGAAAAGCTTCAACCACTTTTGCCGCACTTCCGGTGGAACTTCGTCGTCCCATCCCAATCCGAGTTGCCAGAGTTCTTCCATTGCGATTTTGGGCTTGATGATGACTGCTGCTGTCATTCCAATTGGGTCAAAAATTCCTGCCAATTTGCTGAGAATTTGGCGTTTAGTTAACTTCACTGGCACGGATGGTGGAGGTTCTCCAGCAGGTGGGGATTCGTTGGTAAACTGTACTTTAATCTTGTAGGAAAATCTGTCTTCATTTGGGAGCCACACAGTTCCTAGAACTTTCTCTGCTTGATCTTCGCCTCCCATCATAACTTCTTCTGGATCTTCATCAGCACTGATTTGTCGGTTTGAAACCCATTTCTTGACATGGAATCCACCTGATTCGAGTACTTCATCGATGTCTGCTGTCAGTTCTTTAGCTTCATCTGTGGTGCGGACGGAGTCACAGATGTCGTCTACATACGCGTTCTTGACAATAGACTCTGCAGCTTTTTGGGCTTGTTCTGTAAATTCATGTTCGCAGTCTTGTGCATTGCTGTTATTGCCATAGTTGGTGCAGGACGGTCACCAAATGTTAAGACCATCTTAACATATGTGTCTGGTTGTCGATCTGTTTCGAAGCTTCGCCATAAGAATCTATGAACGTGTTGATCAGCTGGGGTGATGGAGATCATGTGGTACATCTTCGTAATGTCACCACATACCCCAATGGCATTTTCTCTGAATCTTAGGACAACACCAAAGAGATTGTTGAGTAGATCCGGTCCCTTGTGCCAATAGTCGTTCAGGCTGTGGCCCTTGAACATAGCAGAACTATTGAACACGATTCTTATCAGGGCGTACAACGGCATGATGTGCAATATAATGAACCGGTCCTTTCCATTCTTCTTTGTCTTTCTTGGTTAGTTTTCTTGCGAATCCTAGTTCTTCCATCTCTTTAATTTGCTTGTCATAGCTGTTGGCATATTTTGGTTGCTTGGTGAGTCGTCGTTCAGTGGTTTCAAGTTTCTTTATGACTTGTGAATAATTGTTTGGCAACTGTTGTGGGTCTTTCTTCCAAGGGTACCTCATTATCCACTTGCTTCCTTGTAGGTGGCAATGATCTCCAATTTCCTTCAACTCTGCTCTCTCTGCAATGGACATCTTGGCTGCTTCACAGGTACATGGGGATACTGAAACACCCATTGATTCAGTGTTCCAGAAGTCTGTGAGGTTGACTGGTGCTGCAAGACGAATGTGAAGGACTTGTTTAACATCTGGCATGACCCCTTCTGCATTGGAACCAAATACAACCCAGCCCAAGGGACTGTTTCGGCAACCAGATTGTTCCTCATTTTTGTTTCGCCTGTGTGGAAACGCGAGTAATTAATTCCAATGAGCAGATCCACTGGTCCTGCCTTTCGCTTGAGGTTGTGCTTTGATATACCAAGACTCTTGGAAATTTGATTCACATTGACATCAGGAATGTTCTCCGATATCTTGGGAATGGCTATGGCTTGAATTGTTTGAATGTTGCGGCCTTCATCTGTACATACTGGAACCTTGTATATGCTTGTGTTCATTTCCTCTTCTACCCCACCAACTGTAGTGATGACAATCTTGATAGGTTTACTTTCCAGACCTAACGACTCGGCAAAACTGCTTCGTATCATGCTAACTTGGGCTCCACTGTCATAAAAGATACTGGCTGCTTTGGTTGCATTGTTATGTCCTTTGATCAAACCAGTAAGCACAGGGAGTAGAGATTGGCTGTTGTCTTGTACAAAGGATACTTGTTGGTGATTCTGATGGCTGACATCATCTATGTGGAGGAGTTTATGATGTGGCCTCTTACATGTTGTACCATCTTGCTTCTTTTCAGTGCACTCTTTCTTTTGTAAGCAATTGGTCGCTGTGTGTCCTTTGCTTCGCTTCAGGCATGAGAAGCAGGCTTTCTGTTCTTTGACCACTTTCCAGCGTTCATTGGTTGACATTGCCAAAAATATTTGTGTGTTGCAAACATAACACTGGTTTTTGCTTCTAGTTCTTTCATTACCAAAGGGAGTAATGATTGCATTGACAGATGATCGAACTTTGCGAATGGTAGCACCAGAGCGTAATCTGGCAGACATTTCATCTTCCATCCACTTGAGGAGACAAGATTGACCAGATCACAAAACCGATGATCTTCACCTGGTTGAATATGACTTTAAATTTCTCAAGATCAGCTGTAATCGTATCAGAAATAACTCGGGGGTCGCCATAATTCTGATCAAGATAATTCCAGGCTGCCTTCAAATCTGTGCTGAAACCTTCGACTAACTTAGAGGGCTCTGGACCAAGACACGAACGAAGGATGGCAATGGCATCTCTTTCTGAGCAATGTGATTGAATGGCATGCTGGAAATCAGCTTTGAATATAAAATATTTGCGAACATCACCATAAAACTGGGGTAACTTTGGTTTTTCATGCCTTAAAACAAGGGCTTAGACGAAACTGTTTCATTTGAGGTAGTTTCTTCTTCGTTTATTTCATTAAGTTCCTGTTGGGTAGTTTGTTCATTCATGACGTCGACTGCGTCTGTCTGAACCTGGTCATTTTGGGCATTTTCCTTTTCATAATCATTAATTTCCATAAAGAATTTAGTGTACTCTTCCACTACAGATCGAACCTCTGTAGGCGTTCGTTTAGCATCGAGTAACAACCTTGCAGCCTTAAATGCACGGGTGAGCGTCCCTTTAGCCGCTCGGCGAACGTTCTTTGCCTTGTCCTTTTCAGCGTTTTCCATCGTAACCGATCCGTTGAGTTATTCACCGCAAATTGGTAAACCAAAATCTTCAGATAATGTCGCGATGAATCATGACAAAACTCACAGCTTGGTTTCAGTATTTAATATGTATAATATGATAATCTGAAGCTAGATAAATAATTACAAATACTTAATAATATTGTTTACAGGATCAGTAACATGAAACTCATCACTTACATTTGTCCAAGCTTGTGATACAATACAGTCATAAGCATTTAAAAAAACAGTAAAACAGCGAACATAAAATGGCCAGTAAAAAGCACATTGTCTAATGGTCCATAAGTCTTTGCGAGTTTCTTTGAGTTCAAAGTTCAAATTAACTAGCGTAACAAACACGGTTGAGTTCCTGGAAGATTCGGCAAGCGAAAAGTTCGTAGAAGCTGCAGCGGCAGGAAGAACACAGAGGACTTCAGTTTGATGGATGTTAATGTTAATTAAGTTTCTTTGCCTTGGTGCATAATTGATTATATTAAATTGCGAAACGTCGTTAAAATTGAACATGTACTGCTGTGAATTTGGTCTTTTCTGATATTTACCTAAGCCAGTTACTGTTTGAATAGCCCTCGGTTTCGATATCCCAGCTCTGCAACCACGATGGGTAATGTTTCTGGCTATTCCATTTGCTTTTACCGATTGCCATGTTGTATTGTCGATTCGCGAGATGGAACGAATCGAAGAAATTATCGATAATAATAGACCTTGAATAAATTCTTGTTGCTATGCCTGCTAAAAACGTCGAAGAAGAATTGCCAAGGAACACCAGATATTCAACACATTACAAAAGGTGAGAAAAGGAAGGAAAACTCGGAGCCGAGTAAATTAGTTGTGCAGCCAGTCAGGCGCAAGAACCTACAATGGCAGAGAAGAAAAACTTGGATTTCAACTGCACAGGCAGAAGTAGACACCATCCAGCAATTACTGTCACTGACCTTGACTTTGCTGATGACCTTGCACTACTAACAGAGGAGATGGAACAAGCACAGGAAGTAATGAGCCGATTAGAACAGGAAGCTGAAAGGGTTGGGACACAAAGTACTGAAAGAGACTTTTCTGTGAGAAAAGCTTTTGCCTGGAGTACATGCCACAAGTTGAGGAAAATATGGAGCTCGTCACCAGACTGCAGAGTAGGGCAATTGCGCCCCCGAGATTTGTTACGTCACAAATTTTGGCGCCCCTGAAATATGTTACGCAATAATTTTCCATGCACTGGCCGCCCCTACATTCCTGTACTAGGAATCTTAAAAAAGCGTGCATATTTTCCTGCATATATTAATATATACAATACAGTACTTGAATATAGACTACAATGCCAATGGTTGTCTACTCGTTTTTATCTTTGATCATATGGGCATAAAATGCAGAAGTTAACAGAACTTGATGGTGTAATGGTGTTTAGAACTTATTTAGCAAGTTAACAGAACTTGATGGTGTAATGGTGTTTAGAACTTATTTAGCTATTTACAAATATTTATGTGTGACGCAGTGAGGCTCACCGAATACAGGTACGTAACTAAAATGTCAGAAATTGCCAATTGAAAATAATTCACAGTATCTTACAGTATATACAGTGTCTTGCGATAAGGTTCACTCGTTTATGATAATTGATAAACGCTGTATGACTACTTATTGAATGTCAGCCTTGATAACATGAGGACACTTCGGCAACTCCGTACTTAATCTGTCCACGACCTTACTTATGTCGTATTTCGGGGGCTTAATAATCGTTTCCCGCGTGTCCGCACATAAATTAAGCAGCATGGTCTTCTGCAATCCACTAGTGTCAGCGGTGTATTTTATGCTGATTTTAATTACTTGATGTTACTGGATTTTGATGTGATTTTAATATGTTGCACGTGCCACCAGAGTTGGCTTGCAAAGAAAACAAAAAAGTTGTGAAGCAAATTAAGCCATTTTCTTGTTGTTTCAGCAATGACCGCCCTTTGGGCGCCCCTGGGACATTTTTGCGCCCCTGCCCCGAGATTTTACAGCTTTCCGCCCCCGAGATCTCGGCGAAAACGGACGTACTCTGCAGTCTCGGAGCTCGAAACTATCAAGGAAACTGAAAGTTGGATTGTTTGTTGCAACAGTGGAATCTGTTTTGCTCTATGGAGCAGAAACATGGACATTCACAAAAACTCTGATGAAACAGTTGGATGGCACTTTCCACAAGTTTTCGTTTGCCACGTTGACTTGCCGATCCTACTATTTCGAATCGAACAGGCTGCTGTTGGTGATCGGCAACAGCGTTTCCGGGAATTTCATCCTTCATCGACTCTTCATCCATCTTCAACGCCAAAATATAGCGTTTACCGCTGTTGTGCTTTATAGTATTCGATATTGCATTTTTACAAATTGTTCATTTGAAATTCATTTGCTAAACGCTTCATTTGCTAAACGCTAAAAACGCTTCGAAATTCATTTGCCCCGTGGTTAACACCAGAATTAAAGAAACTCATTTCCCACCGTGACTACCTAAAAAAATAGCCATTATATACCAGGTAACAGTTTCGAAACGAACATTAACACTTTTAAAGCTTTCAACAGATTAAGAAACTTCATTTAGACAATTTGAAATGTCTATGATAATTTTAGCAATGATATTATGTGACCATAAATGAAGTCAGCCGCAGCGCCATTGAAAGTGGTCGCGGCATTCGGCGAATAATTATATTAGCATTCACTTTAAAAACTGACGAATTTAACATGCAAATTTAACATTACAATTCTGCACACGTTCTTTTTTTTGGCCTTTTCGCAATTGCACACGGTATTTCCTGCTATTTCGCTATTCTTCTGTACTTAATACATGTATTAGGTTCGTCACTAAACCTTTAGTTCTGAAACTTGTTTCGGGTATTTAGTACTTGAAGTTGAATGGATCTTGCGGCTTATTTGAGGGATGCATGATGAAGAAGACCGATTTTTCTACAATTGAATTTAATAAAATATATTCTTTATTATGAACAGTAGCGATGACTAACAAATGCGGTAACAAATGCAATATCAGTAAACGATGACGGATCAAAACATTCGCCATATACAGCGACATTTGTCGTTTTTAGCAAAATTTCATCAATTATCGTAAACTGTTCGAAGTCCGATATTTTATTGGGACAAGTTCGTCAGCAGGCGAGTTGGTTTCGCAAATGGGCCGAGTTGGGTTTGCCAGTGGGCCGACCTGACGAAGAAGTGGGCTGAGATGGTATGGGCCGAGTTGGTAAGTGGGCCGAGTTGACTCGATTCCAAAGGTACAACAGAGAAGGATGCGTCTCGCCGGACATTGCACCCGACATGGTGAAGAAGTTGCTAGCAAGCTCGTACTCCGGCAACCAACCGAAGGAAGAACGAGTAGAGGAAGAAGAAGACTCACCTACGTGGATACTTTGCTAGAAGATACTGGGATGGAGAGAATTCAGGAGCTACAGACAATTATGGAAGACCGAGACGATTGGAGAAAGCGTGTGAAAGCTGTGGGGCGTCCGTCCTGATGGACGACCTAGATAGATAGATAGATAGATAGATAGATAGATTTTATTTCCTCCATTATCGAAGAGCCCCGTATAAACCACGGGTTGGGTTAATATTAAAAAGTATTATTTACATAGCTAATAATATAGAGCCTAACATTAAAATTTATATACAATTTTAAGTTGAGAAATTTAAAAATACTAATACTAAAAGTTATCTGCTAATAGTAGTCAAATGTTTATCATACTAGTCAACTTATTTAAAATGGAAAGCATCCCTTGAGAGACTGTGAGCAAAAAGGATCTCTTATATTAAAATCATCACGAATTGAATATTGTACCGCTAAAAAGATTTATAAAAATTGTTTCATCTTCATTAAAAAGTTTTCCTCAGATTCTTAAAGGAAGTCTGTCATGCAATAAATCCCAAAGTTTGTTACGCTCCTCCATTGTTATGTGGCATTGCATAATAAAATGGTAAACGATGTTTGATAGAATCTGACTACAAAATTTACATCTGTACTCTGTTTCGTATTCGATGACAGCTGCCATAATCGCTGATGGAATGTTTCCGCAAAAATATTCACCATATTTGCGATAGCCTTCAGGAACAATGGATGACGGAATGCCACTGCCCACAGCTCCAAGGTTACCAAGTTGTTATGGACAGCATTATACAATTCAAGTTTGGGCTTTGTTGATTTGCCAGTTGTCCAAGACTGCATCTGAGAACTGTGAATGTGTTTCTTAATGATGATTTTCCATTCTTGGTGAGTAGGAAATTCTCCATATTCGAGATATGCAGCCAAATAATTTTGCAGATTATACTTATCTAGAATTTTAATTATGTCTGGAATATAACCACGTTGATAGTTGGTGAGCCCATACAAATAATTCAGGAGTCGTTTAAGGAAAATTTGCTTATGTACAGTTGCAGGAAGAGAACAGACCAGCTTTTGGAGAAACAATAACTTTGTCTTCTCGATGTAACCATTTACCGTCCACAATCCCAAACTTCCTGTAACAGATTCTGATCTTGTTGTGGAACATAAACCTTGCGATCTTTTTGCGGCAAGACGTTGTACACGTTCCAGCATTTCTAAGTCTGTTGGAGTGAGATCGACCCATACAGCATTTTTGATAGTCCAACACTTTTCCACAAATCAGCACCACAGAGGATTTAGACCTCCTGGTCTAACACCTATATCCATTAAGGAAAATACTACCTCTTTTCCTTTATTAACGGCCTCTTTTGTCCTCGTGTTACTTGAGAAATCACCAGATAAAGTGATGCCAACGTGCACACATGTATTTTTTCTTTGATAGATTGCTTGTTGAGAATCCATGTTCTTTTCTCAATATTTTTTGCGTTTGCCGCAGTTGATTCTCCAAAAACAATCGTTTCCGTTTTGGAGACATTAAATTTGAATCTCCATTTTTTACTGTACCGCTCCATGGTAGATATCATGGACTGCAAGCCAGCAACATGTGGTAAAATCAACGCAATATCGTCAGCCACATTAACATTTCCACAGAATGTCGAAGAGCTAGTAACTAGACCACAGTTAGTGTCAGAAATTTCCTTTGTTATATCATTGTTAAAACACATAAAAAGCCATGGAGACAAAACTCCACTTTGTCTTACACCTTGCTTCACTGGAAAAGAAGCCGAGATACAGTTGTTGTTTGCCACACAACATGACATTTTACTGTACCATTTCTTTAATAGCCTCCAAGTCTTGCCTTTTATGCCCAAATTGAATAGTTTAAAAAAAGACCATCCAACCACATTGTGTCGAATGCTTTCGCTGAATCCAAAAAACAAGCGTAGACTTTACTACCATTTTCTATTGAATCAAGGATAGCTTCTTGTAGGACGAAACTGGCGAGGACGCTACTTTTCTACTTTTGATAAGCAAATTGTAGATCATTTGGAAGAATTTAAAGAATGGCATATTACGGCACAGCATTATTCTCTCTAATATTTTACCAATAACATTCAATAAAGTGATACCACGATAATTATCTTTGTCATGTTTGCTTTTGTTCTTTCCTTTAAATAGAGAGATAATAAGTCCTTCTGCAGTTGAATTTGGCACGTCTTCTAGCTCTCTTATTGCATTGAACACTCTTGTAACATAGATATATGCAGGATTTCCTGCATATTTGAAGTGCTCATATACTAGACCGTCCGGACCACCAGCTTTGCCATTTGGTAGTTTCAGACAATGTTCTCGCACTTCTTCAACAGTGAATTCATTTTCCAGTGGGTCATCAAGGCACTCAAAGCTTTTAAAAGAGTATTCTTTGACCTTCTGTTCTATATGTTTTCTGAATGGTTCATCAAAGTCATCGTTGCCATTATATCGTAGAGATTCATATAATGATTTCTCCATATTTCTAACACCTCGTCATCATCATCATGGACCAATTTGTTAGAAACCTTAAGGACAGTTCCAGTTTGAGTTTTGCCTTTACGTTTTCTTTAAATAACGTTCTGAAATGTATTGCTGTCCATTTCATATATTTTGTGTGACTGTTCATTGATAGAACATTCGAATATAAAATGAAAGGTTAATGTTCTTGTTCAATCGATCAAACGTTTACGGTAAATAAGGTGCAAATAAAGGTCTAAACTGAACCTGGTACCCGTCTTCTACGACAACAAAAGCATTTCGCGTAAACAAAGCACAATCGTCAATAGTTAGAAGACTAGCGAAAGAATTCTGGCACAAACGAAAGGCGAAAAGCAGAAACCGAATGAAAATTTTAGGCAAAACAAAACAAAAAAATAATGGTTTTTGTCGCGGTCCAGCGCCATGCATTCCTGTTTCACAAAGAACGTATTTCACCACCGAAAATGTTCACCGCCGAAAACATATTTTATCACCGAAAACATTTTACTGCAGAGAACATAATGCACTACCGAAAATATATTCCACTGCGGAAAATACATTTCACTTCGGATATGATCTACACACATGTAAACCTCTTGAGATAAACGGAGTGTGTTCTTGGGGGGGACCAAATTTCTGAAGGGCAAAATTTCCTGTGACACCGGTAATATGCAAATACGAATGCCACCATTGATGAGTTTGATAGATAGTTTATTTGCACATATTAATATTATCGCATTCCGAAGAATGAATTACCATGTGTTACAAGATATATAAGTTAGAAAAAATATATATATATATATATATATTACAAAAACTAGCTATCAAATTAGAAATATAAAACATCAGAAATTGAAAAATTACAAAGAAATTTTCATAAAAAATCTAGAATTAAAAAGTTTTTTGTTTTGTTTTTTAAATAAAGCTATGAAAATGACAAACATCTAGGCGGAATCTTCAAGTTCGTTTTGAGTTTAGTTTATCAACCAAAACTGGGAAAAAACTACTTTGGTACCTAATTGTCCTACAAAAAAATGGCGTACGATTACTGTTATTACTCAGATCACATCCATGGGCGCTATCCTTGGTAATAGCATAGTTGAGCGGGTTCTTTTGTTTTTACCGGGTCGATTACTAACTAATCGCCCGCTGTAAACTAATCGCCCGCTGTAGCGGGCGATTAGAACTAATCGCCCGCTGCAAGTTCTAATCGCCCGCTCGGTTATGCATGGTCAAACATGCAAGTAATTACATTCTACACAACAACAAAACACTTTTATTCACACAAAATTTCACGCTCATTAATAACATTCCAACTTCAGTAATATTCAAATTCAAAACTCATTTACGTGTAGTAATATGAATATGTATGCCTCCGTTAACAGTAGCGCTCTGCAGAATGCCACTTATATCTAGATTTGAAATGCAGCTTTTCTCATAGTCCACACAAGCAGCAACAAGAGTTGCATCCTCCACATCAACATATGTAGCACTATCAGAGGCAGATGACTTAGTTGCACAAGAAAGAGCATTAGACACGGCCACATTCGCGTTCACATCTTCTCTCTGATAGGTTCTCACACCTTCAATTGATCGATGTCCACTTCGTCTCATGATAGCCTTTTCTCCAATACCAGCGTCGTATAAACGTGTAACTGCAGTTACTCGACCAGAATGATTGCTGTAATTCCCCTTTAATCGAGCGTCATGACACATCTCTTTAAACCGTTTGCTTAATCTATTCCAACCAATTGGTCTGTTCTCAAACCAAACTGTTGAGCCATATCTCCAATTTACTCTGGGTTTTAAGTAAAATGCAGAAACAATCCATTCTTCTGGACTAAAGAGAAAATATTAAGAATTAATTATTTTCTAAAACATAAAGAAAGGGTATATACAACAATACATACCACATGGAAAGGTAGAAATTATAGACGAAAGTAAATGACTCCTCGTGCAGCGGGTTTTCGACATGCTCCACGCGCTTTAACTCGTGTTTGCGTCTTTTGATGCCACCTTGATTAGTTTTCGACACTTTTTCTGCGTACTTAACGATCACCATTCCATCAGCTTATCGACAAATTCGAATTGATCATGCGACAATTCTCGTTGCTCCTTGCCACCTCTAAGAGCAAACAACTTTCCGTTCAAGAATAACAGTATATAATAATAATATAATATAATAATATCCGGGGAGGCAGTCCCAAGCATGCCAGTATCCCACATCTGTCTTTCATCGGTAACCGAAACTGCATCTGCTCTCTTTGTAACTGGCTTTTGAGATGCTTGTAGTTCCTTTAGCCTGCCATCCACTGCTTGTTGACGTGGTTTCAACTCAGGTGAATTGAAGATACTCAACGCTGGATGTTTCACTTCGATGCTTCGAAGTGGCTATACAAAACTTCATGCTTGTATTCGCCTCCATCAACCTTTCGTACTTCTAACGCCAATCTACTAAACCAATAATTTATTTCCTTCACGCTTAAATCCTCGAGGTTTGGCACATGCTTGAACTCAGCATTTTCAGGAACAAAATCAGCGAACTCCTTGTTTCTGGCCTCAGCCCATTTCTTATAAACATTGGTGCTCCATAATGTATACCTTGTCGTATTTTCAGGCGTCCTGTTCTCTCTGGCACTCTCAACATCCCATGCTGTGACAAACGAGAACCGATTTTCTACAATACTCTTCGACATCTCAAACAACACTATTCAAATCTATGGAACTCCCTCATATTTATACACGCCACTTACGCTCATGTATTCAAAGTGTTATTGTTCTCACAGGAGTTTTAACAATTAGTAAAAACAAATTATACGCTTGGAAACCCTCATCAACTATGCTATTACAAACTAATAGCATGGCCTTTAGGGAGATTAGTGATTAAATGGTCCCTTACCCTCGGCAGGTTTGTGGAATTCCCTCGGGCTTCGCCCTCGGGAATTCCACAAACCTGCCTCGGGTTACGGGGCCATTTAATCACTAATCTCCCTCAAGCCATGCTATTACTTATAATTAAAGGCAGTAACCGAGTGAGGTGACTGTTACTTTCTTCTATTCTTTTCATCGTTATGGTACAAAAATTGTTTCAAAGCCTCTTTGTATGATAAATCTGGATAGATTATTCTAAATGTTCTTTTTTGAATTCTTTTCACACTGTCCGATAAATATTGAGGCAAGTTTGTGTGCCATACAGGGCGCCAATATTCTTATTGATCTAACAAGAGAAATATACACAAGCATGAGTTCTGGAGGTGGGACACCAACTCGGCCCAGGACACGTATTATATGCAAACGTTTCGATGCCTTTTTAATCATGTCGTCAATGTGGGACCCCCACTTTAGGTCATTCTGAAAAGTTAGTCTAAGTACTTTATGTGAAGTGACAATGTCTAGATGATGGTTGTTGATACTCAGAGAAGGCAAGGATGGCTGCTGGTGGAAGAAGCAGATCCGCATTTTTTTGCATTTCTTGGTATTTAGTTTCATCCAATTACTAGTAGCCCAATTGTGGATGGTATTTAAATCATGCTGGAGGGTACTATCGGTGTTCCTTATAAGGGTTTCACTAATCGATACGTCATCCACACACTTCCAGATGCCTGTATTGGAGATCATTGACCATTATTAAAAAGAGAATGGGTCCCAGTTTGGTTCCCTGAGGGACACCAGCCGTAATAGGTTGCCATTCTGAGAATACGTTGTTAAATTTGACTCGTTGCCTTCGGTCAGTAAGGAAGTTAATTATCCAGGGAATCAAACATCTTACACCGATCTGAATTAGCTTCTCAATAAGGAAATTATACCCAATTCGACCAAAAGCTTTAGAAAAATCCAAGAAGCCAATACGTAGTGTAACCTTGTGGATCTATGCTAGATAGCCAATGGTGGATCATGTCCAGTAAACAAAAAGTGGTGGAAGTTCCCTTAAGGCACCCAAATTGATTTGGATCGATTTTGTCACCAACATTCTGGATCATCCATTTAATGACAAAATCCTCCAGTACTTTGGATGTAGGGATATCCGTACATGCTGTTAGCGAAATAGGCCGAGTGTCACCTTCATGTGTACTGTAGGTTGGGGAATCTTCGGAATTGGCGTTATGTTCGACTCTTTCCATAACACGGGTACCATTCCTGATGAAAGTGAGACATTACAAGTTGAGACATTACAAGTTCACAGTACTTAACATAAATACTCATAAGGCTTTACAAAGGTTTGCCCAGTACTTGTTCAGGTTTTTTACTAAGGTTCCTTCATGGCATTTCAGCATTGCCTACTTTCATAACATTTCCTACCAGTGGCGTAACTGGGGTTGTGCTGTGAGGGGCAAAGTAAAAATTTTCCCGACAAATTTAACGAGATTAATATAACCTTTATATAGGGCAAATATAGAACCTTTTTCTCAAAAAGTAGGTAACGTTGCAAATTTGGTTGTTTTTGAACAATATAGTCTATTTTATAAGATATTGATAATTCACGAATTTGTTTTTTTAACAGGGTTTTCCACGAATATGAGCGTCTAATGGTCTATATACATGCTTTATTGCTTTCCAGCAAATGCTCTGATTTACGATAAAAAGCGATATAAATTTAAAATGTTAATTTTCTGCCGGAAATGTTAATGTTATAGTATAGTCATATAGAAGGTGTAGCATTTTGAAAGAAGGCACTTCGTCATACGAAGCAGGTGCAATATTTCGAGCAAAAACCCTTGGCTGCTACTATCACTGAGCATTCCGGCAGTACACTAGCCAGTGGCGTAGACAGGGTCTTGGCTTTGGGGGGGCCAAAATGCCAAAGGCGCTATTTTTCTAGGGGGGTTGGGGGCATGCTCCCCTGGAAAATTTTTGATTTCTAGGGTCTCTGAAACACCATTGGAGACTCGACTGTGACGTTTCATGTGGATGGCAAAAGCGCATATTTTCACGATAAGATACTGGAGGCATTTACAAAACTTAGTTCAGCTGGTTACGAGCTCTTACTATGACCGTTCTGGTGAAAACTCTTCGTTTTACCTTTTAAAACCTCCATATGTGCCCAAGAAATTAAAAGAAGTTGCTGGTCAATGTAAAATATATATCAAGCCATTACAGAAAGACCTTATTGATAGTAGCAATGAAGAGGAAGAAATAGAGGTAGGTAGAGTGTGAATGCTTTGTGCCAGCCTCATGCATCATCCATCGGCAGCTTTATGTACCATGTTTTCTGTGCATTGTAGGATATGATTTTGGACCAGTTATTTCATGCATTACATGTGAGGCTATGGTTCCCATTAGCACAATTGAAGATTGTGATACCATTTTATGGTTATGATACCCAAGATACCATCTTATGGTTAGAATTTTAACATTTGTATTGTTACAAAATTTCATAGTTTAATGCTTCCTGTTTTCTGTTTGTGGTAGCAAGGTTTTAGCAGTTTCTTATAGAATATTGTATTTTAACAGTGCAAAAAGAAAAGGTCAGAGCCTTGCTTAAACAGGGTGATGGTGGTGAAAGTTCTCGGTAAGTCCCGCTAGTATTACTTTTGAAACATCAGCTTGCTGTCAGGTTTATAGCTCTTTCCATCGTATAATTTTGGCTTCTGCTTTCCACCATAGGCTCATCATGAACTTTTGGCTTTTTGGCATTGCGACTTTTTGAGTAATTAAATTCTAAGCATATTTGGTAAATTTCTGTAATGCTTATGTGCTATATGTAAGACAGGCAGGAAATATGGTACCATAGGAGGTAGTTGCTTGTAGAATGATTTTGTAGTCCAACTGGTGTTAATTTTATATATTGACTTGTTTAGTCGTGTAATTATGAAGGTAAAATATGTCTATATTATTTAAATCAGTATGTATGTGGTATGCCTTGCTTAGTTTGATTTTATTCAAATTTTGGTGTGTTTTGAATAGTGTTACTTCCAGTTCATTCAAGACGATTTGTGATGTAAACAACAGCACCAGGTACAAACGACATCAAGAAACTAAAGACATGTTAGAATATTTACATGGTGGAGAGGATGGGGCAATATTTGGTGCATGGGATTTAAAAGCTCATGTAGCTAAGTAAATGTTCCATAGTTAATTAGTAGTTATAAATGAGGAAAGGGGTGTTTGGTAAGTCTGCAGAAGTTATTAAACTGGCAGTGATGTACATAATATACTTTATGGTGGACTTCAAAAACTCATTAATAATTCATAAACCAACTATCCAATTGCTGCTACGAAATTAGTCACATGCATGCGTCTTCATAATAGCTAAAGCACACTTATTCATGCAGAAACACAATACTTCTCGTGAATAAAGATTTTCATATAAAGATTTTTTATATAAAGATTTTTATATAAAGATTTTTTGTATAAAGATCGTATTTTACATTAACATAATTATAGTTTCAACACATAATGATAATTCTCGCACAACAACATTCAAATTTAAGAACCACCACGATCTAGCTCTTTACAAGAATCACTTTTCAGCAAAATTGAAAGTACAATTATTGAACACACAACTCGACATGTTCGTATTAACATTTGATACCCTCTCACCTTCACTAGCACGCATCGGGAAATTACTCAACATTTCGTCGGGAACGTAAAATCTAAAATCAGCCAAACTGAAGTCTATTAAATCCTTACATTCTTCTTTCAAATCACTGTTCGCCCTCTGTTATTTTCCTTGGAGGTCCTAAAATAGTACTCACACGCTTTTCTTGCTCTTCGTTTTTTGGTTATCGAAATCTTCGCTTTGGAGGCATATCAAAGACAAACGCTGCTGAGAATGTAGGCTTCGGCATTACCACGCCTCGGCATTTAAAATTCATATTCAAATTTTTGGTAGAGGACAACCAAGTTGCTATTCCCTAGAGATTTTATTTTCTATTTAAAATCCATGTTTCTCATTCACAGTTTTTGAAGCCATTCAAAAAACTCGCATCACGTGTTTTATCAGATATAAAACACTGCTGCTCGTTTTTTAAATAGTACATAAAATAAATAGGCATCACCTGTGTCTATTCGGCAGGTTGCACGAAAACAACTGCCAAAAAGAGCAAGCAGTGCTACACAGTGCTATGCAGGGTTAGCACATGTGCACCAGCTGAACGTTTTTAATAAAGATAACCACTTTCTGAATGCTATGACGCCTGTCAACCATATTTGTTTTGTTCCGTTCAAATATCGACATTCTAAATGAACGAATAAATTGCAAAGACTATATGCAATATCGAAAGCTCGACATCGTATGCTCAAGATGTGTACGGTCGCGTCGTAATCGAAAAAAACAAAGAAGTCCACAACGGGAAGAATTGCCTCTAACAACGTTCCTGCTGATCAGTCCGGTGCTGATTCTGTAACCCCTGGCGTATTATCGAATCATCTGTCTGAACCGTCCATTCCAGTGAATCCAACCTTAGTCGTCATAATCCACCCTGTGTGTCTGACGATTTAAGGCATCCAAATGAATCAAGTGTGTATCTGATAAAGTTGATCTGTCTGCAGAGTCAAGTTTATTACATGAATCTAACCATAATAGCAAACAGAATCTAGACAACGCATCTGGTCAGCTTTGTGGTCAACAAGTTGGTTCACCCCATCAACCCCCAAGCTCTCCGTGTGGCTCAGGCTGTCTATGGGACGATGATTCGCTAATTGATGATTTCACTACTCTGATTCCCACAGATTCTTATTTCTCTGCAGCGGAATAATTTCCCTGACCACATTCAAAGAACACTGGCAGTTTGGACGTAAACGTTACAAACACTGATTTTATTGGATTCAAGATCTGACTCTACAATTGTCTGACAAGGGCATACTAGAAAGAGGGCATTGGATAAACGACTGCATAATCCTTGCAGTCTTCAAGATCCTATGGAAAGATCCACATACCACGAATGTTGGAGGACTCCAAGACGTCAATCCTGCTACAAAGAACGGCTTTTGGAACGATTCGTTCAAATTATAAACGTTTGTGGCAATCACTGGTTGACATTATCCAATGTCAAATCGTACTTGGATCAAGTTTACATTTACGATAGTTTGTTAACCTATATCGCAAGAAAGAAGTCCTCAGCTATCTCATCAATGTAGAGCAATGCGCCTGTCAGTTGGCAAACCCGTTTGGGTTTATTAACATGTTTGTTGCTAACGTGCAGCAACAGAAAGGTGGAAGCGACTGTGGTCTATTTGCAATTGCAAACACTGTTTTGGAGTCAATCTGCCGGATTAAAGTGGAAACAAGAAATGTTCGGTCCAGTATTAATCTATTCGATGGTGAACCCAGATTTCTCATCATTCCTTAACTCGATGTCAAAGGCAAAGAATCCACCATTGCAGAAGTTCCTCTTTGATTGGGTATATTGCATGCGACTGTAGCATGCTCAACAATGGTGAGCTAATGGTCAACTTCAAGAAATGCAAAAAGTGGTTCCACAGCCGTTGTGAAAGTGGAAACTCCGCCTACCTGAATTGGATTTGTCGCATTTGTTCCACTGAAGAAGAGGCAGCAAGACAAAGAGCTGAATGGAGAAAAGCACAACGCGAAGCACAAGCTAATGTTTTCATGGATTTGTGACAAGCGTCGTTGAGTCACTATTGTCGATGGTGAATTTATGTTCGTCATATTTAGAAAAAAGCACAACGATGCTTTCTCAGTTTAAGACACTTATCCACGAGATGGTTCACGCCATAAAAGGACAACGTAATCTAAAAGTAGACACCACAAATTTAGTAAACCATATTGTGACTTGATAATTGATGCAAAAGAAATACTGAATGCACGGTGTTGTGAAAGGTAGTGAGGAGGATGGATTGAGTTTTGTTCTTAGAGAGTGGTCCTCCACAAAACAACTTTTCCCTGCAATTGTCTATTCTTGAAATATTTTTGTATTACTAATACTTTACTTTTACTAATATGGGCTCTTAGGTGCTATGCTACATATACAGGCTCTATGTTACATAAATGGGCTCTACACGGGACATACATACACGGGACGATTTTATTATGAAAGGAGACTCAATACCATAGGTCAAGACTGAATGATTCAAGTAAAATAAATTACAGCATTGCCGTGATGTACCATACTCTATACTTCCAGTCTACATTTTACCCAACGGTCAGTATTTTACCCCTGCTCTGCAGTCTGTTTTACATGTTCCACGAGTCAGCCTGCTTTCCCACCCACCAGGGCTGGATAAAATGTTTCTCCTGTGGCATTTCTGGTCCGGAAGCTGGTCAACTCAGTCTATTTAACCAACTTTGCCCACTGTCAAGCCCAACTCGGCCCAAATTCGACTGACGACAATCTGACTTCTGATCGACTAAGCTCTGATCAACTCTTCGTTTTTTTACCTATTATTTCTGTGTAATGTGTCTTGTCCCTTAAGTTCTGCAGAATTGATACAATAGCATATAGGATGAGACTTTTTTACGTTTAAATCTGGGTTACAATTTGATTTCGAAATCCGATGTGTGAAATTGATGCAAACTTGTTTGTGGGCAAAAAAGTTTTGAAAATCAGTCAAACCAAGATTGCTTTAACCCAAACGAAATGTTTTTAAGTTTGTTTAAATTTCTTGCTTTAGAAAGTATTTCAATGTTTCACATTCTTTCATGTTGACTCATCTCATAAACAACAATCGTTTGTGATAATTTGCATCACAATTCTTGACGTCTTTGTTTTCGCAAAACAATGCATCATTGTCGGTCTCGTATTGTGGCTGAGGGTGTATATTTATGGCAGTAAGATATACTTTTTGCTGTGAAATATATTTTCGTCAATGAAATATATTTTTGGCAATAAAATATTTGTCGGCTTCCATATGTCCCTCAATATCTTTGAGCAAATACAATATTATGGCTTTCACGGTGAGTCATCATCGCTCACTCAGTAACAAAGAGATGTAAACATGCGTGACATTGATTTGAGTATAAAAGAAGTTACTCAGAGTCTGCAGAATTACAGCTTATTCAGAGCGATACTTCAGAGCTATATTCTAACAATGGAGAACGTATGTGTTGTGTAGTGTGCGGATTAGAGGTACATCAGCAACAAGAAGTTTTGCAGTGCGAAAAATGTGATTTTTGGCAACACAGGACATGTCATACTAGTATTGGATGCAAGGAATACAGACGTTTTTACGGAGGGTCGCCAGGTTGCTAAGCTCTGTTTTGATATTGTGAGGGAATGGCGAAACAAACTTCAGGCGATCTCAATGTTGGTGCCTTCATAGATGAAAGATTTCGATCAGTTTTTGGTTCAAAGTTTATAAATGCAGTTAAATATGCAAATATAATTTTGTATGCAATTGTACCAAAGTTTGAGCAACTGCAGGCAATCTATCATCATCTGACACAGGGTAAAGACATCTTCGTTTATTCAACTACTGGTTTCGTAAAATCCTTGATTTATGCACTTCTTGCATTGGTTTGCAATGCTCTGAGATCCTCTTCTGGGAACCTTTGCAAGTTATCTATTGTCGTTTTAATATCTCCCCTTATTTCACTTCTGGATGATCAGATGGCGAAGATGGCAGAACATGGTAATGGTATCAAAAGTGTTAAACTCACTGACTTCAAACTTGCTGTGCTATCACAAAAATATCACACTCATCATCAGTGTCATGCTCATTTAATTTAAAAATCCCCCCCATTCTCTACATCAAAGTATTACAGTTGTATAGTACCATTCAATTCTGTATGCCTGATTGACTGCTTGGTGTTTTCTTTATTTGCTGTTGAAAATAAACATGTTTAATCATTTGGATTTTGGCAATAGACTGACATGATTAAACTTTTTTTACCATTAACATTGTGGCCATTTAGAATTCTGGCAATACTGGGTAATTTTATTCACCAGAGGGAGATGTATGGGGGTTAATGTATAAATTAAAATAAACATTAACCCTACTCCTCTACATTACCTATGTGGAATAAAATCATCTGGCCCTTGGCTTTAGCCCAAATTTAATTCCAAATTTAATTCCAAAATACCATCTTTTTGGTAAGCCTAATAGTGGGTTATATATATATTGTTTTATTTTGATAACTATGGCATAGAAACATGCTAAACAATACACACCTTTCGGTATTTATGAATCACATTTACATCACCCATGACAAATTTATCTAAAATTTCAAATACAGAATTGTACAGCCAACTTTTTTTCTGATGATTTTGCTCATACTGGTGGTGGATCATGACATTTGGGCATGTCATCAACTTTCTCCATTCCAAAAAACTCTAGTACAACAGTTAGGCAATGAGCTTGGATGACGTTGAAGAAGTCAACTGACTAAAGGAACAAGAAGGATCATAATTTTTTTCCTTTCCTTTTTGAAAAATAAATATTGTGCTATAACCGAGTGATAATAAATTTTACCCAACAATTCTCCTACATCTAACTTAAATTTTTTGCCATAGTACCACTATGTGCATGGAATCTACATGTTCTGTGTATATGTTGTTATTAGAATTTTTTAATCCTATTTTTGGTTGCCATTTTTGAACAATTTTATCGTATATTCATGGTAGAATCATTTAAATAAGGTGAATCACCCGATTCATTTCATGCTTTACATCTCCGGTAATACTCAGAGTCTTAGGGCACTACATCGTAATTGGTATAAGGTACCAATAACTTGTGCAGACATATCCCAGAGATATGAGAAGATAACCTGTGAATATACATATGACAGTCAGAATCATATATTGTTTGGAAGTCATGGAAATTGTGGTTGGGACAGCATATATCCATTTATTCACATCGAAAGGACAAAAATAGTTGAAAGAGAATGTTTGTCTTGACTATATATGTCCCCCTGTTACCCTTAAAAAATGAATTTACATAGAGCCCACCATAACATACGGTAACATTTCTTTTCTTGTATTTAAGTAAAATCGCACTCTTGCTTTTCATATACTGCAAGTTTTGGCTAAATTCTAGAATACCCGTCCACTTTAGCTATTTGCATCTGTTGACAGTTAGTAAAAGGGTCAAATTACGGAAAGTTCATCATATATAATTGCTTCGTTCTATTTTAAAACCCCATTTAATTTGATAACTATCAACAAGTACACACAATATAAACCTTCGACATTATATTTAAAGAGATTTTAGAGCAACCTGGTTTCTATTTCTGCCTTTGAATGCGGTTTCAAAAGTGGCAGGGTATTCTAGAATTGCTGACAGGGTTGACGCATGCGCATGCAAAAAAGACTGGACCCTCTTTTCGCGCCGTGCGGGGCCAAAGAGGGACTGCAACTAGACTAGAATAAAACAGGAACGAGTAACAGTATACAAGACTAAATATGTACAAGTTAAGAGATTACATATATCTAGCGATAATGACAGAAGTGAGAGCTAATAAGTGTAAAGGTCAATTACAGGTCATGCACAAATAAAGCGCAAATGACAATAAGGCCAAAGAAAAAAAATTACTTGGTTAGCATCATTCTCAGAAATTTGCAGAGGTGGGAGGGCGTTTTTTTTCCAAATCACCGAAATTCTACTCATGACGTTGTGAAGAACCACAGTTAATAGAAAACACAGCCATTTTGACATCCTCGTACCCAGACACACACGCTCCTATACTGGGTACGAGAAAAATTAAAATAAACGCCTCGGTTTGTTGGCGAAAACTGTAAAACGAAGAGTTTAATACATCAATTTTAGCGGTTCTTTCGCTGCTATCTTTGACATTTATATATCTTAAAAAAACAATGAGGTGGCAAAAATCAGAGGCAGGCGGTGATGCTAACCAGGTAATTTTTTTCTTTGGCCTAAAGGAAACTAACAACAGCACAACAATATAGAATAAACTAAGTTGATAGTAATTAAGATGTATCATAAGAAATATATATAGTATAATACCTAATTTTATAGAAAACTTGAACTTGGTGGAATGACCGAGGGCCACACTTTGTACCTCGAGGTACACCTGCAGGCATAGGAGACCAGTCAGAGTAACAACCATTCATAAGCTTAACCCTTTGTTGCCGATCAGTGACGAAGTTGGTGTATATATTTTCTGAGCCAGCTTAGTTGTGCCAAAGTCCCTATAGTTGATATGATTCAATTTTATTGCACATGTATTAGAAGTGTGGTGGAGTATGCCTCCCCAGTATTCCACTATGCTTTGCCAAAATTTCTCAGCGATGATTTAGAACGTATTCAGAGACGTGCCATTAGAATCATTAGGCTCATTTATCATATAGTGATGCCTTGGTCGCTTCTCGACTTACAACCTTATTCGATAGAAGACAAATTTCATGCCAGAAACTTTTCAATGCTATTGTTAACGTTCCTGGGCCATTAATCCTAGGTATTCGTTGAGGCAAAGGAGGCTATTTTGTGTGCCAAAATGTAATACAGAACGTTTTAAGGTATTTTATTATGGCTAGTGAACTATAGCGGAAATTACAAAATTATATCAAATATTAAAATAAAATACAAACTAATAATTAAGCCAAGATTGTGCACTGTCATAGGTCTGTCATCTCCAGGGTGGTTGCTTATGAGAGTAGAAAAACAATTAAAATAGTCAAAATATATAATCCCAAAAAGTTGCCACGGTTTCTTTTGAGAGCGGTCGCTTACGAGAGATGCTAAATACAGTGTGTGACACAGAAATAAAATGGGAATTTGTAAAGGCGGTCACTTAGGCGGTCAGGGAGATGGTCGCTTATTAGAGTCGTCGTTCAAAGAGAGTGCACTGTAACACACTGATAATATAATGCTATAAATCATGTCCTGATAACTATAAGTATGTATAGTTACTATGGACAAACAGTTCTAGGTTGATGGTAAAGATTGCCTTGTCGGCCTTTATTTCTTCTTGTGGAACTGGAACACCCAACGGTTCGACCAGTGCACCAACACCGCATCCTTCCCTGCAATTCGAACAAATTCGGACAACCTTGTCTCTGGAGTCTGCGGTATGGCAGGCATTGACTGTTGGAGTAACTCAGAAAACTTGGGAACATGCGCCAGTACGTTGGTTCCAACGAGACCAGGTGCTGCCCATCTTTGGTGAACAGTGACAGGGGTGTCTTTATGACCAATATATGTACGTTGGTTCCAACGAGACAAGGTACTGCCCATCTTTGGTGAACAGTGACAGGGGTGTCTTTATGACCAATATTCTACTACCAGGAACTTTTACGTCGTCAACCTCTACGTCAAGTGCAAGGTACCCCACACGGAATCTCCAACCCATTAGCAGTATGGAGGGTCAACAGGTGCCCTTTTTCTACCCATCCACAAGTTGGCTGAAGTTTCGTTTTGTAGAATTCTTCCATCACGAACGATACCATCAAACCCTTATCGATCACGCACACCGCTTCGATGCCGTTTAGTTTCACCATTTGTGGTCCTTTACTTGAGGTTTTGAGCCACTGTTCTCCTTCTCCACGGCATGACTGACTGCCGTGGAGCATTCTCGTTTAACGCTGGTGATTTTTCTGCTCGCCGAACTTTCCTCCATTCTTCTGCAACTTATGCATGAGCTGTGTACTCGAAAGCAATCCCGCAGAACCTTGAATACTGCTAGAGCGTTGTTTCTCTCACCAGCGGGTCACAGTTTCACCTCTTTTTGCAGCCCCATCTAGGTGATACTACCACTACTACTAAGGCGGCCTCAGCCGGGCATGAGCATGGCGTCCCCACACTTTCCGATCCTTCATCAAGCTTCCGAGCTCACCGGTCGTCTCCACCCCGGCATCTTTCTTCAGGACATCCACATCGTTCAGCTTTGGCCGCCCTCTTCCTCTTCTCCCATGAGTCGGTTCCCATAACATTGTGTGATGGGAAGGCAGTTCCGGGTGTCTGTGGCAATGTCTGGCTAGCTGCATGCTACGTACTGCAATCTTGTCAATCTTGCTTTCTTTAGCTAGGTGATAAATCAGGAAATGAACGGCCTCTGGCACGTTCAACATCTGTTGTCCACTCTTAACAAGGATGTTGTCATCACAGGTCCCGATGAACTTGTGCAGCTTCTCCCTGGGAACCTTCGCTGTTATAGAACCAGTTGGAGAGTTGGCTTGGGCTTGCACGAGTTGGGTTTCCAACTCCTACAGTTTATAGGCCAGTGCCTGAACTGCTTCTTCTGAGGCCATACCTATATAGTTGTTAGCACGCTCCTGTTTTGCTTTTCTAATAAC
Source organism: Chrysogorgia sp. JL179-B06 (assembly GCA_035772405.1). Taxonomy (NCBI): domain Eukaryota; kingdom Metazoa; phylum Cnidaria; class Anthozoa; order Scleralcyonacea; family Chrysogorgiidae; genus Chrysogorgia; species Chrysogorgia sp. JL179-B06. The sequence goes on from JAYKKM010000250.1 coordinate 1,685,423, forward strand.
TTTTAAACACTTATTCATAACTCGTATCCCACTTCTAACACCAAATGTAAAACGGCTCAAACGGTCGACGTACGTCCAATGGATACGAGTGACTTTAAAGAGGTTTAACTCTTTCCCTACGGGCGCAGTTAAAATGGGTCGTTGATGACCCGCAAAGTCGTCAATCGAAAAACACGGCACACGGTAACGCAAGATTAAAAATTGAAATTCGACAAGCGCCAGGAACATGAAATCCACGCACACGCCAAGTTTGATTTGATTTCATAAACAACTCTGCGATTGGTGGCATTTTGAGTTTTCAAGATGCTATGCGGGCGTGCAAGATGGCCTTTTCTGGAAAAATGTAAATTTTTCAACCTGATTTATGATAATTAATGCTAATTTATATTAACATAATGTGTTTTGTTCGGGAAATTTAAAAGAACAAGTAAAAGCCGGTTTATTGGGCTTCCAGAAAATGTATAGCTTTCGCAACAGTTATGGTTATTTCAAGAGATATCAATAGAACAACGTGGTCGTTCAATTTTTGATGTTTTTCAGCCGTAGGGAAAGAGTTAAGAGGAGAATTTTTTCTATGTTGCGTAACATGCGCTCAAAATTGATGACGTCACTAAATTAAATTGTGTTAAAGATGGCGGCTCTTTTATATGGTACAGGTATGTCGATGATCCGTGTTTTATTCTGCACTCAACAGTTACTTACACTTACAATGCTTGATTCAAGACCCACGGAAAACAACAATATTAAATGTCGAATGGCTGTTAAATCAATAACTGGGCAATCATAGCTGTAAAGAATGATAGAAAATATTTTCACTCGACTCGAGTCACGAAGTGAACTTCAGTGTACTTCACAAGATGTTTATAACGACATGTACTTTTTGGTTTTTCTTCGACCTTGGGATTTTTTACTTTTCTAAAAAAATTGACATCAAGCCATATTCATGTAAAAAAGATTAAAGAAAATCGCACGAAGTTAAATGCACCAGTGACAGTCCAACATTTTGTTGACTCACTTGACTGTTGAAAGTGACAGAACGTGAAATTGAAAGAGGCAAAGACTACATCAATTTGACAGTATACTGCAGGAATGTTCAATATAATTTTTAACTCTGTATATAATTCCGTAACATAAATCAATTAGGAGGTTTAAAGCGGTTGACCAATAACAAAATGTTGTTTGAAGTCAAGCCATAGATTAATGCATTGATTACTGTAATATGACTTCATTTCTGCATTATAATTATATACATGTATATTATTATTGAATTTTTTTGTGCTTGGATATTTTTCTCAACCCTAAAATGCATTTATAAAGTATGTTGACTACATGTATATAAACTAGACAATAATACCAAAATAAAGAAGTTTGGGGTTGGATGCTGCAAATAGAAAATGTTGTTTGAAGTCAAGCCATATTACATTATTACTGTAATATGAACATTTCTGCATTATAAGACAGTGATTACTCTGTCAGCACCTAATTTAGTTTCTGATTTTTGTTCTGCTTTTTTTTGGCACTCTCTCTTTTCCTTTTCCTGTAATTGCTCCAGTGACTTGCAATTTGGTTCACTGTTAGTAATGAGAGATGTCCCAACTTCTCCAACATCAACATCTGACACGATGAAGTGGTGTAACGGTTTTTCTTGTCATATTCCCCTTCGTCAAAACATTTTTCCATTATTTGTTTCTGGTTTTCTGTAAATTTTCCTTTTCTCCTTTTTGGGTTGGTTATCTTTCTGGCACTTCCTTTGACTTCATTCTCCCAAAAATCGATCAACTTTTCCTCCTTACTGATCTTTTGTTGTTTTCTTTCTGATCCCAAGTTACAGGTAGTTGCTGCAATGCCAACGGCTTGTGCTTTCAATGCAGCTTCAATTTCATCATGTTTCTCTCTAGGCTTCTCTGACCTTCTGCATGTTTTCACCCTAAAGAACTTTGAGCACGTAGGGCATTTTCTGTCAGTATTTAGTTCTTTCTCTTGTAATGGTGTTATCATACTTTCTTTTTTAGTGCAAACATGTGTATTCTTTGGTTTATGTTGAAATCGAGAGACTTTCCTTTGGGATTCCTCCATGTCGAAAGTTGATGTCACTCCAGTTGATGTACTTGCTGAGTTTAAGTAGGAAGGCCATAACTTGAACAGCTTACCTTTTTGAAGTGTTTTGATTTTGGACACATTTGTTTGTTCTTTTACTTCAACCTTCACACAAACTTGATTTTCGTAGTGGTAAATAAACTCGCTATAACAAGTTATTCCTGCCCAGGTCTTTGTGTTTGCTGGTTCTAGAGTACGATCAATCTTTATTTCATAGACATGGGTGCCTTTCAAGTGATCTTTTGTACCATTGATTATGTCTTCACTAACTTGGATATCATTTCCCCGTTTCATCCATGCTTTCAACACAAATTTGAAGGTGGCAAAATGAGCATCTAATGCTGTCTTCCCTTTTTGTGCATCGAAAAATGAGTATTTGTCGTCTTTCATTGGGCAAAACTCGGGTAGACGCATCAGCCATAGCATAAGGGATGTATTGTGGTAGTGAGGTCCATTATCAGACCATATCGAAACTGTATGAATATCTGGGCGATGAGCTTGAAAATTTCTGAAAGATGCCTCAAATGCACTTGCAGAGAAAAACCAGTTCTGCGTACAATCCCCATTAGAGAACAAATCATGGATTTCAATCTGAATTTCTGAAGATTTATCACATCGAAAGAAGTTCACCATGAACAGAAACTCCCTTCTTGGTATACCAATCCTTTTGTGGCTCGCGAAACTTCTGTAGCAAAAGTTTCATCATATAGTCAGACTGCAATTGCATGACTATCAAGCAGTTTTTGGTAGTGGGCCTTTCTTCTTTCTGGTAAATGACTGTTGTTGACCAATACCTTTTATTCCAAGATATCAGTGTATCTTTCAAAGCATTTGTTGCATGTTTCACAATGGTCTATACATTTCGCCATCTCTTCAAGCAGCCAGGTCATACAATGGCAAGGGGTGTTCGACGTAATGCTTAGCGAATGTTGGAAATCAGACAACAGATGGTCTCTAAAAACTTTCACTCTTTTTTTGAGAGCCTGTGCTATAGACAATGGAACGTTGTACAAGGCAGGTTGTGTTTCTACCATGAGTAGTGGACTGTCGTTGGGGAGTGGATTGACTTGCTGCTTGTCGTCTTCATGGGGTGGTAGTTCAACCATAGTAACATTTACAACGTACGGTACAGCACTGTAGTCAAAGTTATCGTCGGGAATGGTCTCTTCTACCCTTGGCGCTTGTAGGGATTTCATTTCTTCTTCGACATTCAATGTGTTTAAATTTTCAAAATTGCGAGCTCCTACCTCATCACAAATATTGCATAGTCCCGCCATTTCAACCATCTCTTTAAAATTTCGGGCATTTAGTCCTTCCAAGAATTTTGTTTTGCTTATCGGCCTGCTGCCTTGTCTGGAGCGTTCTTCTTTGTATTTCTCGTAAAGATGATGCTTGCCGTCCTTCAGCCACAGAACAGGTTGTTTATCAGAAACCCATGACGACTTTGTACCGTCGCACGAAGCCATTCTGTGTGAAGAAGGAACTGTGTTATCTGGATGGTGGATAAAATTTAGGACAAACACTACGTCATCAAATGAAATTTTGTATTTCGTTACAAACTTATTGTTCTTTGGTGGTGTTACTCCCGGTCCATATTCAGTAGCCTGTCTACGTGCCTGCGTGATTTCATAATCATTGCAGCTCAATTTGGCTTTAAGTTCCTTGTTAGAGAATGAATTTTCAACAGTACTTAAGATTCTAGTCTTGCCAGCGGGTCCAGGCGGTTCTTTTGTATAAGCCCTTGCGATACCGTCAATGACTTCAAACTACTTGTTGTCAGGTTTGTTACTAATTGGTATTTTGTCACAAATATCCAGCTTCTCCTTTCGATATTTCGTCACACTTGTTTACCAGTTCCTCCAATAGATTCTTTGCCTTGGATTTCATTCTTCTTTTCGTCAATGCGCTTCCTTCACTAAAACTTTTCCTTGGTCTTCCCATGTTTCATTGTGTTGGCGTCTTCGCAGCTTGACGTTGTCGATCTTTCCATGTTGTTGACTGGCGGTGTCGAAGCATCGCGTTAATGGAGGTTGCTGTTTGAGAAATCATTTCGGTTTTGGTATGTGTCGGCGTCATGTGTTCCATTATCGTCTTTGAAATAGTCGCAATATATTTATTTATTTTGTACGAGCACGCCTGACACACCTTTTCGTTTTTAGAAATTTTTCCTTGGCGTATTGCAATTTAATATCGCGCACTTTTTCCGATATTTGGGGATAATTCGTGATAATCTACATGTGGAACAAATCCTTTTATTGGCTGTTAATAGATATTCATCGTTCGTTAAACCTAGCCGTTGGTAATTATGTGTTGTAATCAGTCTTTTCTCTTTTTCAGACGATGCCACTTTCAAGCAAAAAATACACCTCTCCTCTGCTGTAATATTCGTGTGCAAGCTAAAAACAAACATTTGAAATTTATATCTCGAAATTTATCTTAGTAAATCTGGAAACGTTTTATGGTATGTGTAAGAAATAATTAGGAATCATATAATCATGATGGTCGATATTTCTTCAAGTTGTTTACTTATTTTATTAGTTTATATAAATTGTTTATATAAATATTTATTAGTTTATATAAAAGTTATCAATTTATTATTTATATTTTAAAAGGGATAATAGATAACATGCCTGCGTATTTTAATACATTTTTAAATGTTATGCTTTAAAAAGCAAAGAAATGTCAACAACGACACTGTGTGCACTATAAAGAAGGCTTACATCTTGGATATTTTGGCAGCAAAATTACCAACCCGGATGTGAAGAACCCTATCGTAGACCTTGATTATCCAAGATGGCAGCCTTCAACTGGTTAACCGCGTTTGACTACAGTTTCCGGTCCTCGTCAGTTTTCGGACACAGACATAATACAATGACAAGTACCGTTTCAAGGGCCAATGTTTTACTCGGTTTTATTATTTTTTTTGCGAGCTTCCAAAATAAGGGAGCGTTCATTATTTATAGATTATGGGGTCGACTAAATCATTGGAGGGGGGGGGGGGCAAAAAAGTTTGAAGTGCTACTATAGGGGGGTCATAATAGTTTCTATCCAATCGTTGACCCCAATATTTACCACTAAATTTTCTAACTTTTTCTAAATATTTTTTAAAACTCTTGGCAGTTTACCATCTTTTAGATTTGTTTCGTTTTGAAAACACGGCCTATTTTTTTATTTGATATATTTTTAGCTCTTAAACCATTCGGTTAAAACATGCAAGCGGTCAAAGCAAATCCTGTACATTAATAATGGTTTTTCCACTAGCGTTCAGCCAAAATATCATTGCACTTTATTCCTCGACAGGCCAGCTGGCAAATCGAATTAGAGGGAAATTATAGTTTGTCCAAACCACTGATATAGGTCAGTGGTCCGAACACCCCGGGCCTGTGATCGAATTGTTTTTTAGTTGCTACGCAACCAGCAGAAATTCGATCGACCATGCAGATGCAGTCGATGTATTTTATGAAACTACTGCTCAAGATACTGCTCAACATAACTGAGGATTATGTGGAAAAGGCTATATCAAGGGACCCTGATAACTTAGTGTTTAATGTTTCACAAAATTGTCAATCGATGATGGAAACAAACGGTAAGAACTGTGTTGTTTTCTAGTTTTATGTTCTCAAAAAAAAGCTCTGAATTTATTTTCCTTTAAAAATATGTACAAAGTATTTCTTTAGAAAAATATACGTCTTATTAAAGAAAGACTTTGTTCGTCAATATCCGTTTATATGTCGCCTCTAATCATGGCAGCTAACACCAGCCGAATCTGGTTATAACTGTATGCATTTTTGAGTGTATCCCGAACAATTCTTAAGCTAACGTCTTTTTGTAGCTTGAAAGCAATAACATTCATGTCTTCAGCGCCGAGATCAAGTTATAATACCAAATATTTATAAGACAAAGGAGCACCAGAGCAATATCCATCAACTGTGTATACCTCCGCTGTAGCAACGGCGACATTAAGAATCCTTGCTATAACCTGGAAAGAATACTGTCCTTTCATAAACATTTTCGTTGCCTGGATCTTTTTAGATGACTTATTTGGGCCATAGAGAGCTCTTAGAGCTTGAATGTTCTGTAATTCAGAATAAAAGTAATAATTGAGACGACCGCAGAGAAGCAGATACAGAACTTCGATGACCATGGAGTATAGACATAAGCTTAGCCTTGGTGGTGATAGTAGTTGCCCAAAAAATACCATTTGCCCAAAAAATATCGCACGTTGCCCAAAAAATATCGCACGTTGCCCAAATCCACTAATAAATATTAATCTATCATAATAATAGATCATAGATCACGATACAACCACAAGTAGAACACGTTAAAAAAATAACTATTTCTGATAATATCAATGATGCGATCCATCTCATTCTTTAATACAGAGTTGGCATATGCCCTTTCAATGTTAATCAGTGCGATGTTAATGACACGCCGTTGGCGCCCATGGTGCTGCGGAAGTAGGTTTTCAATCTGCTCAAGGCACTGAATGATCATTCTGCACAACACGATGTAGCAGGTATCACTGCAAGGATATGCATCACATTGGAAAACTCTGGCAACGTATCAAATAGATCGTTCTCATGCATTGTCTGCAGTTTATCTGGAACAGTTGAAACTTTCATGGAGTCGAATCCGTGCTCACTACGAAAACTCGCGTACATTTTCTGCTCAGCTAACAGAATCTCGCCGTCGATTCCGTAAAATTTAGCGACACGGGAGAAGCTTTCTTCATCAGGTGTTTCACCGTGACAGATATCTCCTAAAGCACAGAGTATTTCCTGGTCATTTCCGCTGAACCTGAGCTCAAGCTCGGACAGCACCTTGTCTATGGACGCGTAGTAAGTGTTAATACGGTGGTGCAATTCCGGTGTCGGCAGCGTTTGTCTTTGGGCGTCGCCTACAAGGGAATGAAGGCGACTGCCCTGGCCTCTCGTACTTCAAACTGAGAATTAGTCAGCCACTTCTTCATTTTCAGACTCATTGCTGATACTATTTGCCATACACTGTTAAAACTTTCTGCGCTTCGACACATGCGTAGGGTCTGAATGGACATGTAGGCGTTTCTACGGGTGGAGATGACGTCGGCCGTCTTCCCCTGAAGATACTGGCTCGTCTACTAGTGTTTCTTAGGGTTATTTTCAGCACACACAGTCCAAAGAGAAGTCACAAATGGCAGTCAATAAAGACCTGCTGTCAGAGTAGGTTTTTGGATCTTTGTCTTACAATGCATTCCATTTGTTCGTCTACGGCCTTCACTGCTTCTCACCGGCATGACCATCGTGTAACACTCAGTGACTCAGCGACTCAGCTTCAGTTTCAGACCCTCACCTTCTACTTCTGTGTCGCTAAACAGGGCGTGTCGTTTGGGACTCGCTTCTAAGAAGTTGTACAGAGCATGGACAGTGCCCAGAGCATTACGCAATGGTTCAATCTGTGTCATAGTATCCTTGAATGGCGAGGTTGAGCACATGTCCGTAACAGTGGACGTAGATACCGAGCGGCGAGCACTCTTGTTGAGAGTCCCTTGTGTACACCGTTCATATTAGCTGCGCCGTCGAATGCTTTACCGACAATTTTCTTGAGGTCGAGATTGAGTTCAGTGATAGCAGATTTCACCAGTTGATACAGTACCTCGCCTTCGGTTGATTTCGTGGAATAGAAAGCAATGAATGCTTCTTTCTTCGTGCGATTCAGCGCGAAACTTAGGCAAAGTGAAACTTGTTCTGTCTTGCTAATGTCCAATGTTTCATCTAAGATGATACTATATCATTCGTGATGCGCGCGCGAATGAGATCGGTAATAATTTGTAGCAGTTCGTTTTGTATCATGGGAGATGTCCACTGCGTGTGCTTCTGAAGCTGATTATTGAGTTTATCCTTTAGCCAAGGTATGTCCTTGCAGTGCAAGTGAACTAGTTCCAGAAAATTACCTCGATTTATATCACTGCTATCACCCAAATCATCACGCTTTTCATCGTGGCCTCGTTGCGCGATGTTTTGTTGGGCCGTGAACATGAGATGATTCAATGATTACTTTCAAGTATTCGCGATTTTCCTTCGCATATTGTTTGTGTGACTCCTGGAGTTGGCTCAGTACTGAAGTATTTCTCTTCCTATTTGCCCTGCTACCAATTTCGCCATAGCCATTTTATGGTTCGAACTCTTGTGGTGTTTAGTAAGATGCTCTGGCTTTTTCCAATTGTCAAACGTAAAATCGTGAGCGATCAAGTATTTCTGGCATGGGAAGCAGCACGCTTTCTTCGTTTCAATATTGTAGCTCAGCCACGGATATCGTTTGTACCAGGTTGGGTTGAAATCTCTAGTGAAAGATTCATTGCAGACTTTTTTTGGGTCGTAGCAGTTTAAGATCGGTTTCTGAGGACTTTCGTCTATATCACTGGACTTTCTGCACGTACCGCCATATAAATTTGTATCCAAGGAAGAATGCGGCCCGCCATCTACGAGATCTGACTTATCTGAAGGCTCAGGAGCACCATTTTCCATGATAACTGAAACGGACATATCCCGATTGGGCTTAGCACTATCCACGATTTCTGACTTAACATGTCTATTATCTACGATTTCTGACATATCCGGAGCACTATTGCCGGCACCATTATCTAGATCTACGTGGTTATCGATGTCTAAGTTGTCTAACTTATCCGAGGCCGAAGCCACCGAACTACCATTATCTATGATTTCTGACTCATCTTGGACAGTCTGACGTAGCCAGAACACCATTATTCACCTCGATTTCTGATTTATCCCAGTTACCTGGAACAGTATCTGTATATGATCAATCCACTATATCTGTACCGCTGTCAGTCTGAAGATCTGAGCAAACGTTTTGGGCGTCGATTTTCCTGCATTTAGGCATACTGGTGATTGTTTCATGACTTTCATCACTGTTGGTGAAACCTAGTTGCGATTGATTTGGCACACGAGGAACAGTAAATTTAACTTTCTTGCCTTTATGCTTGGTTTTCGCATGGGCGTCCTGGTACTCAGCGACGATTTATTTTCCACATTCAGATTTCAGAGCAGATAACGTGATGGCGATCGGCATGCTTACTGCGATAGGCGTGCTGGGTGCGACATGTTAAATATGGCATAAGGCGAGACTGGCTACCGATCATGAGAAATAATAGCCGGTTTCCCACAGGGATCAATACTGGGCCCACTATTGTTTATACGTCTTGTGACATTTTAATGTATGCGGATGACACAGTTATATTTTCGAAAGCCACCGAAGTTTGTACCATTGAACGCAACCTAAATAGAGATCTAAATAAGATAAATGAATGGATGAATGATATGCTTTACATGCATACGGTAAAACTAAATCAGTGCTTTTTGGTACCCATAAACATCTTTCCCTAAACGATGATCTGAATGTGAAACTTGAAAGAAAACCTATTGAATCTGTTGGATACTACAATTATCTAGGAATTTACTTGGACAAAAGCCTAACTTTTATTGAACATGTGAACTGTTTGAAAAAGAAGGTAGCGAAACGTCTTGGCGCATTGAACAGGAATAGACTACTTCTAACTAGTCATGCTGCAGCTCAGATTTACACTACTATGGTCCTACCTGTTCTTGATTATTGTGACACTGTATGGGATGTACTCAGAGCAACACACAACAAGAGAAGTTAGAAAAACTGCAAGACAGAGCCATCCGAACAATTACTATGAATAAACCTTGCCTATTGAACATGAATTGGCCTTCTCTAAATTTTCGTCGTAAAATGCATACTGCAATTATGACTTTTAAATGTTTAAATAATCCTTAATTAAAGCTAAACGTGAAACACGACATTCAGAATTTAAATGTAATATATCTAGAACTAAACTTGTCACTGGAAGTAATGGTTTCTATGTTAGAGGTCCTCAAGTTTATAACAATTTACCTATTTTTATTCGAAAAGAAGAATCGTATATGAAATTTAAGGTGCATGTTTCCAAACATTGTACTGAACATTGCACGGAGGTGAACTAAACTTTTATCGGCATTTTAAAATTTATTTTATATTCTTCGTTTCATGTAATTTTTTTTTTATCTTAACATATAACTATATCGATCTGTATTAGTTAAGTGATCCAGGCTCACATTGATACCAAGGGTATCATGAGGCCGGCCCGAATTCAGACCGGCCTGACTTTAGGTCGGCTTTAGTGTTTTCTATGTAGGTCATTTTCACGAGTCTGACCTAAGATTCATTTCACGCCGACCTAATCTCAGGTCGCCTGCTAGACAAAACCGAATATTCCAAGCCGAATATTCCACGCCGGCCTAACTCTATTCAATTCCATTGAATTCGACGCCATAATGGCTCCATAATTGACCCATAGCTTGACAGTCAGGCCAGCCTCATGTAAATAGGAATTGAAGTCAGAAAAGACAGACAGGTGTGAGATCGGGCCGGCCTCATGTAAACACCCCTTAGTTGCAGGGAATGCAGAGAGGGGGGTGCTGGCCGGTGGGTGGCTTTAGCCACAGCTAAAAGATAAAAGTTGTTCTACAACGTTAAAATGATTGAAAACTTTGGGGGTGTGATTTTTAAAGAAATTTTTCTATCATTTTAACGTTGTAGAACAACTTTTATCTTCTGACAAATGCTCTTCAATGCAAATACCATTATCTTTTTCCATCAGCGTGTATTTTTCTAAGAACTTTATTAAACTTGTTTTACATGTACATGTACATGTACTGCAACTACTGTAGGAACACTCAGATTTCAAAATTTTCACAGGGGAGCATGCCTCCAGACCCCCCTAGTAAGCTTGTGCCTTCGGCACTTGCCAGCCCCCAATACAGAAAATGCTCCGTAGTCCCTGAGTTATGTGGTGAATGTTTATAAACGAAATAATTTTTACATTAGTCGGTCTACTAACCATTTTAGAAAATACTGTTTCCCAGCTTATAAGGGGGCCTCCTAGTCCTATAGATATTACAACAATATAATCTGGCCACACACTGCTAGGAAGTGTACACAATTCTTAGTTTCACTGCAATGTGCTTGTGTCATTTGTGTGTGTGTGCAATTAAAATGTCGATTTCATCATTTCTGTATACCAATATTCATGCAGCTCTTGTTGGATGGGTAATCATTTACAGTACATCTAGGCCCCTCTAGGAATGAGAGGGAGGGGATGCTTATTGGAAATGGGGCGCGAGTAAATATCAATTTTTATAAGGCTGCACTGGCTTGGGCAGGACACAAGTCTTACTGTATGTAGTGAAATTATGGTATCACCAAGCTTGTTACTGCACTTTTGTAACTCTGCATGTTAATATATTGGGCACTTCATGCGGTGAAGTCTTAAATTAAAATATGACTTAAAGTTACCATAAATATTGATGTCATTTAACTTTCTTTCATACAGATTCTACCAATTCAGTGAATGAAGACTCCGATTCCAACAGATCAGCAGACATAAACTTAGTAAGGATATTGGAAAAATTATGATCATAATCATAAATGTTATTGTTACATGTAGTGTTGCTACTGTGACAAACCCATCATACATGTATAAAGAATTCTATCTTATTTATAAAATGTATTCATTCATTTTCAATTGAAAGTTAATTTTATTCTATTGACACTCATCACATGACTATATAGCAGGTTAATAAAAATATGATTGCTCTGATTACAGGCCAAAACTGAAGTATACATGCATTAACATTATGAGATAATTTTGGAAAATTGCTTGTGTATAAATTGACATATACATATTATCCTCTTGCTTATGCATAGGATTTGAATGACACAAGTCAACCTGCTGGTACCAATGACAGCATTGGATCTTGTTCTGAATGTGAACTGTGAAGAGGACTCAGATTGCTCAGAAAAACAAAGCCATGCAGCAGAGTCATCGACTGATGAAGAGGATAGTGAAGAGATTTGGAGTGGTGTTCTCCCAACAGACCTACCTTCGGCACTTCCTGACCAGAATGAAAATTCATCCAAAGGCGTAGTACACTCACTGGTGTTTTGGCTTGTATATTTTCTTTTAATGTGGCAACTTACATGTCACATTAGTGAAAACGGAATGGCATGGCTTTTACGGTTTGTAAGTTCTTGGCTTAAAATATTGGGTGTGACAATTCATAATGACACACTGGCTCAGATTGCAACAGCCTTCCCTGGAACAATTTACCTGTTCCGACAATTCTTTAATTTTGACCGGGATGACTTTGATAAGTATGCTGTATGTCCCAAGTGTTACAAACTGTATAGGTACAATGAGTGTCTGACAACGGTTAACAATAGGCAAGTTGGAAAGGTATGTTCTGGATTTCACTTCACCCGAGGAAAAAAAGTCACATGTGGGGAAACCCTTGTCTACAAAGTGGAGTTAAAGAATGGAAACAGTGCGTTTTACCCCATCAAATACTATTGTTGCAATATCATAAATTAACTTGAAAGGTTGCTTAAAAAAAGGATTTGCTGCAAAATGTGAATAATGGAGAGAGAGGTCAATGGATACTAATCAGATGGCAGATATTTGCGATGGAAAAATTTGGGCAAATTTTATGACTTATAAAGGGAAGAAATTTCTCGATGCACCTCGAAATTATGGCTTTATGTTAAACTTTGATTTTTTCCAGCCATTGAAGCGAAGAACTGACGAGTTTTTGCCTAGTTTTATTGAATTTACCAAGGGCTGAAAGATTCAAATGGGAAAATGTAATTGTCATTGGCATTGTACCATCACTTTATAAGGAACCAAAAAACTTGAACGCATTCTTGGAACCAGCAGTAAAAGAGCTGCAGTGTTTGTGGAAAGGAATTAAGTTGGATTCTGACCTCTAGATTTCGCATAACATTTAGGGCAGCTATAATCTCGTTATCATCAGATATCCCTGCAAACAGAAAGTTGGGTGGCTTTAAAAGTCATTCAGCAATTCATGGTTGTTCTCGTTGTCTGAAGTGGTTTCCTGGAGGTTTTTGAGTCAAAAGGGATTATTCTGGTTTTGAGACAGACAGCTGGGCACCCAGAACTGATGAGCAACATAGACGATTGACCAAAAAAAATTTTTAATTAAAAACTCAGGCGAAGCAAGATGCATTTTGCAGGGATAATGGTATAACCCACTACAGCATTCTACTGATCTGGAATATTTTGATGCCAACCTATTTCTTGGAACTACAAAGATGATGTTTCATTTGTGGAACAGTAATATTTTTTCAAAACATGATCTAGAGAATATTGAGAAGCGAATTACTACAATGGAGATTCCCAGTGACATAGGCCGAATCCCTGCAAAAATATCCTCAAATTCTGGTTGCTACACAGCTGAACAGTGGAAGAACTGCACATTAGGTATTCATTGTTTTGTTTAAAGAATGTTCTTGGTGATGATGACTTCAGGTGTTGGCAGACATCTGTACTTGCATGTAAGTACATTTGTCAGCCAGTCATATCGCGATCAGACCTGGAGATTGCAGCTGGCTTATTTACTAAATTTGGCAAACATGTAGAACAGTTGTATGGAAAAGAAGTGATCACACCAAACATCCACGTTCACTGTCATCTGAAGGATATTTTATTGGATTATGGGCCAGTAGCAGGTTTTTGGTGTTTTAGTTTCGAGCGTTTTAATGGTATATTAGGGAGTGTACCAACTAACAAGAGATCTGTCGAGTTACAGCTCATGAGAAAGTTTAAACTGGCACATTTTTTTGAAGAGAAAAGGTTTCCCAGTTTGTTTAAAGGATGAGTGTCCAGCTAATGCTTTGCGCGCTCACAAGCTTGCTCGCGGCCATTTTTTGGGCCACGAAATTGAAAAGGTAAACCAATCCTTCGATATCTGAGCAATCCTTGCCGTAAATTACTCAAATTGTATTTTTCGTAAGAGCATAGATAATGTAGTAAGTTATTGTCATATTTTTGATAGTATTTGATTACACTCGGTGCGCCGTGGAATTTTGTTTTGAGACAGGTATCCGTCGCTCGTTTTTTGCCGTTTGATGCGTGAATTTCAAAGTTTCCATCAAGACCGCAGTTTCCTGGCAAAGCCAATAGTATAAGATCCTTATATTCCATATATTCTATGAGTAGAGGAACAGATATTACGCTAGAAACGAACGCTCGTAATCGAAGCCGTTGAGAATAGAACACGCTGACAGACGACGGCACGAAGAGTGCGGTTCACAATATTCGACAAACTCTGAGTCAGACATCACTACAAACTGATTTAAACGACTTTTAACAGCTTATTATGTCGTAAGAAGATAACAAAGCAACAAGAAAACGTAATAAACCGAGGTAGTTAGAAGCCAGTTTCCCAAATCAAAACAATAACACGAGTGCACAAAGCATTAGCTGGACAGTCATCCTTTAAGGATGACCTTTTCCACCTATGTTCTGAGGTTAAACAAGATGAAAGTGCCAAGTGGATTCTAAATTCTAATTGGAGTGATAGATTTGCAGTCAATAAGCTAGCCGTATCTTCACCAATACCTGGAGGAACTGTTTGGAGAAATCTATGTGCTGTGTTTCTGCCATTAAGTACAAGTTAAGCTCCCTGGACTCAGACGATGTCAAACTACTCCTTGAAGTTTATAAGATGTTATACCCTGGGGTAGCAATATCGGTTAAAGATACGAGTCAACTCATCCACAAGTATGGGTCAGTGACCATTGCAAATACGTCATTTGGTTAAAAAATGGAACCTCGTAGAATAAGATCTGCAAAGATTCTTGCATCATGGCCGGCAGGGTGCGGTGTTGTTAACAAGTCCACGTTTTCCCTCTCGCCTAACGTTGGATGGAGAATGTGTATTGCACACATTTGCATGTGTAAAATGGCACAAACCAGCTGAAGATAGAAACATAATTGGTAATCCTGTGCAGGTATGGCAAACATGTTACCAAGAAAGTGGCCCCTCATCATTTATACCAGTTCAAAGGATACACTCTCAGTTTGCAAGTGCAAATCTTGACAAGTTTAATGACAGTGAGAATGTAGCTATATCTCCTATTATTAGGAAAACACTCCTATGATTTTACACACTACTGTGAATTACCGATAGTATTGTTAGTTGTGTACCTAGAATGTTCAATTTATCGCCACAGTGCCTATAAAATCTTGCAAAAGTCGAGAGTGGCACAAATATTTTTTTTACATGGCATGCTTTACTCCCAAAAATGTTAAGGAACAGCAGTACAGTAGTTAATTACCTTCACACATCTTCTATACATTACTATTTGTTACCATGAAATTCAAATCAGTGGCATAGCTAGAGGGGGGGGCAATGGGCAATGGCCCGTCACACGACCTTGGCAAGCTGTTTGTCGGAAAAAAGTTTGTCTGACAAAACAATATAATTGTTGATCGAAGGGGTGAGGAATGACATTGAAGTCTGAAGATGCTGTTGTTCAAGAACGAATTATACTGAACATTATGATTAGTAATATGTTACATCGATATTTTGTCAATAAACTTTATGAAAGTTATTTATTGGGGTACTGAGCATTTGCTGGTTAAAGACTTCAGATCCTATTCAAGACATATTTTTAGTATAATACAGTATTTCACTAATTTTAGCAAAAAACATTTGTCTTTAAAATTGTCTGAATATAACCCTTGCTTCTGGCTTACTGATTAATTTTTCAAAACATACTTGACAAAATCGACAAAAATGTGGCTTCTGGGGCTTGCAAAATTCAAAATTTCTTGCATGGTGGAGCAACATCCCACTAGCTCGTATTGACACATAGGAAAATAACACGTTTGTGGCCACGCCCATATATGGCGATGCCCACTTGTTGGAAATTTTGAGCATTAGCCTCCCCAATAAAAATTTCTGGTTATGCCACTCATTCAAATATCAACAAAAATAAAGCCAAGAGCTGATACAAGAACCATTATGTCTGAGTCAAATTTACCGCTATCTTTAACTTGATAACTTAACTAAAATCGGTTAAATAGGTCAACTCATATGATTAAAGACACTAAAGCCGGTTTTCCACTAGGTGGTTTTGTTCGTGCGAAGCGACATTTTCTTTTGTCTTATAAGCTCTCTGTTAGAAATCTTTTCAATTTGAACAATAAAAAGTCGCTTCGCGAGAACAAAATCGCCTAGTGGAAAACCGGCTTAAGAAGGGTCATGAACCCAAGTTTGTAACCTTATTCTTTTAATTTACTTAAAATTTGAGCCAACGTCAGTCTGACCTCAGGTTGTCTGTGCACACATGCTATTGCTATGTCACAGAGAATCTCGTTTTGGTGATTGATTGTCTTACAGACCCAAGACAGAGGATGACCATAAGCATATGTATCCGATTTGGAGGACTGACTGTGTGTCCCTTCGATTAGTTCAGGGGCAATGTGACTGTGATACCTCCGGTATTTCCTTTGCTCTTTTGGAGTCAAGGTATATCTCTTTGGATTATTTATTGTGCGACACTTACCAAAATCAATGAGGATTGGGTGCAAACCACTGGTGCTTTGTGCTGACAGCAAAATGTTATCTCCTTTTATGTCATTGTGTAGAAAACCCTTTTCGTGCACATAAAGAAGGGCTTCTGCTGTTTCTCTAAATAGCCTTATCCACTCAGCTTGTTTGGTAACCACAGATGATTGAATGGCATTTTGAAATGTTGTACAATTTCCATCAATCCCATGAAATTGGGTAACCATTAGGTACGGTTTCTGTTTCAGACATACTCCAAATAACAGTGGCAATCCTGTAAGATTTCATTTTGTTAAAATGCTATAATTACCATTATATATAATAATGTAATATTTATACATAGTTAGTGACATGTACTGTAGATTCATACCATGTGAACATGGTGTATTTAACGAATACTCCTTCCAGGCTTGTCTAGATTGTCCAGTTCTGCAATTACCCATTACCCAATAAATAAACATAGGCCTATGGGCTAAAAAATGTTTGGGGGATGGAGGGGGAACCAAGATTTGCCTGAATTTTCCCCTTATTTTGCCAAATTTACCAAACATATCACATAATTTATAGCGGAATCTACCTTATTTGCCTGCATTTCCCCAAATTTTTGCCCGAATTTACCTGTTCCAAAATCCCCGCCCCCAGTCCCATATGCCTATGAAAACATGCATAAGCATACAATGTCTGGTACAATACAATAATGTATATCATTAATTTTATAGATCCAGTCCCTCCAGTTGGGGTACTCAACCAAAGAAACCCTTTGGAAGTGGAGATGAAATATCCCTTGTGTTTTCACCTGCAGGATATTTAACCCATTGAGTAATTTCTTGTGAAACACCCCTCGCTCCAGATCTACAATCGCTAATGTGCCAGAATATTATTTTTGGTTGGAACAATATTATTTAACTCGGCGTTGTTCTTCGAGGCTGACCTACTATAGTAACTATTCTTATCTACCTTAATGATTCGAATATGTACAGTACCATCCTATTCCTTCCAATAAATGTTCCCTTATTTTGAAATTGGCACCCTCCCCCAAATAGGGATCTAGGAGGTCCGTATTGAAAAGTATTTGCCCAAAAAATATTTACCCGAGGTCTCAGAAGTGGCCCGAGGCTGTAGCCCATTTCTGAGACCGAGGGCAAATATTTTTCGATACGGACCAACACAAAGCGGTAAATAACATTAATTTTTTTATTAAATATAAACTGCAAAAGACTGAATGACTTGAGCCACGTTTAGTTCGGCAAAATTGCACTATTTTCAAAAGAAAAGGAAAAGAAACCAAAATACTGTATGATTTTCATGTAAGATACAGTTATTCCTAGGTTAACTGTATTAAACTCTGCATCCATTCCATTTTTCAATTCAAAATAATGCAAAATCAGGTAGAAAGAAATTTTGGGATTTAGGATTCCGTGACCATGGTCAGAACTTGCAAAAAGCCACCCGCTCAGTCTTTTCGGTACCTTTCGCGACCTTTCGGTTCACCTCGGGTTTTCGCGCCAAAATTTGTTTTGTCGCCATCTTTTCTGTCATGGTTTTTGTTTGTGCTTGTATTCGAACGGCGAACGGGACGTCAAAGAAAGTCCTTAAACCTTGGTATGCACGTACAGCAAAGGATGGAGATCAGAGTTTGTCGGATCTTTTCAATGATTTTGCGTGTGGAGAATTTGACGGCACAGGAGTTGCAATAGACGACAAGTACCAAACAATTCAAGTAAGTGATTGTAGTACTGTATATGTTAATGTCGCTTTTAATATATATTAAAATACTCTGCATTAATAATTCATGAAGAAAGAAAAATAAATGGCTGCCTATTTCAATTAGTTACAATCAAAATGCAAATATGTTCTTACTTCCGCTTCTCTAGTGCGTTGTGTATATATTTAATACTGTATATTTCTGTAGTCGCTACCGAAGCATGCGAAAATTTATTGTAGAGAAGTTAGAATTGTCCTGATATATATTAATAAATACATACAACACTGAAATGGTTTGAATTTCCGGAATAGGTGGTATGCATGGGGTTATTTAGATGCATTCGTATCGTACTAAAAACCTATTAATATTCCTCTATTTAATAAGACCCCCTGGGGTTATTAATTTTAGGGCATCAAGAGGGAGGGGCTTATTTAATTTTTCAAGTCAGAGTAAGAAAACAAACTGAAATCTATAAAAACCAACTTTAACCGATTTTCTATTAATAATAGAGTTATTGTAGACAGAAAATACATGTTAATACGTGGGCAGGGGGGGTCAATAGAGGGGCTTATTTTTATTTTTCACTTTACATGGAGGGCTTATCGAGGACTAAAAAAGCTGTCATTTGGTATTAAAAAGACGTGTCAAAACACATTGCATTGGTCTCATAGCTCATACATTTTTTATTCTCAATTGGCTTTTGCATGTTCAAGTCAAAATAGGTCAAAGCAGGGTTGACGAAAAGATAAACGCAAGTCCACAAGAACGCATCTCAGATGTTGTGTGCTTGGGTCAATTTATTGAATTTATTGTCACTGAGCAGAATTGTGAAATAAATAAAGATGGGGTTGCACATACCATAAATCCGTTCACTGTAATGATGGCTGTACAACGTCAGCAAAAATCATTGCCACAAAGATTTGAAGTGAAGAAGTCCAATTGCAAGTTAGATTTGAAGAATGACATCTTAAGTTGGCTTGGGGAGAATGAGCTTGGATGGACTGCAGATGCTGCTACTGATCAGGGAGGCAACTTTGTTAACACCTTGGCTGATGTCCTGTGGTGGTTAGATGGGCATGAAAATACCTTTCAAGACAGAGGATGTGGAGTTCCGTTGATGTTCAAGCACTTCAAAGGCTACAACAAACCAGAATTGACCAAACATAGAAAACGTCAATACGACAATTTGAAATATACAGAGGTACTTGGCTATTCAGAGCGTCTGTTTCATATCTGCAGCTGCAGCTACCTCAAAAGGGATGCCTGGAAAGGTGTACACACCTTTAATATTAGTTGTTTATTCAGTTTTTTATAGTGCATGGCCACTTTTATTCATTTCCTGTTTTAGTACATTATACATATACAAACATACCTTGAATTTTCACACTATTAATACAAGTGATATACTGTTTTATGTATGGTTTAATTATACCACATACAACCCGCCCCCATAAGAATTATTAGTATGAGTGTTATTTATTTTTATATATTTTTTTATTTATTTATTTATTTATTCTTAGGAGTGTACAATAGTTTGCTGAGACTAGCTGACAACCTGAGGAAATATGCCAACCACCTGGAAGTACAAGTGCCTGCAACTCAAGCGTGTCAAGCCAGGAAGGTTGCCCGCACAGACGTTGATGAATGGCAAGTCTACGATGCGGTGAACGTCACACCAACAAAGAAATCTTTAACATATAAAACCCTTCATGAAGCACTCCAAATGCTGATTCTTACAAGGCTATTTTCATTAATGACTTTGCCCCTACTGATAGGAGAAGGAGAAGTGAATACATGGCTGGCCTGGTTTTTCCTGTCAAGTGTATTAGGTACTCGCACACAGCATTGCATACCCACCTCCATTTTGTGTGGAGGCTAGAAGTATCTGACAACGAAGGTGTCCGACAGCAGAAAAATGATGAACCAAAGATAAGCTGAAATCGCAATTCCCTGTGTACCATAGTCGGGCTATGAAAAGAGAGTTTATTTCCAACTTTGGTAGAGTACAGTGGAGTTAAGAGCGCATTTCTTTGAGAAGCATACCGCCGATTAACTCGCGATTCTGCACGGAACATGTCCGAGAAGGAAGTTGACAGTCGGATACAACAGATACTGGATGACGAAGATCCTGAGATGTTGTGGGACTTGAGAGTCAACAACACTGGAAGACCAGAAGAATATTCACTTTTCTTGCAGAAGTGCCAGGATTTTATCAAAGCTAAAGTAGAAACGGCGGTAGATGATAGAAGACATGAGAATGTCACTGATGATGGGGAGAGTGTGGTTCATCTTGCTATGGCAATGAGTGCTTGTGACTTACATGAACAGGTTAAGGAACAATGCCCTGAAGAAACTCCAATACCATCCGTTCAATGGCTCTGGTTACAGTTCTGGCCACGTAAGGCATGCGCAGCTAGCAGCAGACATACAGGAAGGCTGAAAGTTAAAATGGTTGTTGCAGCACGCCAGTTTAGAAAAAGTCATGTAGATGTCCACTACGCATCAGCTGTGTTTAGGTACCAAAAAGAATTTTGTGTAAAGTTCCAGAGTATTGCGAGCCTTGTGTGTGAAGACGACAAGCACACAATCAAGGTGGGAGAGCCTGGCTTTCCAGTGGCTGCAGTGGAGCGGGGAAAGCGTGTCATTGTCGGCTTAAACCAGTCTTTCGAAGTTGCTGACCACGACTTTACCAAGTTTTCATTGTCTCCTTCCGTCTCTCTAGTTGTCGAGATCCCTGATTGAATAGATGGAAGTTTCTATGATGGCCAAGTGTATGTTGGCCTCAAAGACAATGTCTTTGAACCGTCATCTGCTCTTCGGGATGCATGTGAATTGCACAGTTGCTTAAAAGCATCAAATCAGGACAAATCAGTAGAATGCCACTATCATGATGGTGGACCTGGTCACAACTTACGGTTTCTTACAACCCAACTCAGTCAAGTGGCATACTTTCTGGAGCGAGACTTAGACATGCTGATCCTGGTACAGACAACTCCACATCACTCGCTGAAGAATCCTGCAGAACGAGTCATGTCCAATCTCAATTTAGCTTTACAAGGCACTGGTGTCATGAGGACGGAAACAGCAACACAAGAGGGCTCACTGAAATCTGCTAACAATTTAAAACAAATCAGGAACCTAGCCCAAAAAAATCCAAGTATTCAAGATGAAATTACTGACTCGCTTCAACAATCCAATATTCTTTTGAGTTCTCAGTTTAAGAGATGCCAACTTAAGGAGAAACATTTCCAAGTGTTTTCTGTAGCCACCAAATTCATTCATTCATTGTGTCCTCCAGTCCCAACAGGAACTGGTGAAGTATTCACAAATTTCTTTCTCCAGGACTCCCGGTCTCGCATTGCAGTCAGTAATTCACTGCCTGATAAGCCTGTGTCCTTATCGAGAAGATCTTTGATGGTGACATAAGGACGACCAACACGCCGTTTTGCATCATCAGGAGACCAGATCAAAAGTCTACTTGCAGGGTCATCATGACGAAAAACATGTCCTGCAAGAGCTAGGCGGCGACGTTTCACCACTTCGGAGATGCGAGGGAGCCTTCCATAGAGAACCTGATTAGTTAAGTGGTCTCTCCAAGAGATGTCATAGACTATACGCAACATTCTGGTGTATGTACCATCTAATTTCTTTGATCGTGCGACATTTAATGACCATGCTTCTGAACCATAGAGAAGTATTGTTTCAACTGAAGCTTTAAATACTTCAGTTTTAGTTTCTCTCTTAATTGGTGCTTTCCATACTTTCTGTAGAGAGTGAATAGAGCTCCAGGCTAGACCAATTCGAATTTTCATATCATATTCTGAATCTGTATAGCTGGGAAGGATTCAAGTGCATATACTTGGTCTTGGTGACATTTAAGAAGAGGCCGATACCCTAACATGATTTCTCAACACGATTAAGGAGATCTTGTGCTGTGGCAATGGTATCTTCTAAAAGAGCTATATCATCAGCGTAGTCTAGGTCTGCTAGAACTTCTGCAGGAAAGCGTCGGCTGCGTCGTCTTTTCAGGGTCAAGCCATCTGAGTCAGAAATCGAAGAGCGAAGAGCATAATCCAAGCAGATGACAAATAAGAAAGGGGCAAGAGGGTCTCCTTGGAGAACACCTGTGTCAATCGAAAACGTATTTGTTTCACCTTCAGGTGTTATTACTAGTGCTGATGTATCTTCATACATAACTTTAATGGCATCAACTACTTCAAGAGGAATACCATATGCATTTAGGATCTGAAACATTTTTCCATGGTCAATCGAGTCAAAAGCCTTTCGAAAGTCAATGAATGCCACGACTGCTTCTTTGTTGTAATTCTTCAGTTCTTCGACAATTCGATGGAGGGCAAGGATGTGAGAAGATGTAGATTTTCCTTGTCTAAATCCATTCTGGTTGGGACGAAGTACTTTATCAATTACTGGGCGAATCCTGTTAAGAAGGCAACGATTATAACTCTGAGGCAACTTGGGTTAAGGAGATACCCCTATAGTTGTCAGTTTTCTTCAAGTCACCTTTCTTTGGGATTGGTGTTAATCCTGAAATTCCCCACTCTTTAGGTCGATTGCCGTTGTAAGTGGCATTGCAGAATTTAAGCAGGCTCTTTTTCATCTTCTTCAACTTCCAGAACTCTGCAGGAAGACCATCAAGACCAGGTGCTTTTCCGTTTTTCATCTGACTAACTGAAGCATCGACTTCAGCTTGAGAAAAGTCATCACATTTGATAGATGTGAATGTGTCAAAGATTTTCTCTATGTTGACTTCATCTTCAATTCGCTCATCTGGATCTGCATTCAAAAGATTCTTAAAATGGTTCTCCCAAGTTTTCAGCCTATCCTCACCTTCAACAAAGATTGTGCTACGTGTTCGCTTCCCACCAAGTTCTTTTACAAGGTTCCAGGCGTTCTTTATGGCAGATGGAGTTGCTGCACCATTCTCAAAGGAGAGTAGGGTATTGTTGATGCACTGGTCTTCACAATGATCAAACGTTTCCCGTAAGTTGTTCTGGGTAGCTTGAATGTTTGAGGCGGAGGCTCGCAGGGTGGCTTTACGAGCAGATATTATTTGATCAATGCCAGCGGTTTTGGGAGCAGGACGAGGCTTTGCTGGTAATAGCTCCGTACCTGTTTGGTTAGCTATAACCACGAATTCAGTGTATCCCTTTTTGACAGGAGGTAAATTCTCAAAGCGGGAAGCGATGGTGTCATCGATACGTGTTGCTAAATCCAGATCGTAGGACAGGGCACGCCAGAAGAGCTTCTTTTTGAGTGATGTTTTTGATCGTCTGACACTAAGCTTTACATTGGCAGTAACAATACGATGGTCGCTACCAACTGGGTTTGATGTGGAGAAAGCTTGACAGTCATGAACACTATTGCGCCACCTTTTTCAAAATAGACAAAAGTCAATTTGTGATAAAAAGCCTTTGGGAGATCTATGAGTCCAAAGCTTTCCCAACGACTTCTGGAAGGAGGTATTACCAATAATAAGATTGTGTTGTTCAGTAAACTCATTAAGAAGAAGGCCATTTCTATTCGATGTACTGTGGAGAGAGAATCGTTTGGTAATCTGAGCATTCATATCACCACCAATAAATAGCATATTGTGGAGTGGGATGTCCTCGATCACATCACTAAGCTTCTTATAGAAAGTGACAACTTCTTCCTCCGGTCTTGAGTTGTGTGGCGAGTAGCATGAGATAACTACTGTTTTTGGATTAACCCTGAAGGTTGCTACAATAATGCGTTCATTCACCTTTTTGACAGAGATGAGTGATGGCAGCAATTTAGATTTAATAGCAATGCCAACTCCTCGAACAGATGCACCACAATTATTTCTTTCGGCAGATGCTGTAAACAGTGTTGTTGTACCAAGATTTCTAGCGACCTGATAAGCATGGCATCGCAAGATTTCAAAGAGGACCTGATAAGCATGGCATCGCAACTTCAGAAGATAGACCCCGACTTCAATTCAGATGTATTGATAGATACATCCAAGCCCTGCAAGGTCTCATGTAAACTAAAAATATTTCTTGATATTCATACACATAGAGGTCACTACCAGTTTAGCATAAAAAAGTGCACAGAAAAATATTGCGCTGTCAAAAACCCCAGAACCCAACCTGATGTGTTTGACAAGCTCCACCATTTGCCTTATCCGGTTGCACATAAGGATCACTACAAATCGTTTGAGGTATTAAATTGTACCACACACTGCATGTACTACCGTACACTCTAAAGAACCTCTGTTTATAACCATGGTGGTTTCTAATTTGATTTTAATGTGTATTTCAGGAATTGTATGGACAAGATGGTGCTAGCAATGATGAGAAACATGTTCCTTCTAAACTTCAGAAAGCTGCTGCTCGTGATCGTATGCCTTTTGCTCCATCCTCGAACAAATCCAACAATGCAAAGCCGGTTGTCCAGGTGAGTGTAAACCGTTGCATTAATTTACGTAGAAAATCACAAAGGTATGATTAATAATGTATAAACAAATCATATCACTGCAGTGGGCATTTTAATGTTCAAAATGTCTCAGACATTTCTATATATTTGTTTTCTTTCTGCAATGTGATGACTGTTTGAAGTGGAGAGTGTGTTATTAACCGTGTACTAAAGAAGAATGAGATACACGAGCTGGAAAGCGAGTTAGATAACATCGCTTTCTCGTTCCAAGATATCGAGGACTATGAGGGTGGAATATTTGAGCGTGTTTTTGTGAATGACAAGCTGACTTGTGCCTCTCCCATAGAAGCTCCATACTACATTACATTTACAGATCCTTTGTGCTATTATTGTGGAAGTGAGCATAATATTACATCAACTCCCCAAACCTACCCATTGTGTGATGAATGCAAAGAACAGGGTAAAGCCCCCAAGGACAGAAACAGGCGTACTTTCAATCCAAGATGATAAGATTTCTAAGGAATTTTCGACAAATATTCTGTAGCAATATACTGTTCAGCGATGCTGCTGGAAATAAATGGACAGGGTTTTGATGTCATACAATATTAACTTTGTATTTGTGTTTATTATTAAAACTGACTAAATCATTGTCAGATGTGAATGATGTACATGCAAAATATTGTTTATTTGTAAATACGTTAAATAGTTTCAATAGGTGTTAAAATTAGGTGTTAAAATTAGGTTTTGGCCAATTCGGAGAAGCCATCTTGAAAAAAAAAAAAGGGCCCACATTCTCCTCTTTTTTTTAAAGTTAGGACGATAAACTACTTTTTTTTTTACTTGGCCTAAGTTTATCTTCGAGCCCTGTGATTGTCTGCTTTGGAATTCGAGAAAATTTTTCCTTTCGTTCTTTGCGGCTTAAATGTCTAAACGATTCTCTCTTCTTGTTACGTCGAAGTCTTTTTTCTCTAATTTTTTCAGTACTTCTTGATCTAGCTGGTTTGCTAGATGTAGAAGGTCTACATACTGCATCGTTGATGTTGACTGCTTTGCTTTCAGAATGCTGATTTTGGCATAGCCTATCGTCAGCAAGCGGAATGCCGCTCGCACGATATATTAATGAGCACCGTAAAGGCGCATTAACTTGGCTACACTTACAAACAGCGATCCCGTTTGCATTGCAGTTAGACATCCTTGAACTTGAAGTTGACTCATTTCCCTCCATTTCAACTCTGTTCTGGCGGGAATTTTGAAGCAGAGGTTCAAAGTCATTTGTTATGGTTCCGGAAGTTTCAGATGGCCGACAGTATATAAATGTCTGTTCCATGATATAGACAAAATAGTGATTTAAATAATTGTATTTACTCATATCTTTCGCGCATGGTTACACAAGTTTGCAAAATATATTCTATAGGAATATCATAGTTAACAGACATTAATATTCAATTAACTCAATTCTGGCTGGAAGTTTCAAGTAGAGGTTCAAAGTACGTTTGTTATGATTTCGCAAGTGGCTGCAGATGGCAGATGGCCGGCAGTAAAGCACCACTATAAAGTCTGTTCCATGGTATAGACAAACTTGTGATTTAAATCATTATATTTAACTAAATATCTTCTGCACATGGTTACACATGGTTTACAAAATATATCCTATAGGGCAATCATAGCTAAAAAGCAGTAAAAATTCGATTCCAATTGCATTACCCCCGGCTACCTTACCATATCCATACTTGGTATCCAAGGGGTCTGATGTATGTTGTATAAAAACGTCGCGCGCCAATTTTCAACGGTCAGTTGTGGCGCTTGGTAGAGTTCGATATTGACTCGTCTTCGTTTTAGTTTTAAACTCCAATAATAGTTGAATGAAAGACGGAGATGGCTTCTTCCTCGTCGCCGAGTACTAGTGTTCTTGCGCGAACACCAATTCGAAATCATGGTCAGGATGAAGTGCTTGTTCTTCTTGATGAAATTGTGCGCTCGAATAGGGATTTACTGCAGGCAACCATGCCCTTCAAGAGGAGCTAAAGAAGAAGGAGAACGAAAGCTGCGATGCTTATCAAAGCTTAGAACGAAACCTAGAAGAAGCAGTAACCAATAAGCTGGTGAAGGGCAAACGCAAAAGTTCCTGCACAGTGTCGGGTAGGTCAATAAATTGTTGTTGTTATATAGTTAGTGTCAAAGTTCAATTTTTCTGTTTTCCGATTGGACAAAAGCGTATCACGTGCCGGTCCGCAAAACGTCGTGTTTACTGCATTGCCCTGGCAACGAGGCAACCGGTCCTAAAAAAGAACATTTATTGACCGGTCCACAATAGAATGGGTGCAGTGCGCATGCACGTCAACCGTGAAGTTCCAAAGTTCATTTTATAGTTTTGCTGTTTTGAAATTTTAAAAAATGTCTGCTCGGTTCGCTAGTCGTTCCGAGCAGGATATTGCCCAGCTGTTGCAAGATAAAGATAGTAAATCAACAAAAACAAGTACAAAGTTGGCAATTGACTTACTAAAACAGTTTTGTACGGCGAAAGGACTTGCTTTCGAAGAACAATGCCTTGAAAAGTCCAAGTTAGATGATCTTCTAAAGTCATTTTATGCAAACGTTCGAAAGAAAGACGGATCTTTTTACAGCAAAGTCTTCGCTATGGCCTTGCAAGATATTTTTTATCTGAGAAAAAGACGGACATTACGTCGGACAGCGAGTTTCGTTCTTCGAACGAGACTTTTTTTGCCGTTACAACTGAGTTGAAAAAGGCCAAAATTAACCACCACCCGGAAATTACTTCGCAGGATTTGAAAAAGCTATACTCGTCCTTCAACGTGACAACGCCAAGAGGGCTGCAAGAAAAATGCCTTTTCGATATTTTTTTTTTCCTGGTTAGAAGAGGACGCGAGAACTTGCGAGAACAAACAAAGCAAACATTTGCGCTTGCTGTTGACTCTTCTCAAAGAAAATACGTTTACCAAGCAGTCGACGAATTGAACAAGAATCACCGCGAAAGCGATAATCCACAGGATTCAGTTACAGATGCAAGAATGTACGAACAGCCAGGAAATCCATTGTGCCCAGTACGTTGTTTTGAATTGTATCTTTCGAAGCTGAATCCAGGCTTGAATTTCCTATGGCAGAGACCAAAACAAACGGCCCCGTGGTAAAAAATACGCTCGGGTCACTCATGAAAAAACTTTCAAAATCTGCTGAATTATCTATGGAATATACAAACCATTGCATCAGAGCGACAGCTGTGACCGTGTTAGATCAAAATAACTTCGAAGCAAGACATATTATGAGAGTTTCAAAATCAGAGTTAAAAATAGGTCGCTTTTTCGCACGTGGATAGAAAAGAACGATAATTTATACTTACTTGCTATATGTGATTGTTGTTTTAATTCTCCCCATCTCCAAATATTGCAAATTAGCGGGATTATCGTTTTGACATTTTCTTGACTAGTACTCAGCCTCCAAGTATTAACCGCGCACTTTAATATTGTGTATAATTTTAATATCTATTTCTATAGAGAGTTACGAAAAGTGTGTACAAAACATTGTGTCAACGATTTCCAAGTATTTCAAGTAATAGAAAGGTAAAATTTTGTTTTGGGCTGCCTATATGAGACCATTTGGAATTTCCTCCATGGGGGAAATGTGGCTACAGTATTTTCTGTAAATGACCTGTTGTATTAGTTCGTTCCCAAACCCGCGATTTCCGGTCGAGTTGGATAAAAATTAGTTTGCCTTTTCTGCATAGTTTTTTTTTGGTTGGTTTAGGATTTTGGTGATGTTGGGGTTAGCATTTCGTTGAATTCTAAAATACTGCCGTAAATATATACTCAGCCTGTTTACAACCTATATACACCTGTAATACACAGGTGTTCAGGCTGTACACAGGCTAGTAAATATAGCCACAGCCTTTAAATAAACATGTACTGTACTTGTATTATTGATATACTAGTTACAATACTTTATCTTTATAACATATTGTCTGTGTATCTTTAACTTTAGTATTCATTCCCATGACAACAGAGCTGTCATGGAAACTGTTATTACGGAGGTACAGCGGCAATACCAGGGAGCCGGAAAAAACCCATGGTGTCCATTGCAGATTGAAAGTGAGTATTACAAGCAGTAAAGTTTATATAATATTGTACATAACATAATACATTTATCTATTGGTTAGACTTTGCAGTTTGCATGTTTAGCATGTACAAGTGTGTCATTGACTGGCATACACTACAGTATCAATTGCTTGGTGTACATTTTGCATGCTTTGGCATTTGGACAAATTGGTAAACTTAGGATTCGATTTATCATGATGGTTACTGTTATGTTTTTACTTTCACACCACAATTCTAAGTTATTGCGTCCTGTGCCCAGTGCTATTACAGATCACTGGATCAGCAACATACTTGTGTACACTAAACTGCATAACTTGCAGTAATGTACCCATCCTATTATGACTTCACCAGCAAAAATTACAAATGCTTGATGTTAGTTGTTACAGATAACAGGATTTTATTACTAGTCACTACTAATAAAATCCTGTTATCTGTAACAACTAACATCAAGTAAGTGAGTCCTATAAAAAATCTTACCATATAATTAACAGTTATTCCATGAACTTCAGGTGTGTATGAACTGATAGCTGATGAGGCTGACAACATGAGTGAGTGGAATAACTGTTTTATTATATATACACAAGCTCTGGACAAAGGTGTACTATTTTCAAGTAAAACTTGAATTTCTTTTTCATTTAATTCTGTGAATCTAGAAGCTATTTTTCTAGATTTCGCTACCGAGTTGCCTATGAGAAGATAGTTAACTAGGGCGAAGTTCGAGTTTACTATCGGTTCATACTCATAGACAACAAGGGCGAATTGTCCAATTGTTTTAGTATAAACCAAAACAAATTATCAAATAAATAAATAACCTATAGAAAAACTATCCAAAACTCATCAATACCTTGTCAATACTCTTTTGAAATGCGACTCTTTGCTGCTGGTGGTTTATCACGAATAGACAGTGAGCAGATAGACAGTGAGCAGACTATACTCACTGTCTCTTAGCGATAGACCACTAGTAGCAAAAGGAGTCACATTTCAAGTGAGTTTTGACAAGTTTTTTGAATAATTTCTTTATAATTTAGTTGCTTTGTGTTAATTTGTTTTGGTTTATACTAAAACAATTAGACAACTCACCCTCGTTGTCTATGAGTAGATAGTATAAACTCGGGCTTTGCCCTCGTTGACTATCTGCTCTTAGTACAAACTGACCATGGTCTATTACAAATGCTGCATTCTGATTGGCTACTCAACCATTGTCTATTCGTGATAGACAACGTTTGGAAAACGCGCTCAAAACAATGGCAGAAAACTCTCATTTTGGGGAGGTTTCAGATGAGTTTTTCGATAATTTTTTGGGTATGATTTATAATAGTCCACTAATTTGTTTCTACTAAAACAATTAGGCAACTCGTCCTCGTTGTCCATGAGCGAATAGTCAACTCAGGCTTCGCCTTCATTGATTGTTCGCTCATAGACAACTCAGACTCGTTGTCTGATTGTTAAATAGTCAACTCGGACTTGTCTAATTGTTAAATATTATCCTACTAGTAGAGAACCAATCTGATTGCAGAACAGCCTATATCCAGGCTTGTACAGTATATAATAATTAGACATATACATAATGTAAAAAATACAAAATTACCAATGGACTTGTCTAGAAATTTATGCAACACTAGGCTTTTAACACTCCTAACCCAGGGGCCTCATTCCAGGTTATTGTCATATACATAATATTAAAACAACAAGCCCTCTAAGGAACTTAAGGAATATTAGCATTAATCCGCTGGTTGAACTTGGTATACAGTAAACTCTCTCTCTAAGCGGGACACTTTCTCGAACGCTTATATATTATTTACTGTTATAAATCTGTCTAAGACGGACACATCTCTAAGGTGGGTCCCGAGGGTGTCGGCCTTAGTTCACTGTATTTGAAACTAAACAAGGCTGATTGCAAGACCAGCCTTATGTAAACAGGTATTGAAATTAACAAATGCAGACCGGTCTGAGGTTAGACTAGCTTCATGTAATTGCCCTCCTTATTTAAATTAGTAGCTTTGGAATATTGCAATTTGTGTTACATTGGCCCCTTGAGCTATAGGGGACTAGTAAAGGTCTGTCTTCATTGGTCCTGGTTCAGCTTGTTCACATACACAGAAAATATGAAACTACTCTCCCTGCAAAAGCTTCTTCATGTTATATTTTGCTTTTGAATGAAGTTGTTGTACATGTATTGTACATTACAGTTGTTGTAAAAGAGCTACAGTACTTATTACATTAAATGTAATTGGGATTGTTTATAATTGTCACCATAATTTATAGTATATCAAATTGCTGTTTTATAGCTGTGATGAAACGATATTTTATTTCTCTACACGAAAAAGGAGGGAAAGTATCAGGCACACAAGAAAACATGTAGAAAGAATTGCAGGAAACGAGATGTATGACATGTATATCTTTGAATGAATGAATGAATGTGTATGTGTTTATGTACGAAAGCCGACGAGGGACTTCAGAGTTCAGTTTAATGCTATATTGTAAAGCCAGAAAACCAGCAATTTCAGAATTTGTGAAACCCTTGAAAGTAATAGACCTTTCCGCATGGCAGCTACCACTCTCGACACGGATGAGTGCTAGTTGCCGTGCGGAAAGGTCTATTACTAATCAAGTCAATCCTGTCTCCCGTCTTTGATCAATGCAGGTGTGTAAACTGGTGGAACACACATTGAGCGACATAGCAAGTTCATGAGGACTAGTAAATAAAGCCACTTGTAGTATAAATAATAATTATAGGTATTTCATATTACAGGTATTTGGCGTATAAACGTTTAGTTAGTACTAGTATGTAGCCGAAACCGAAACATAACTCGTTCAAGGAAGATAAAAAGATAGCAAATAAGAAATTTGTCTGAAGTCCCTCGTTGGCTTTCGTAGTTTATGTATGTATGTAATATTTTCCACTTTGAACTACTGTACCAGTACTGGACATTTCCGGTTGTTTTGTGTTAGTTGGTGCCACCACTGTGGTGGTATACGTAATAGTTCACACACCCCTAAGAACTGTTCTTAGAACTGATTATAAATACAGTGAAGCGAGTTGAAAGCGCATCAAAGTTTGCTAAATGTACAGTATCCATGTTCTAGAACTGATTTCTACATACTGATTAAATATTTATTTCTTTTGTATTTTTCTTATGAATTATTAATAAGTATGTGAATGTTTCATATTGTACTGTATTTGTGATAGCTAATTATATATATATATATATTTTTCTATGTTCAGAAACTCATGAGAAGGACAATAGCCTTGAAAAGCTAAATTGGTCGGTGAGAAAGCGTGCGAGAGTGGCTAAAGTATTGGTAGAAGACGCAATGTCCAGCGATGAAAGCGTAATAGCAGATGACGGAAATTGGAACGCAAAAGTTATGGGGTACAACGTCAAGAGACTTTCCTGGGAAAGCGATAGGTTAAGAAAGTCAAAAGGATCTGGATAATGCGTACCACAATCAGTTGACCCAGAGAGCCAAAAATAGAATACTTCCACGCCACGACGACGATAATCCATCTACGCGTTCAGTTCTAGAGAGTTTCCCTGGTTGGGCAGGGAAATAAACAATTTTGCACGAAGATATTACAATATAATTTTTTATGACTTTTG
This sequence comes from Chrysogorgia sp. JL179-B06, assembly GCA_035772405.1. Taxonomy (NCBI): domain Eukaryota; kingdom Metazoa; phylum Cnidaria; class Anthozoa; order Scleralcyonacea; family Chrysogorgiidae; genus Chrysogorgia; species Chrysogorgia sp. JL179-B06. The sequence goes on from JAYKKM010000250.1 coordinate 1,717,776, forward strand.
AATCTGCAGTTCAGGGCAATGATACTTGGCCATCTTAATGACTTTATTCCAAACGGTTTAATTTGTTCATTTAGTAAGGCCTAGTTCAAATGTCGAACTTTTCATATGCCGAATCTATAATGCAAATGAGCTCATCAGGCAAAGGATTGAGATCATTAAAATTAGATTTGGCACATGAACTAGGCCTAAGGGAATAAATACTATGTGCAAATGCCTGCTGTTGTCCCAGAATTGTGCCTTGTGGCGATAACTTTAGAAGAAACAAATAGCTGAGCAATTAGCTGAGCAATTTAAGCCACGCGAAATGTAGCTTTAAGAGAATATAAGGAACCATTAAAGTTACTGTAAATTTTATATCGAGATTGTGAACTGAAGATTTAAGGCGCTTTAAGTTTTATTTAAATCTACAATTAGCTCATATTTACTGCGACTTTAAGCCATGCAAAATGTAGCTTTAAGGGGGGACTTTACCTAAACATGCTGACTTTTTTACAATGAATTGTACCATCGAGGGCTTTTATGCAAACCATATAAAACTATGTATCGGTGGAAAGCTTATAAGGTCATAGAATGTAGCTGCATGTATTAGTTTTCCATAAAGTTAATTTGTAACGTGATACTGATCAAACATTGTAACCCGATACTCTGCACAATCAGAGTGTACTTGAGAAAAGATATCTTGCTGTAGAATACATGGAACTGAAATATTTTCGCATTGATCTAAAGCACAAAGGTTGTTTATGGGAATGAGCACAGAACTTTTTGAAATATTAAATACTTTAGTCTCTGTGCCTGTTTAAAATTTGGGCAAATGTTTACCCTTAATTTTGGTCACATTCATCTCAGTATCTTTTGATACAAAAATAACGCAAAAAAGTTCTATGCTCTTTCCCAACAACTATTTGAAAGGGATTAATACTGAAAATTTCAAGTCAATTGGTTAAATTCTTCTCAAGATATTCTTTCTCAAACACGCAGAAAGCACATTCTGAGTTAAATGGAGATAAAGTTAAAAATATGTATAGAAAGTTCTAAAAATGTTCTAAAATAGCATTGGATCTGTTAATTGTAAACAGTTAGAAGTCTCCTGCTTCATATGTGACTCCCGAGGGGCATCTTTGCGACGAGTTCGCATCAGCTGGATCGCTTGCCGGCGTTTTTAAGCCATGCCAAATACTATATATAGCGATACTGATCAAAAGCATCGCATTTAATCATGCACTCACTACTGATTTACCATTCCACACCATTTCTGAAAGCCCTGTTCGTGTCTTGTATATTGATAAAATATTGACAAAATTAAAACAACTTCGTATTATGTGCGCGGAATGCCATTGACCATGCTCATAATCAGGAGAATGAGATAGCCTGCGAGTGAGATTGCCAGGAGGGACACGACCTGCTTTTCAATTGCCATTACGACCCTAGTGCATTATGGGATATATTTGGAAAATTGGACAGCACCCAGCGAACCATCCTACAAAACAGCAAACCTACATCACGTCTCGGGGCAAGTCACCATTCAAACATTTCGAAATACTAGAGCCATACTTCAATGCATCTATTTCACATATATGAAGTCAAATTTACACATTTTTACTTGCCCGAGACCGACCGAGTGTCTCCAACGAAAAGGAAAAAACGACACGAATCGCGCAGTACTTATATCACACAGTTCTTCATGTGAAAAGGATCGGGATCACAAGACTTTATGATGTCTTTACCCAGCTGGTTACCGATAGTTAAGTCCTTTCAGGCTTTCACACAACAGAAACGTACAAATACGTTCTGCCACGAGAAGGCCATTATACATAAGTGACCAAACAACAACCTCGTTCCCAGTACTTTTCCCACGCAGTTTATCTAAACACTGAGGAAATCAAGGAGAAAACTGGATTTTTTCGAACGCTTCACAAATAAAATGCAATAGAGATAATTAAGTAGGCTTCAAAAGATTTTAATTCTTCAAAAAAAAGAAAATTACCATTTGAGTCAAAGTTTAGGTAAAGTCCCCCCTTAAGTGCATATAAGGAACAATTAAAGTTCCTGTAAATTTTATATCGAGATTGTTAACATTTATGATATTTAATGCACTTTAAGTATACTTAAATCTATATTTACATGGAATTTAAGGTTATGAATTTAAGATACCTAAATGTAAGTTTAAGTATAAAATAATGAAACTTTAAGGGTGCCAGTAAATGCTTTATAAATTCACTTAAGTGATCACTTAAATGTCAAGTATAGTTGCCCTTAATATCTTTAAGTATGCTCTTAAAGGCTCATTAAATGGTTCAATACTTATACTTTAATGAACATTTAAGGTCCCTTAATTCTCTATTTTCGCCCTGTGATGCTTAACATAATTTGTTCTTTTATAAGATTTATGAAGTTTGGATGCATTTGTGTTGTGATGATGAATTTGATTATTAGTTATAAAATAATTTGTAAATATTTCTGGTAAATTCTTTAAGTGATGGTATCGAAACATGAATGAACTCGTTAGATAATCATTTACTTTTGTGAAGTTCAACATTTTCATTATATTTATTAATTTTTGAATTCGCTTTTTGTAAGTGTTACCCCATATTAAATTACCATACGTTAGATATGGATAGACTAAAGCATAATAGATTAGTTTCAACGCATTCAAATTTGTAAAATGTATTTTGGCTATTATCCCTGTAGATTTTAAACTTTTTTTTATATTAAATCTATGTGGTCATCCATGTTAAACATTCATCAATAATAATTCCTAAAAATGTTGTGTTCTTGACTTGCTTAATAGATTTGTTGTTTATGGAAATTTTATCAGATTGCCTTTTGTTTGAAGATCTAAATAGAATAAATTTTGTTTTTGTTATGTTTAAAGATAGTTTATTAATGTTTAACCAGTTAGCTATTTTATTAATTTCTAATTTCTGTTTGGATAATTCTATTTAGTGTTTTAAGGCAAGAGTGACTATGAAATATGTTGGTGTCATCTGCAAATAATATAATTGAAACTATCTTACTGCAATTTTGAATCTCATTTATGTATAAAAGAAACAGTAGTGGTCCTAGTATTGATCCCTGAGGAACACCAGTTGTGATTGTCATTTCATTTGATTTTACTTGATTGTATTTCACGATTTGTTTTCTATTTTCTAGATAATTTTCAAACCATTTTTGAGTTACTCCCCTTATTCCATAATATTCTAGTTTTTTTAATCAGAATCTTGTGATTAATTGTGTCAAAAGCTTTTTATAAGTCAAGAAAAATACCAATTGTATATTGTCCTTGATCTATCGCTTTTGTAATTGTGTCAACAAATTAAATAATTGCAAGTTCCGTTGATCTATTTTTTCTGAACCCATATTGGTGTTTTGATAAAATATTGTTTTTCTCAATAAATTTAATTGCCTTTTGTACATTAGTTTTTCTAATAGTTTGGAAAAACATGTGATAACATAAATGGGTCTATAGTTTTCAAATTTATTATCTTCATTTGCTTTAACTGATGGTGTGCTTGTGAGTCAGTCTGGCAAGTGGGCTAACCTGCATCATGTAATATCAAGACAAATTACTGTTTTGGTAATAGCGAGCCAGCTTCATGCCTCCATGACATGTACAGCCTCCATGTACCATGTGTTCATTTGTAAGCATTCGCATATAATATGAACAATCGATAAACTTACGGATAACCCAGCACATTTTGGAGCCCCATTTAAGCTTACAGGTAAAATATCAAGTGAAACAGGGTAAAATATCAAGTGAAACAGGGTAAAATTCGATAGCAACATTGCATAGTCAACATTGCATAGTCAGACATAAATATGAAATTATACCTACTTTAATAATAGTACTTAAACAATAAACTGTAGCATCGACTTTATTTTGTATAACATAACAATAAACAATACAGGCAACAAAGCTTATAACAGTTGCCTCAGAACAGTTAACATATTTCCATACACCACTCATATGTTGAGTGTCATATTAAATAATTTAGTAGACAAAAAGCATATGGAAACAGATAATTTGATTGAGTACAGGTTCTCGAAATGCAGACCAACCTGTTTCGAAAGCGATCGGGATTGTGAGCGTATATAAGATCAAGATACTTGCCAGCCACATAAAAGATATTCAGTGAAGAATACTCGAAAGAATACTCGAAGAAAGGTGACCAGATGAGTAAATCACAATGGCGCATGATATACAGTGGTTTCACTTTCGCAAAGGTGAAAACTGAAAAGCCTGTGTACGAGGTTGATCGTGATGCAATAATTGCAGTTTGTCGACCCGGCGGAAAATAATAATACAGGAAACAGAGGGCTCTTACTTTGTGTACAGGACACAGAATATTACATCATTGAAACACTTAGTTTAAAAGTAGGGTTAGGACCAGAGTTTTTATTTTGGTTATGGGTAGGGTTTTTGTTCTTGTAAAGCTTCTGAATCCCAAGAAAATAACCTTGATGTGTCTATGACGTAGTCTGTGTGCATTGTGTGTCCGGTGCACAAAGGAGATGCCAAACAGAGCCATTTTAAGACTCTGGCTACCACAAGTAATAAGGTCACAATTATGCGTTGGGAAACCACAATAAAGCTGAAATAGGAAAATGACTAAACATATTCTACAACAACAGGATTTAGGTGAAGGAAGTGCATTGCCACAGACCATGACTACACTAATCAACCACAAACAGCTAGGTGTGTAAGGAAACCAGCGAATGTAGATGACTTAACAAGTAACCAACTTAAACCTAGTTAAACTGCAAGGTCATAATAATAGTTAAATGTGTGACGGTTGATCTGGTCACATATAACAGTTCCATACAGGAATGTAATTCAGGTCCTACAATTTTCCTAAACGGGAATTTGTCTGGGATATAATTGTGCCTTATTTTATAGTTATATCAGTATGTTGTTATTCTTTACTATCCCCCTTTGCAATGTTTGAAAGTATGTTAAAACTTGAAAGTGAAAGTTCAAAACCATATTTTTTAAGATTATTATATTTAATAGTTATCTTATAATTATTTTATAGTTTATTTTATAGTTATAGGTTATCCAAATTGCACGACATTTGAGGTCTTTGAAAAACTCACAAGTGCATGTTTTTTCAAAATTACATGAGAAATCATGTTATTACGTCTTAATAATATACATGAAAATTATAGAAGAACGTTTAGAAAAATTAACAGGAAGAGGTTTTCTTCCAGTCAAAAATGATTTTTGCACAAATTTAATAAAATTTCAAAAATTTACACTGAATTTCATTATTGAAATCGAGAGTAAATATTGAAAATAATTCACTCAAAGTAGAATTGAAATTTTTTATGGCTTATTAGTTTATGTTTAATAACTATTAGTTATATTATTACAATCACAAAAAGTTTACTTAGTTTTAGAATATGCCCTACAATTACGTATTAAAAAGTTATTTTGAAACCTAATTGTTCTACAAGTTGAAGCGTTAAAAAGTTTAAAGTATCACGCATTATCAAAACAATCTAGTATGATGTAACATATTAGTTCGATCTTATTGTTCAAATATCAGCTATATATAGTCAATAACTAAAACGTTATGTTCCTTCCAACACCTCTCAAGAACTCTTCCAACGACCTTGTTCCCTCGCCATACTGGATACATAAGTTTCTAAGGCGTTGTTGCAGTTGGAAGTAAATGCGCTTTGTCTTCTTCTTTGGTGGATTTCCAAGTTCATCTTGCATCATCAAAGTTGACACTGTAGCATCTTCCTGCTTCAAGCAGTCTAATAGTTGCTAACACCGAAAAAGTATTTTATTGTAAGGAGAAGTCAAAATGGGTCAGAAGTTGCAACAAAACCATGTAAAACAATTAAACAAAAGCCAAATTGTTGGTAAAACCTCAAATAGCATGACAATTGTCCTTCAAACTCATGCTATGCTAATAGTCTTTGAAAAACTCACTTGTGCACGTTTCTTTCCAAATTGCACTCAAAACCATGCTATTACAGTACCTATACAAATTCAAAAGTTAAATCTATATACTCACTGATTATTATTCTGCAGAGAATTAGGTCTTTAAATGAAATTTTGCCCTTTTTCCCCCTTCAAACTATATAATGACCACAGTTTATTTTGGCCATAATGCGTCTAGCGCTGTCACTGCAACTGTGCCCACATAGTGCTGCCAAAAAATTTACCTAAAAATGGTGTAAAATAAGTCAGTAACTTTCATTGTTTCATTGTAGAACACTAAACCTAATCATAACATTGTAATCTGTACACTTTCTAAACCGGATTGTTCAAAAGTGGAATTAGCTTAATTTTAAAATTTTGACAAAGGTTTTCAGTTCAGACATACCAGAAAAACATTCTGAAATATTGTCGCCAAGAGAACATAAAAATAAATAGTAGATTAAATTTCAACACAGGATTATTGCTACTGTATCTACAGTATAACTGCTTTTTGAACAACTGTCAATCCAATCCCCACTACTGTACTTGCCAGGTATTGTTCACTTCAATACATTAATACTTTTTATTATATAATATACAGTACCGTGTTTTATTGATGGCTCCGCCACTAATAAAACTGATAATCACACATGTGCGGTTATTTATGGTAATCACAGATGTGTTGATTATCATGTTTTAAAATGTTTGTAAAATCGCATTGCACTCTTGTGCTCTATTTTTGTTGATTACATAATAAACAGAAAAATACATAGATGCTTGGAAATGTGAAATTTACTTGTATTTCAAGTGTTGACCAGGATATCTCACTCATTTTCTGCACTCACTTGTTCAATATCCTGGTCAACACTCAAAATAAATTTCATATTTCCACACATCCATGTATTATTTTCTATATATTTCATAGTTACAGTATACCACTTCTTTTCAGTCAACATCTCTCTTAAAGTACCAGCCTATAACTTGGACGAACTTTAAAAATAAAAAGTAACTTCTTTTGAAGATTTTCACTTCTTCGCTTTGTTTTTTAAATATTTCAGTTTCTTTGATATGCAAATGTCTGGAATTTTGTCACACATGCATAATTACTTTCTGCGCATGTGCGATATTTCAAGCGTGAGGGCCTCCAGATGTAAACAAACTTTAACGGAATAGATTTGAGACAGTTCGGAAGCGAGTATTTGTTAAAGGTAGCGAAGGCGCGAGTGTTAGTTTGATATATTATCAACATTTAGGAAGAGAACAGCTTCTTATAACACGCTTTTTAGGCGGAAAAGCTCAAGCGTGGGAAACAAATCCGCAATACTTCATGTTCAATGTTTATATAATGCAATGTAAACAAACGATGTAAACAGAAACGTGGACATGCGCAGAACGGACTGGACGGCACCTTTAAAGTTTTGCATGGCGATGTTATCAAATCAATCAATAAACTTTGTGGTTTTACCAAGTTTTAATAATTAAACATGGTGAAAACCACAAAGTTTATTGATTAAACTCAAATATATCAAAAACAAAGCGAATAAACGAAAATCTTCTATTAGCTTGAAAATCGGCTACATGATAGATTAAAGATTAATGTTCACAGTCGCTTTGAAAATGTTGTGATTGAAAGCTGTGATAAACATTTTTAGTGGAGACATTTCGTATCATCTGTGCTCCAACTTAGTCGACCACCGGAAGTTAATTAATCAAACACGCCACCATCTGTCAATCTTTTACACAAAACAACTACATTAGACGTCAAAACAAATCACTACCGAAATAAAGTTGCTTCCTATACGCGCGCGAGACGCATAGTCAACGGTCTTCCGAATTGATGTAAACACTGACTCATTGCCTTTCTTGTCTGGTTGCCTGTAATTTGTCCTGATTGTCGACAAAATTAACAAGTAAGAACATTTTAATAGCGATTTAATACAATTGTGTAAAAAATACCAAACAAACCCGCTTTAGTGTTAAACTCGCTTCACTAATAGACGTTACGGCTCCCTGTGATAATGCACAAGTAATTTTAAGTTGCCACAAGTTCTCCCAAACGATATTATCAAATTCATAGCAAACCAGGGGCGGATTTAACGTACGTCAAACCCGTCAAGCGATGGGTAAAAAAAACGAGACAAAAAATTAATTCAGCGTCCTTTCCCCGTAGTCATGATTACAGAATTTATTATTTTTTTCATAAATTAATAGCTCTCAGGCCTGCGCGGCGGATTAGCCTGCATTGCAGGCGAGCAGGTTCCGTTCTTCCGCTCGCAACCTCGTACCCAGGGTCTTATCTTCCGCTCGCTCCTCAATTCCCGCAACCTACGCGCCCGCCCTGCTCCAAACGGAACGCCTGCAGGCTCCCTTATCTAAACCAATCCCGAGCAAAGTACGTCGAGAAAACGAAGTCCGGCAAACCGTGCTATACCAGCCAATCAGTGCTCGTAATTTCCAGTGAAGAGCCAATGAAATGCAAAGTCCGTCGAAAGTTGTACGGACGGTATTTCGACGGACTTTGCTTTTGATTGGTCTAGAATGGTTTCACTGCCGTATTACGTCAACTCGTGACAGACTATTATCTATCCGCATGCAATCATGGCTTCTACAAGTGTGATTGAACGTCTGCTCGGCGCTCTAAAGAGCAATGAGAAGCTACTTCGCCAAATCTCTCAAGATAATTTAACAATGAAAGTACTGCAATCGAATGCTATCCTCTCTGGTCGAGAGCATATTGCGCAAATAGGGAAGACCTTGCACAGGGATTTTAGCGCGGAGGCGTACATCCCCAAATACGCTAAAGAGAGAAAGCCCATTGCTCTCAGGTAAGTCTGTAACCAGCATGTTATTAGATCACCCTGTATGTTGTAAACTAATGATTACCAAACGCAAATTTTTGTACGGGCTTTGCTACGATGCCGCACTAGTAGCACTAGTTACTCTAAAGTGTACAGTAGAAACCCACGAGTAAGAACCTACATTTTTGGGAGTTAGCCTAAACAGGTTCTTGTTTAAATGGTGGTTAACAAAATTTTAGGCTAATTAGGTTCTTAAATAGGTTCTTATTTTTGTGTAAAAAAATAATAATCCAGCCACAACATAAAACGGCAAATCAGCTTATTATTCAATAAACCCAACCCCTCCCGCACCAACAGCACCCTCAAGAACATTAACATATCTATTTACATATTTTGCCTGGTATTAGCTGCACTTAGAATTGACCAAAAGAAATATTATGGCCTCTGGTCTTTATAAGTTATTATTTTTGACCAAAGCACAAATGTAAAGCAACCTATTTCCTGTGTTACTGTAGTAGTGTAGCAATTTAAAATGAATAATCTTCCAGTCCTTGTGGCCTTATCATTTCATCATCAGACCCATCGATTGTCATCAGGCATCCTGTCTTCTGGAATAGTTTTTGAACAAAAGCCTGGTCCTTGACTAGTTCCCTCCAAGCCGCACCCGCCCACTTTGTCATGAGGATCCTCCTCTGCCTTGCACTGAGCTTGTCGTGCCATAGTTCCAAGTTTTCCTCCTCCTCTAGCCACTTATCCATCTCTTCTCCGATTTTTGTTTTATACATTTTCCCAAACCCAGCATCAATGGGTTGGATCTTGTCAGTGTGGTTCTCTGGCAAAAGATAAACAATTCCATTCAGCTCATGTCTGCATGCATCATGGAATTGTTTATCTTGCTGGAATGTTACATTGTCTGCGAAGATTACTTTCTCTTCTGCAGACTTTCCAACACCTGGGACAAGTGTTTTTGCTACCCACTGCATGTTGATTGTTGAGTCCATCCATGCACAGCTTTGAAAATACACATCTACACTATCATCATACTCTGCTTTCTCATCAGCACGCACATTTCCTTTACCCCTGAAAACAATGGCAGGCTTGACATTCTGTTCCCCTTCAGCACGGATGCATAGCTGCAATGTAGCTTGCCTTTTGTCCAGGCCACTAGAAGGCTGAGAAACCCACACCTGCTCACTCCCTTTGACTTCATATGTTTTATCCTGATCGATAACAAATGGGAGGGGCACTTGGTCGATATTATATCTGTTGTGTGGTAACCAGCGTCCATGTTTGGTATCTAACGAAGCGTTGTTTCGACGTCTACTTGTTTTTAGGGCCTTTCTCAGGTTCCTATGGAAGCGTTGGATTGTCTCCCTCCCATCATTGGCTGAGCACTTTTTCTTGTTTGACCTTTTCCGGAGTGCAATACCATGGCGCTGTTTGAACCTTTGAAACCAGTTGTCGCTCACCTTAAACTTTGCTGCTTCCTCTTTTCCGTAACACACTGCAATCTTCTCCTTCATTTTCTTTGTCAGCCAAAGCTTGGAGATTTTACAACCCTTGGCCCTTCGTAGCTTAAACTCGACAACAACACGTTCAGCTGCTAAAGGGAACTTCTCGCCCTTGACTTTACCGGACACAAGTTGTCGCCTTAGTCTAGTAGGTCTTGCGGCGCCTTTGTTTTTCTTGGTCTTGTTCAGAGCTAGTTCTCCTCGAATCTTTAGTCTGTCCTTATTCCATTTCACAACAAGTGACTTGCTTATTCCTCTCCTTTCTGCGACTTTTTCCCAGAGCTTTTTGGTCTTAAGCTCTTTCATGACATCTAGGAGGTCGAGAGTTTTGATTTTGAATTCGATGGTGTAGGATTTCCTCTGATCTGCCCCTCGTCTGTTTGATTTGTTGTTTGAATCAATTCCCTCTAAGTCGTCCTCTAACTCTTGCGTTTCTTGCACCTTTCCCCCAACTTGTTGGCGAGGGACAGCTTGGCTGTCACTCTCGTCTAGATCATCGTTTGATACCACAGCTCCTGGACTGCTTTGGCTGAACTTTGGGTACTCAGATGGATGCTTGAATCGCACGTGAGTGTCGAGGTATTTCTTGGCAGCGTACGAATTATTACAAAATTCGCACACTACTGGCTTGTCGGGCAACTGAACAGTCTGTGAAAGCCCTGCAGAAACATCGAAGAGTCTACCACTTTTTGTTTCAACTTGCTTCGTAAAACCAAAGTGAAATAAAGTGTGATTCATTTTCAAAGCGCAGAGGAAAGTATAGATGGTAGATCGAATGTAACTAACAATGACTAAATCGGACAGCAAGCTGTCAAATCCATGTGTTTCAGCTTGGACGCGGTGTTTACATAGCAGATCATTTCCTGTGTGCTGGACAGGAAATGACGTTTTTTTTCCTGTAAGTTAATACATTTGGCCAGCGGTGTTACAAATCACAACATCTTCCAGCGTGTGCCAAGCTTGTGCGAAGTAATTTCAAAACATGTAATTCCGATTCTTTTCTCTCCTAAAGTGGTCCAAAATTCCAAAAGTCATGTCAGGAGAGTACGAGGTTTTTGTGGAGTCAAGCGTTTGTGGTTATCACGCATACTATAAAGTTTCTGCTGTTTGTGTTGGAGACATCATGATGTGTGAAATCGAGGAGAACAATGCCCATGACAAATATGCTGTAGCTGTTAAAGATGAATCTGGACAAATCGTGGGTCATGTCCCTATTGAGATTTCAAAGCAGTTCTCGAAATTTATTCGTGATTATGGAGAAGTCGAAGCAGAATGTATTGGGCATCGATTTAATGCGGGTCATGGGAAAGGACTTGAAATACCTGTCGATTACAAGCTTCTTGGAAATCAACGGTATCTAAAGAGACTAGTGAGGAAACTGAGCAGCAAAGACCTTGAACTGAATATCAGTAACATCAAGAAATATGAACCCTAAATGGGCATTAGTTGGAGCTGAAAACAATACAGAATGATCTTGAACGAAGAAACTGCTTCAAATACAGTACATCTAAAAACAATGGATCCTTTTTTATCAATATTGTTAATTTCATGTATTCACACTGTATTATCTTTCACATGCTGAATTATTACTGTATATATTTTCCAAACAGGATTTTTGCTAAGCTCTGCATAGCTAAATGATGATTTTTTTGAAAATAAGAACCTGTTTTTCATTTTCTAGGCTAAATAGGTTCTTGTTTATAGGGGGTATAAATGACAAATTTGAGGCTAACAGGTTCTTAAATTTTAGGTTCTTACTCGTGGGTTTCTACTGTATTCTCTCCTGACAAGTACACATGACTTGACTGTCACCAAATATTATATTATGTGCTTGCCAGCTTGGCTTGCCAGCTTGGCTTGCCAGCTTGGCTTGCCAGCTTGGCTTGCCAGCTTGGCTTGCCAGCTTGGCTTGCCAGCTTGGCTTGCCAGCTTGGCTTGCCAGCTTGGCTTGCCAGCTTGGCTTGCCAGCTTGGCTTGCCAGCTTGGCTTGCCAGCTTGGCTTGCCAGCTTGGCTTGCCAGCTTGGCTTGCCAGCTTGGCTTGCCAGCTTGGCTTGCCTTCCTCTCGTAATCATAATCTTTCTTTCGTTATTTGGAGATTGCGGTAAAACTAATGTTAAAATCTTAAATTAATTATTCTTATCTAAGACTATTAACCTATTCCACGATTCATTGCACTTATAATAATACATTAATTTATTCACGATAATAATTTCCCAATTTTCGGTACATGCGGCTAAATGCAGGAATTGCTCCGACCTGTCATTGACGATAAAAATAGTAACAGCAGTGACAATGGTGTAGATTACTCTATCTATACGCACGCTGTTTACATATTTATCTATATCTGAATAGACCAACGAATACACGGACACTTTCAAAACTTAATATTATACAAGGTCAAAGTTTAAGTAATATATATTAAGATAACAGTTACCCAAATTCCATGATGTGCTTTCGTTATTCACACTTTCAAGAATCAATTGAAGTTTATAACATTTATTTTGAGTCTCAACTTTCAAATTGGTATTTTGATTAATGTTAGGTTAGGTTTAGGGGGAGGGGGTAAAGGGTTAGAATGACTGGGATGGTGAGGAGATTGGAGCAACTCCATGCCCATGAAATATCCCATATGGTCTCCCTCTTCTAACCAAACTCCTCCTTCCTTACTGGAAGAGGTGTGAAAGGTGGGTATCTGGCACCTTAAAACCAGATAACTCTGGGTTTGTGGAGCTCAATAGCCATCCAAGGCATTCCACCAAAAAGCCATGCCAATAGGCGGGCTGTCCACGTTGGAATCACTTTTCCTTATAAGTGTTTCCTAGGCATGCTGACGAGCTCTGATATAGAGCGAAACAGCCAAATATGTTATTTACGTAAAATGTGTTGTACAAATACGATTGCTTGGCTGATTATTTCAAAAAAACAGGGGGGGTCGTTTTCGTTCCCCCCATACACATATTGTCTGATAATGCTTCTATTAAATGGGACAGTGTCTGGCACTAGCTCAAAGCCAGGCGGTTTGGCAGCTTGGCTGTAATTGACCTTAGAAAATATTTTGCAGCCTTGGCTGTCCAGGCATGCTGATGAGCTCTGAAATGGAGCAAAATTCATGTGGTATTTCCTTAAAAGGTGTCTCCAAAAATGATAAAATATAATGCTGCTTTTGCACAAAAGCAAAACAACCCTTAAAAAGGATAACATATTTAATTGAAAACACAAGTTAGAACTATTAGATTTTTGTCAGAATGCAGGAAATGCCGTTTCAGACAACCAAATTTTAAAAAATTTTCGGGGGCATGCCCCCGCACCCCCCTAGAAATGCGGTCGCTAATGAGTTTCGACGTATATAAAAAAAATCCTATATGCGCCCCTGCAAACGATATTATATTCTGAAATAAGTAATATTCTACATCGCTGCCGTAACTTAGCATATTTTGACAACTTTCCCATTTCTTCGAACCGCAACAGAACTTAAACCATGTGTCAAACGACGCCAAACTTCGGAAATAAACGACATATTCCGAAATACGCATTGCGGTTAGGTTATGCGAGGTTGAACCGCAGACCGACCGAGGATTAACCGAGGATCGACTTCGGTTGAACCGGAGATGAAGCTTGAACCGTGGATGATCCGCAGATGATCCGCGGATGAACCCCGGTTAACCGCGGTTTCTGTTAGGTTATTTCTAGGCAGTACTGTAGTTATGGGTCTATAATTTGTTTTTATCTGGTTATCATCTTTCTTGAAAACAGGAATCTACTCCTTTTTTCCAGTCATTAGGCCATTCACTCTATAAGATACATGTATTATAAAGTGTAGTGAGCTGTATTGAAAGTTCTGCTGCACCAATTTTCAGAAATCGTGGAGGGATTTCGTAATCCCACCCAGTAGCTTTGTTTGGGTTTAGTTGCATTAGATGGCCATGGTTCAAAAATATTATCGTTGATGGCATTTTTTGTTACAAGCAGGCAACCATGCCAGATGGTATCGGAGTGTTTATTTTGAAGGTATGGGGGTTGCCATCGCTAATTTGGGTTTTTTTTCGAAAACACCTCACGGCTTTGAAGTACCTCGTTTTGACCAATGCAGTATTGCAATATATGCGGTATTTCATTTTGATTGGCTAATTTCAGACTTATCTAATCAACGAGCGTAAAATTTCGGATACGCTAATTCGCATAACTCACAATGACAAGTAAACAAGGCGTATATGTACCTGAATATAACATTTAAGCAACAACAAAGTTAATAAGGTAAGTTTATAAATGTTTATAAGTTCTTAGAACTGGTAGCTTTAGTAGGAAACTGGTAGCTTTGGTGATCTGCAAATACAACCATGCATTCAATACAACCATGTCATGAATACAACCTGAGCTTTGTGCTGTGTCAGTTTTGCTAAAAGGACATCCTCAGATGCGAACTGAATTTTTTGTTTCTTATCGGTTTACATTAGCATCTTGGTTGATGTGAATTCCTTATTTAGGTAGTTTATCACTTTCTGATTTCGTTTGATTATACATTGGCTTTCCATTTTTGCGAGTTCAAGTTTAGTATTTAAAAGTGCTGTCCAACGTATCGTTCAGAGTTTGGTCCAAATTGATGAATAGTGTGATGCTTGCAAATCTCTATTTATTTCCCAATCCTACAAGATAAGTAGTTATTTTAGGTGCAGATGAGAGAAGCTTGTTTCTAAATAATTCTGTGATTGACTGTTCAGGTTTGTTAGGCAACAGAAGATTTTTCAGTGTGACTATTTAAGCAACAACTAAGATATTCCAGCAAGTCGTAAGATATTTTTGAACAGTTTCTCCAATGTTGAACCGCATTCGCAAGGAATGTTGTAAATTCCAACTTTTTGTCGATTTTCCCTTTATCTTTGGGGGTAAACAGTTGTTGGTTGAGCTTTTCAGACTGTACTAGACTCTAACAAGATTCTTTCTACATATGATCGATGTAAGAATCAGCAACTGTCAAGGTAGTGGAAGATAAGCGGATTCCCTTTTATGCTGTGGTTTAGATGGTCTTGTTCAGCGTTAAAGTGAAAATGTGCTTCTATGCATATCCATTGTCTTTCAAATGCTTTTTGATGTGAGAAAGTTCTTCCTTTTAAGTGGTCTTGGTTGCAGATGTGTTGTGCACATTAGACAATTGTCAATTGGCTCTTACAAACCGATGAATTGCTTGTAAAGCTCATCTACATAATGACTGAGTAAGAGTGCCATTTTATTTTCTGGTCTAGAATAGCTACAGATTGTTTTTGTCTTGCTACTCCATGTTGAATTTATTATGCCAGCTTCAAGCTATTGAGATGATCCAGGAATACAATATAGTTAAAGATTCTTCTCCATGAGCACCAATGTATTGCTCCATAAGCTTGGTTTGAATGGTGATAATGATATTGCTTTAATTGCCTTTGGTTTTGGAATCATCCATACAGTAGATAGACTGGAATTGAGAAATGGCTCAAAATCAAACAGTCTTGCTCAAAGAACATCTTAATTGAATGTTTAAAGGTCATCTGTTGGCAAACAAATCTGAACAGGGCATCACATAATTCTCTGGAAGCAAGCTTCACTTGTCGGCATTGAAAACAGCTAATGATCTTGTAGGATAAGTAAATGTGTAAAAATTAATAAGCATCCAACTGTTCCTCAAGAAGGAAATTCTCTAGATGATACTTGGATAGGACCTTTAAGTAATAAACAATTATTTCATAAGTCATGCATCTCATTTCTATTATTTAAAATTTTCTTAAATAAATTGTCTTAGTTTATATAAGTATACTACAGTAATTATTATATTGATCACACTGTACAGTATGTAAGTTCAATTGTGATTATACGTCCACACAAGCGTGATAATATGATCAGATATTCAAATTCATCAATCCTTTTTAAAGTGACATAGTACTAGTACTGTAGACAAACTAAAAAATTCAGTTTGCAAGCTCTAAGGATGTGCTCTATGCAACACAAGATGAAAACTCTGAAAGCTTTTAAAGAAATACGTATTTGTTATACATGGTGATATCTGCAAATTACCAAAACTAAACAATCAATCACCAGAACCATTATTATGACATTAAACCAATAATAACATGGTCTACAAATCAATACATTTAGACTCGCTGGTAGTGACCACTTTATTAATTTAGTTCTGTTAATCCATGGGATTTTTACAATCATTGGCATTGCAACCACAAAAGTGTGCATCGCTGAGAGTTTTTGTAGCATTTACATGCTGAAGTTTTACACTTTTTTGTACATCCACATGAAATATGGTTGATACAGAATTCAGGGATTGATGTTAAAGTTGTCCATACAACTTCCAGGTTTTCCTCTGATGCCTTCCATCCACCACTTTCAATAGGGGAGCTAACTTGCTGTAGTCCAACGTTCGCCTGAAGCCATACCTTGGATTGATGATTGCATCGAGCTGCATGTAGTTTAAAAGAATCGCTGGTTGGCGGTAGCTTCTCTAAATCTTTGTTTCCTTTTTCAAAAAGATCATGTCTGTATTTGTTTTGCAACACTTGCCAATGGGTCAGGAGCACCATACATTCGACAAACAAACTCCTCTGTATCTGTAATGGCTCCATCTCGTCAAATACCATGTAGCAATTGAGGATGCAGTTCAAAAACCTTCCAGCATTTCCTTTTTCCAAAACCAGTGAATGAAGATGTTGTGGCACTCCCTGTAAGTGCATGAAATCCTAGAATGTTACTGATAACCTCATGGAGAAGTTGCTGTGTGATGTTATGAACAGGATAACATTTTCTTTGTCTAGCAGTTCCACTAAGCATATGTCTCAACCTCTTGATTCTGTCCAAGAAAATGTATTAAAAGTAAAAACACATTAGTGTTACTAAAATCCTGTTGAAATTGTTACTGACTGCTTCACAGGCATGTAAAATAATCCGTGTATCAGCTTCTTCATGGTTGCATAGCATTGGTAATATATCTCTGTGTGTAGAGTATGCCTTTGTTGCATCTTGGAACCCACCTCTGTTACTAGCTCACATTGACTTGGAAATTCGTGGCTGTGAGCTACAAGGTAGTCACTTAGAAATCTGGCAAGATCTGCCTTATTATCAGCTAATGAGATGAAGTTGGCCCAAACCTGAGGAAGATGCAAATCACCACGGTTAGTTATTTTGCGAATTGGCCTTTTTCGTGCTTCTTCTAGACCAGGTATCAAAAACAACATCAATGCGTTGGACAATTTCACCAATATTGCATGTGACTGCCCTGAAAGAAGATTTTGGCATATTCCTCAAATGTCCCACAATTATGTGGTTTACCCAGAGTTTGGATGAAAGCATGACCATCAATTAATACACAAGTCTTTTGCTGTAAATTAGGTGCTGGTGCTGAATGCAAACTTTGATGATTGCTTGTTAGTATGTTGAAAATTTCTGACTTGGATGTTGTATTCATTTCACCATTCATCTTAGCAAAGGACAGAGTTAAACCAGAAAGTTCATGTTGAAGTCAATCTTACGACCTGCCATAGTAATTTTCTGTCTGCTTTAATGGTCTTATCATTTTGCTTATTGATAACTGTGGTCTTGTACATCGAGGCAAATGTTTTTGACTTGGTTTTCTTAGTGGATTGAAAATGGTACATATTTTTTAACCAGCCACTGGGTTACATTTTTATTAACTAGTTCCATTCCTCTTTGCTTTGCTGAAAGCATGTCCTGTTGAATGTCAGCAGATGAGACATCACTTGTAGCCAGAGAGATAAGCCGCCTTCCCTAATTATTTGCAACTCTAATATTTACTTGCTCTTCAGCCCTGACCTGATCTACATTTTCACTTCCAGAAACTATGTTGGCCTGATCTATTGACTCTATCCTAAAAATGTTAAATCGCTTGAATTGTTCAATTTTCTGCACTGCTTTTTCATCACTTTTTGCTCTAGATGGTTGTGGATCTTTTCTTGTTGAAATTATATCCTTATCATTGTCCTTTTCTGATCTAAAAGGATTCTCGTTGAATGAGATACAAAGGAACGCTCTGCCCATGTGATGCAAAATTTATCCCTAGCCGTGTCATTTCTGGTAATACCAATTATTTCATTTGAGATTTTGCACACTTTGTTCTTCCATTCTGTAGCTTGGTCAATGGGAATCTGGTTAAATCTAGAATTGCTTCGTTTCACAACAAAGTTACCATCCATGAACTCTGTATAAACTCTGATTGTGATATTCATTTCTGCAAATGAATCTAAGTGAACAGGCCAATTACCATCACGATTTGCTCTTATAAAGTCCAGCAATCTACTGCGATGACTGTATGATTGACCAAGATTTTCAGTTATACCCATAAAGTGGTTAATGACAGTTGTCATGGTATTATATTATTGTCATCTGCAGGTGCTTGAAGAATAGGCAACATACCAGGTGTGGTTAGAGGGTTGACTGAGCTGGTTGCTTCATTGAAAGCTGCCCATGCTGGTATGGTTTCCTGGCCATCATTGTGCATTCTGGCTAGTATCCAAGTAAGATTTTTGTTTCTGTGCTTGCGTACAGATATATTGCTATCATGTTGTTTGTTAGGTTAACTTTGTTAACTTTTACGACAACTTACGACTGTCAGCCGATCATTACTCGAAGTTGACGCCATCTTGTTTCAAGAAGGGAGCTTCATATTCTACAAATTTGGTGAGTATTTTGAACATGCATTGCAGTGAATTTGCAAGCGACAAGTGTGACATACCACAGTTTTCGAAGGTTTAATACCACTGATACCAAGTCTTTCAAATTATGATGACAAAATGTTTTCAAAGCCAACCGAGCCACAATTCCGAAGGACAAACAAGCGTCTTGAGGACAAATAATAACTAATTAAACCCTCTTGTAACTGTTAAAACCTATTTTTTAGTAATTTTTACCTCTTCGCAGGAAACATATCCATCTATATTATCTAACTAGACAATTGTTTGTTGTTGTAGTGGCCGTGTTATAGCCTTTATTCAAAAACAGCATCGTAATTTAACCCAAATTAGAAATACGTCGAACGTTTTCTTGACAAATAATCAACCCTACAAGCTCTCTTATACCTTAAAACAAAGATAATTTATCTGTCTACAATATACGTAAACGTTATTGTGCTACCTTAGTTGTTTTTTTTAAAAGCGCAATATCGAACATGCCTTGATATTTGTGATATGTCATATTCGTCAAGCGCTGGGTTTCCACGGAGCGCTTCGAAAACATTCGTTATAAATATTTAAATTTAAATTTTAAAATACTTTACATGCCTGTAGCTGCTGTATTTCAAAAGTTATACAAGTTAAAGTGGACGTGACATTAGTTTCTATTGAAAAAACAAAGCTACACGGTTCAACGTAGTTCGCAGTTCGACATTATATTGTTTACATTTAGATATCCAAATTTAATACTATCATTGCTGACAATATATTAGCTTTTACTTCAATATAAACATAGCTACGTTCGTTGGATTTCCAATTGCGGTACACTCATACGTTGTGCTGCGCACTTTTACATACACAAGCCCAAGTAGACTGTAGCCCGAGTTAATGCCTATTCCCGTTCGTTTGTTCGATTTGAAATATAACCGCACGATCGCCAGACGTGAAGTTCGATTTGGCAAAAGTGTCGCTTGATCATGGAAAATTTATAACTTCACAAGGCTTGCTCTTTCGAGTAAATATTGTTCGAAATGGCGTTCAAACATTGAATTTTGACATTATAAACGCGCCATATGATACCGTATATTGTTTTAATATTACAAGGTTATATAATCGCCTTGATATGTGGTATAGATTCTACAGTGTCTATTTATTTGATCCTTGATATATATGCTATAGAAATTTCTAGCATCATTCTGCTGGCAACCACTCCAGAGGCAGCATTTCACTTCTGATAAGAACTCCTAGTGTTAAATTAAATTCTGCAACCACTTACAGTAAATATAAGTCTGCGACCATCACACCATGTCCCTTGCATAGACAGATGGTGTTTTCATAAGATAATCCATCCAATAATTTTTAGTATTGCTTTCAACAAATCCATGAAGAGATTGAATGATGTGAAACAGCTGTGAAAAATCAGCCATCAGCCCAGTTCTACGTTTTAATCTAACTTTTAAGACATGAAGATTTTTTTGAGGGTAACAAAATTGCTCATTGCCAAAACTACAATTGCCAGAATTAGAGTTACTCTTCAAAATATAGCTCAAAGAGTCCTGCACTATATGGAGCAGGGGTGGCGCCAGAGGGGGGCTACAGCCCCCCCCCTGTCGGGGGAAAATTAACAATTCGTCGGGGAACGAGCTGGAAGAAAAAAAGAAGGGAAAAAAGTTCGTCTTTTGTTTTCTTATAATCGTAAAAGTAGTTTTACGCATTAACAAACGTTTCGCTAAACAACTTCAAAGTTAAGGTAATCAACTATCACCTCTGTGTTGTTTCGCGCGCTCACTGTCATCTAGTTTTTGCGTGAATATTATTGTTAGAGTTAGTTTCGTATACAGTAAGGAAATACTGACTATAAAATCATGATTTTAACTTTTTTTTATTTTAATTTTTTTGTTAAAACTGCTGCCAAAATGCAGGAAATAGCGTTTCAGAGGCTGCTTGTTAGCCCCCCTGTCGGGGAATTCCTGGCGCCACCCCTGATATGGAGATGCTCTTCAATCTGAACTTTACGTGAATGTGTCATCAAATCGAACAATCGGTACAACCTACAAAAATTGTGGTAGATCACACTTGCAAGTGTACTGCAATTCATATTAAAAATACCTACAATTTGTAATTCTGCTGGTTGTCCTGCTCGCCTCAGTTAAATTATTTGACAAATTTGTTTTTGTTACCGGTATGTGTTAATATATACATTGCTGTAGTGAATCAACATCATCCTTACAGAAAAAGTCGGCAATGTGCCAATTGCCTATAGACTAATAGGCTAATATCTATACGCTAATAGGTTTCTCTATAGGTCGCCTATAGAAGCCTATAGGTTTCCTATAGGATCCTATAGGTTGCTTATAGACATGTATATATGCAGGCCCCATAGACTTTTTTGTAAGGGCAGTACAGTACATCGTTGTAACCTTCGCTCTCCATCTGAGTCTCGGTGGCTCAATGGTTAGTGCGTCTCACCAGCAATCAGAAGTTTACTGTAGGTTGGATTCCTGTCCGGGACTCAGAATAATTTTTCTGAGGATACGAGCTTGACGATCATCCATGTATCGTCAAATTTGTTTTTGTTATGCGAAGAGGTCCAGCCCTCCTGATGACATTGCTGGCATCCTGTTCCTCACTTATTAACACTACAGCAGCAGTACTCAAGATAGTATAATGAAATATTACCTGTACTTTTACATTGTCCTTTAAAATAAATATCTATAAATTTCCGGATTACATCGCCTTTTATATATACAGTATAAGCATATTTTAATTTTACGAAAGGGTATGCATGTTTACGTAATCTAATAGGCACGGATGTTATGTATTTAGAGTTGGTACTTCCAAATCATTTTTCATAATTGAAAATGCTTGAATATTGACCGAGGATAACGTTCAAAATAATATATGACGAAATGGGCTTTTGCAATTGTGATCTACAAATACATGGCGTGTGAGGTCTGGGGACGATGGATGGAAAAAATCCTGCAGGGGGTTAGGATGAAACTCTAGGGTGGATAGAACAGGTGGGCTGTATTATACGCTTCCAGTTTTTTAATTATTAGCGCAGATACATGTACGCCTGAGCGTACCTATTTTTTTAATTTTGCCTGTCTGGTCACCACTTTCTATAAACCAAGAATTATTTTCTATCTTTAAATCTGGGTGAAAAACTGGATTAGGTCTCTCTCCTGCTGGAAGGTTTGCATTATCCAATTTATGGAATTGCTCCAAGCAACCACGAGTTATGTTTTTGCTCTACCAATTTTTGTGTCTGCTGACGTAGTCAGCATACACTTAGTTATCGACGTTCTTGCAACGGGAAAAGGGACAATACGTCACAACCGAACAAAACTTCACTTGCCTTTGATGATGGAAAACGGCATTTCTGTGTCCAAATCGTGCTTCCTTCTCGCGATGTGTTCCCTCATCGCCGATTCTGTTTGCTTTATCTTTTTCCCATCGCACTTGCATGCCATCGTGCTGCCGGTTTGATACACGTATCGAATAATTCCCCTCCATGACAATTCTTCTACATGCTGAGAGTGCTGAAACGATCAAACGCTGATCAAACGTTACAGAAGGTGGCGAAAGGTCACCGACGTTATTTTCTCCGAGATTGTTTGTTTTGTTTGTTTCAAATATGACTTCTTCACCACGCGTTCGAGACTTCGACTACGCTTCTTCCTTCGCATTTTTGGTCTACGATAGGTATTGAACTACTTTTGTTGTTTATTAGAGCCATTGTGTTTACATTGAGCAACATTTTAGTCATGTTCTTGCGTGCATTTTGCTAAATTACCGACATTTTTTTTCTGTGGAGTGAGCCTGAAGGTCAGTTTCGTAGACATAAAAACGTCCGTAGACATACAGTCGTGAAAGTAATACGATTTCGCGCATTGCTACAGCCTATGTTTTCTCCAAATATGTGAGTCATATACAACTAAACCTTAGCACGACGCCGAAGCTAATAATCTAGTTCAGCAGCTACTTTTATAGCTACTAGTTTATTTATATACTAAACCCAGGCTGTACTAA
Source organism: Chrysogorgia sp. JL179-B06 (assembly GCA_035772405.1). Lineage (NCBI taxonomy): Eukaryota > Metazoa > Cnidaria > Anthozoa > Scleralcyonacea > Chrysogorgiidae > Chrysogorgia > Chrysogorgia sp. JL179-B06. The sequence continues at coordinate 1,740,701 of JAYKKM010000250.1, forward strand.
ACCTTGCTCTTTTAATAATGAAAAATAAAATATCCACTTAATCTAAAAATTGGACTATTATCTCAAAAATAACTATTATCTCAAAAATAATACTATAATATCTCAATAATCAATGATAATTCTACATGTGTATATCCTTGCTCAACCTCATCGCAAGCAAGATACTTTCCAGGGATCATGCTAAATAACCAATTGACCAGTGTGGGTTCTCTGGAAAGAGTGCGGGACCATCAGCATGGTGTTTTCTGCAAGGAAAACATCAGGGGCACCACTTGTTGACTCGACAGATGAACAACAAGAGGCATGGATATTGATTTGAAGTTTTGGACATTCAAACTTACTTCAGTTAGAAATATTTCCTTGTAGTGGAAATGCTTATCTACATTTCCAATGGTCAATCTATGCACAATCAATCAAACTGTTTTATAAGCATTGACTTCAATTTTGTATTGACCGTATCTACACTATTTTGTCAGTGTTTTTCATTGACCTCTCTGTATGTAACCTATTCTATCTTAATATGTTTTATGTATCACATGATATTAATCTCTTAATACCACCGTATCAGCCATTGATGTACAGAGGTAGATTTTTCATCACATTAAATGGGGCGGTTTCTGTTCTAATATTTTATTATACCTTAATACTGTGTTTGTTGATTATTACATATTTACATAGTTTTATGCATCTATGCATTGCATTACAAATCTTATACATTAATTTTGTTACTATCTTTGTCTTATGTTGCATTGCCCAATGAACATCTCTCACATTTAGCTCTCCATCTCTGTATATATGTCAGCAGACACATGTACGCCATTGCGTACCTATTTTTACATCTGTCAGGCCTTTTTCTAGCTGGTCCTCTTTGCCACAGCATCATCTGAGTACAGTGAAATGTGTTCTTGCCATCATTTGTTTCTTCTAGGACATTAATGTTATCACAAGAAGCCAGAACAATGCGACCCGGGGAATATGGTACAACTTCATAACGCACATATACATACCTGTTTTCTGTATATCAGGTCATAATATCAGTGGCAATGCTTGTATCAATTCTTCGGATAGTATCCATTCCTATGATGTGACCAGCTTCATGAAATCGATCAACAAGTTTCTCTGATTGGTGTAGGGTGAGCCAAAGCCCAATATGTTTTGGTGTTAATTTACCTCCTTTAGAAACATAAATGTACTGTATAAAAATCATCCCTTTCAATTCTAACAACTCCCTATTTTATTTTAATTATTATAAATGTAAATTATAATTGTAAATGTAATGTAAATTGCATTAAAGGGGTTACAAAATATTGCACACAAAAAATGTGCTACTCCTATCCACAAATTTCGAATGCCTACCCCCTAATATAGATTTTCTTATTTGTTGCTTGCAGATACAAGATGCAACATCTGAAGATCTGAATAATCTTAAAACACGTGATGATATCGTTTCCCTAGTTAGTGTCAGTGGTTTTGTTAATAACTTTCTCACAGAAACCAACAAAGAAAAAGCTCTTCAGGATCTGCTAATTTTTCAGTCATTGAAAATTAGACAGGCAGAGATAAATGAGATCAGAAGAGGTCTTGAGTCTGTGGGAGTGGGACTACTTCTCAATGGTAACCAATGCTTGGTGAAGCGTGCCTTTGCAGAATCCAAAGATATCATAATGGCTGATGATCTTCTGAAAAAGATGAATATAGAAGGGTCATTTGTTAAGCTGAGTGATGCACAAATTGAGATCCAAAAACAAGTTATTGGTTGGTTGAAAGAATATAAACTCCCAATGACATTAAACAAAAGTTGACAAGCAAAAATGAAATTACGCATTTCTATTGTTCTTTTCACCCGATGGATATTCTGCAAGTTTAGAAAAGTTGGCACAGTTTATATATGGTGATCCTTTACCACCAACAAAGCTGTTATTTATCAAATTTAGATGTGAGGGAAAAAGCTTCCAGCTGCAGATTCATACACAGGGACACTCCATCTCCCAATTGTTCATGAATCATATGATCAGTTCCGTACAGTTTTTGATGGAACTTTAAGTATGCAGTGCACTGGATATGGACGTATATAATTTGTGGCAGACTAATATTACAATTAGTTTTATTGCATTGGTTGCTTTCCTTTGCAACAATAAACATTGTTCATTTTGTTACATTTTCCACCAACGTTACTGTAAATTTAAATTATATACCATTTTACACTAAATGTTTTTTATTAAGTTTATATTCTGTTGATTAAATTACATTAATCTATATGTTTAAGTATTTGGTACTTGGTTTACTTTGTCCTCTATAAAAGATAGGGTTTCCAAATAAATGTCAACACCATGCATTTCACTGTCACGTAGGGGGTTTATCGTGGTCTTAAGCAATATATGGTTCTCATCACTTAGAGGATTCCGGGTGCAAGGAATTTCAATTGTACTTGTTTTCTCCATCTGCTGATTCACCATCACAATGCTCAACTGGTGTTGGGCCATTCCAGTCAATACCATATAGCTCTGTTCCGATTCCTATGAAAGGAATTTACATGTATAAAGATTAGTAATAGAAATTACTTCTGAGAATCATCTACATGTATGTACAAGGGTTGCCTTTTATAATTTGTACTCTGTTAACATAATTTGTACATCTGTCTGCATATATTTTTATTCAGCACAATAAGGCATTTAATCATCTTTGAGGGTGGGAGTTAATGAAGAGGGGCCATATTAGATGGGGGGATTAACATAGAAATTATGGCAACTTTAAACATTTATCCTAACTTTTAACATTTTACTAAAAAACAATTCATATTCAAAATGTCAAGTTTACAGAAATATAACATAATAAGAAAATACTTAAGGCACTGTTACACTGTGCAATTTTTCATGCAACTTGTCTCGCAACACTGATCTAGAGGCATGCTAAGTAAAAAGTGTAAACGCAAGCATGGGCCCACGTTGCACTCTGCTGACCTTTTTCTTGCTTAACATGCCTCTAGATCAGTGTTGCGAGACAAGTTGCATGGTACAGGCTACAGATTACGCTTAGCTAGTTTTGAGTTAATTAGAAGAAACTACAACCACTTTCTCTTTTTAACCAAAACATTTTACTCTGCCTTACGCCACAAAGTGCTGCGAAATTGTTCTTTAGCTCGTACCATAGCAAACGATTTTATAAAATAGAAAGTGATGTACAGTACTGTATATGGAAAGAAACTGTTTAAAATTTGACCATAATTTTATTCTGCAGGAGGGAAGTGTTTCCCTCCTGCAGAATAAAATTATGGTAAAATTTTAAACAGTTTCTTTCCATATGCAGTACTGTACATCTGAAATGGTAACTTCAAATCTTTACTAAGAACCTTCCTAGCTAATGTTGAAGATATCGTTGCTGCAGCACTTCCTATTAAAAGATTATGTCAATATTTAACCAAAGAATTAGCAGAAGATTACTTATTAAAGAAAGTTGGATTCTGTGAGGAGATGAAAAAGAAAAAGGTACTGTAGATTACAGTGATAGCATTGATAACGTCGGTAGTAGGACTAAGTAACAAATTGTGAAAATACCACAAAAAGGCACAAATCTTGCTGAACTTCATCATACCTGTTCATTCAAGATTTTACAGATTTTGTAATTTTTATGCAGCATAAATAAAAGCAATATACAGGTATTGTATAAATATCATAATTGGAAAAGGTAATACTCAATCAGCTCTACTGTATTTTGTAGTTTTTGTAATTTATCAGACAATGTTTTTCCATTTCCCCACACTGTGCTACAATAATCAAAGTATGGTAAAACTTCAGCTTTGTACTTAATTAATCGAGTTTTGAAAGGTATTATGGGAATCATTCACTTTAGAGCACCAAGACTGGAAGATTGTTTTTAAAATTCTATTTATTAATATGGGAGTCCCAAGTAAGATTTTCATCAATTAGGACTCCAAGAGATTCAAACTCGTCTTTCTTTGTAAAGAAATGTTTACCTTAATGTCTAAGCCATTATGTAGGAGAGAAAGTTTATATCGGCTTGCAATTAACATGTATTTAGTTTTTGCAACCTTTATGTCAGTTTATTCGCTTTTAACCAATTCTGTTTAATGGTCAAATCATGGTTAGCTGCAGTGGAACAGAGTAGTATTCATAGTATACATTTTCGGCTTAGAATATAGCTCACACAAGGCCAGATCATGAATATAAAATAAATAGTAGGGGACCTAGTATAGATCCTAGGTGGGGAACTCCACAGGTCATATCACAATAATCTGACAACATACCATTAACAAATGTTTTTTGTTTGCATCCGGTTAGATAAGACCTAAACCAGTTTAACCCTTCCACTCCTGACTTTCTAGGAGCTCTCCCACTGACGAGTAAAATTGTCTGGCGTTAGACAGAGTAAAATACTAAAGTATATGACAAATGGTGTGTTCAGGAGTGAAAGGGTTAAGGTTCAAGTATTGACACCATAATATTTAGTTTCTCTGATAAAATATTGTGATTGGCATTTTTCTCTGATGGCCAGGTTAACATGATTGTGCAATTAAAGTGCCTATGACATAAAAATTAAGATTGCCTTGTTTGAAAGAACACTTCAAATGACAGAGGGACATTTTTTTGTTTCCTAATGCTTCATTGTCACGATATTTCATTTTGTATAACATGCAAATGTATAATATATGCTGTAATATAAAATATAATGTATATATCTTTGATATTATAAAACCAAATTTAAGCATGTACAGAACACGATTATTTCCAAAAACATGGAACTTGTAGAATTTCAAGTGATTTTGTGTGATACTGTAATAACAAAGATACCGTATGGTACATAACCTTCTCCAATAATTATGCATGTGTACATCACACCATTGTCATTTGCATATAATACAAACTGAACTATCTCAAGAACGAAAAGCAAGGAAATGAAAAACTACAGATGTTACTCTGTTATTTTAAGTGTTCTTTCAAATAAGGCAAACTTAATTTTCATGCCATAGACACTTTAAATAAATCAAGTATTTCTTGTACAGTTTTTTAGTAATATTTTGCCTGGGAAAACATTTATGCGCGATTATGGTGTCCGCCAAGAGTTTGTTACTATAATTCCACTAGGTGAGTATAATGCTTTTTAAATTCATTCAGTTTGTATTTACTGTATTGTGACTATTTTTTATATTATTAGCAACAAAAATCACAAGCTTGCAGAACTTTTACTACCCACTACAAGCCATGACAAACACAAAGGATAGACTTTTTAATACCCCTGTTTGTAAAACAGATCGGTATAGGAAATAATTTATTATCAGCCACAGCATGCACAGTAAATAGTTTGATAAACCGCTCATATATACAGTACTTAGTTATATTATTTTTAATTATTATATATCTTATATTTTGTATATTTTTGTCCACACGTAATTCAGTCATAGACTGCAATGTGTGTTTTACATTATCTACAGGCAATGAACGATTTATCTATCTAATTACAGGTACAACTGACCTTCATATAAGTAAACAATTGCGATACTGGGAAGAATTAGGAAAACGAATTGAAGAATTCTTGAATTCAAGCGACCAGTATGATGCTACAAAAGAATGGGAAGAGGTTACATTCTTTGCTGCAGAGCTACATCAAGAATTGTTTCAATTGGTAAATGCAATTATTTACAGAAGGCAAGGTGAATATTGGTGAATAATAGACAAAGTTGAAGTTATTATTCATCGATATCCACTGAGATTGAGTTGAATAATAATTTGAATATAATTTATACACATTTCCCTACTTTTAAGAACAGCATTTTCTTTAAAATTATCAATGTTCTCCTCTGTCACTTTGACAAATTAGCCATTTAAAAAAATGCTATAGGTGATTATCAAGAATTAATTAGCTCAACCAATCAGCACATACAATTTTCAATAATCACCTACTGTATGTATTTATAAGTAATACCATGACTTGAGGAAAATTAGCGATTAAATTGCCCGCCGCCGAGGGAAGATTTGTGAAAGTCCGAGGCCGAAGCCCGATGACTTTTACAAATCTTCCCGAGGCGAAGGGCAATTTAATCGCTAATTTCCCGACAAGTCATGGTATCAGTTTGTAATATTATAATCGCCGAGGAAAACTCAGGGAAGTATGCTGAGATAAGTTTAGGTGTTTGATTTTGTATGGTTCAGTGAAGTTGTTTACGAGTTTTATTACTATTGATTGAAGTAATTATACCTTTGGGAGATGCTTTGTGTTTGTGAGATATGCAAGTTCTACGACTATCTATAATATTATATCTATAATAGATATGCAAGCGGGAAATTTAGTAAAAGAGAAAGGATCTCTTTGTCTACTAATTTTCCCCTGCATGGTTGATGAGGGAAAATTAGTAGACAAAGAAATCTTTTGTTTTCTACTAAATTTCCCGGGGAAATTTAGAAGACAAAGGCGTATGCATGGGTAATGAGGAAAATACGAGGTTTACATTCCCGGAGAGAACAAAAGAATCCGAGGCGATCATGGTATTATTATACTAAATTGTAGTATTAAGAAATGAACTGTGATAATTTACTGGGCAAGTATTTATCGATCAACCAGCAGATCGCAGACTCTATCAACAAGCTACAAACCATGACATTTACATGAAAGATTCATCAGGTTTGTAAGATTTAATTAATTTATTTATTTAGTAAACTTCTCCTAATACTGTATGACATCATCAATGGCAGGGCCCATTTACCACTGGAAAATGTATAAATGTGCAGTGCATGTTCAGTACACGACAGTTAAAAATTTATAACATTTTTAACATTTTATTACACATTACAGTAGCTGCTTCATCCTCATCTGTTTGCATTTATGCATTGGAAAATACAGTACAGGAAATTGGGCATACAGTATCCCATTCGCCGTAATGAACTGACAGTGGTGTCTCTTTCATATTTATTTAACTTTTTAGTAAAACAAATCCTGGTTCATAGTTATACAGATAAATTACTGTTTCTACCCATGGCCTTCAAAAAGGCAAATGAATGTTCGTAAGCTGGTAAGGATAATATTTCTTCAAACCATGTCTTGTGCATTTTCCTGCAAATATCATTATCATGTACAGTATGGTACATACTGTAAAATCTCCTATTTGAATAATACATTTACAATGAAACCTAATAATTTAATCTTGCAGATCGAGAGTTTTTTTTTCGGGGGTTGTGGTTGGAAACCAAGAAAGCTGAAATGGTCACTTCAAGATCTAAGCTGGATTGCACAAACCTCGATATTGCTGGAAAAGATCTTTCGACCTGATAATTTTAAGTTTAAAACATTAAACAAAAGGGTTGCGGTACATGAAGATTTCCAGCCAAAGTTTACATATGACCACTATGAATGGGAGAATAAGTTCCAAGAAGGTGAGAGCATTAACAACATTGAATATGAGATATTCAAGCCATGTCAGAGAAGCACAAGAAACACAACTAAAGTACTAAAGGTACGGTGCTCTCTTATGGAGAATTATGGTGTTAATTATCATGATGGATTTGAAGCAAACCAAGCTGTAACTGCACCAAAATGGGGTGGTGTTGCATATTTAGATGGTAACATTGTGGCGAAGTTGATAAACACATGCCCAGTAGACAACTACTTAACAATGTTTTATCTTTACCTGAAAAGTCATTCAGCAGTTTTAGACCATTGAAATTATCCTCAGCAGAGTATGCAAAATGTCTCGTTAACATAATGAGTTCATTTGACAAAGCAGAATTTGCTGTTGGTAAAGTTGAGTGGCTAAAACAGTTTCCACAATTCGATTTTTCAACATTATCCACCGTTGATGTCTGGGGGTGTGAACTGAACATGATCATGCCATCCTTAGCCCCAATCTTGTACAGCTCATTACAAACAAATTGTGACTCAGCATACTGTCCTCAGAAAGAAAAAAGTCACCAATTGCCAAAGCATTTTCATTATTTATGGTAATGTGAAAAGAACAGACAGTGAAACCAGCTACGTTGAGGCAATCATCCACCAATGGCTTTGCCCACAACCAAGACCATGCCATGTTGCATTTGATGAAGAGGTACCACCAACAGCTCCTACCAGAATTAGTGAACCTGAGCTTGTGTTACCAGGTAATTACTTTAGTCAGTCGTTATGTGGCGGTTCCCATACATCCCAAACAAGGGAATTCAACAATGGAGCTCCATGGGTTTTGCCAATTCTCTTTGGGGATTTAGCAAGAACTGGTAAACTCAAAGGTCCTGAAGAACTCCCACCTGTTTTATGTGTCCAATTTGAGATACTATCTTGCGCCGTTTCTTTCCATAACTTCATGTACTTTTTAGGAACCTCTTGATAACGCTGTGCCTCAGCCCTTGCTGCTGCTGCCACATTTTCAAAATCTTTATCTTTCCTCATCTTCTTTGTTTCTTCTCGTTTCTTCCTTCTTTCAATTTTCTTGCGCTTGTTTCTGTCTATCATTATTCGCATCTCTTCAATGGTATTTTCTCGCGTTTGAAATTCAACGTCTTTCTCCGAATCCGACATTTCGCATCGTCTCCAGCACAGGCGAAAGGTAACCAGTCTAATATCGCATCCGTCTTTACGTATTTCCTGTGACAACTGTCAGCCGGATTTAGATATTAGTAGTACTAAATTTTTCGACTAGAGAAATTTGCGAAAAGCACTGGAGTTAACTAATTTTTTGTTCCTTACCACAGGCAGGGTTCGAGATTTGCGGTATCCTAGTATCCTGACGATACCAGTTTTTAATTTTGGATACCAGATGTTAAACTTTGGTATCCTACTTGGATACCCAGAAATTTGTACTTAAACACTAATATTTACCACAATATATCTAAAACTCTGGCTTTAGTATAAACTAACTTAACTAAGTCATGAATATAATACACAAGTCATATAATATAACATATTTCATTTTGATATTTTCATTTAATTTCGAAACGATTGGCGAATTCTCGCTTTGGCGCACAAAGTCTGGAGACGAGTATTTCACATCCGGGATGAATGACGTACGGAAGGTCGTTTTTATTTTGAAGTTTGAACATTGTTGATTGTTCATAAAATTATTAAAATATTCGCTGAAATATTTACGACATCAGACATGAATAAATAAATATAAAGATATGTTAAAATACTTGGTTAGAACATCGACAGCCAATTGTGATGTCGATAACACCGTGGAAGCGGATACTGTGGCAGTGGAGTCAACGACAGTCAGTAAGAAAAAAAACACAACAAAGACGAAAGTTCAATCCAGCCTGGCAAAAAGCATTTTCGTGGGTAAAATTGATCAACAATAAATTGTTTTGTAGTGTTTGTATGAACAGTAAATACGCTGATAGTTTGAGTAAATTTGTGAAATTAGGCTGTACTATAAACTTTCACATCAAATCTCTACGCAAACATGGCCAAAGTATTACGGACATAGTAAATGTGTTGCGAATGCCAAGGCTTGTTCTGCTCCGCCAGGAACAAATCCCGCCGAAAGAGCAATACAAGTATTATTATAAGTAATATCATGGTAGTGAGGTGTATTAGCTGTTAAACTGCCCGCTCGATGAGGGTCATTAAGTAAAATTCCTGAGGGCCGCACCTCCTCACTACCATGATAATACCATAGTTTATAATACCAAGTTTACCAAGATAATACCAAGTTTAGAATGCTAGTATCCTACTTGGATACCAACAAAAAATTCTAATCTCGAACCCTGCCACAGGTGATGTGCCAAATGCATGTATAAAAGCGCGGTGATAATTACTTTCTTTCCAGCAGGAACAAGATCATAACATGAGAACGATTGACCGGGTTCACCTAACAAACGCTACAGATGATGCAGCGTTGGCAAAAGGTGCGTTTGGAAAGTGCAAATTAAAACTGTACCAGAGTCACTTTCCAAAGAGTTCAGAAAAGGGGTTTCAAAGACCGACGTTATGAGTGAGACAAACATTCTCCGTGGCCTGTCGCATCCTGGATTACCTATCCTGTTGGGAATTGATTTGTCCAAAACGCAGTATCTAATGGTTTCTTTATTTTATGGCATTGACAAACGAAATACAACGTTATGAGTTTTTGAACTCTGGCAAGAACGACTTTAATTTAGATAAGTTACGGTCGCTTTCAATAATTATTAGACTAGGCGAGACTTTGGCCTATATTCATAAGCACGGTATCTTACACAACGATATTAAGAGCGATAATATTGTTCTTTACAAGGAGGGAGAAGAATTGAACGCTGTCTTGATAGATTTTGGCAAAGCATGCAAAATTGGAGAAGGCGAACACCGTATGCTTTCAGAAGAAATGAAGCGAAAGTATCGGGAAAATCATGCTCATATTGCTCCCGAAATAGTTGACGGAATTGCGCCACAGTCAATTGCCAGCGATATATTTTCATTGGGAAGGGTAGTCTGTAGTATTGGAGAATTTGGAAAGTGGATGGATATTGTAAAGCTAGGTAATACATGCACCGAAAAAAACATAGCAAAAGGTGCGCATTAACCTTTTTAATCGATGAATGTTAACCTTTTTAATCGATGAATGCAATCTATTAATTTTATGTTATCAGTAATTGATGCAATGACATGTAGATTTTAACTAGAAGCTATTAAAGGAGTTTTAAATTATTCTTTTCAAAAGCGTGCTACGCAAAACTGCTGTTATAATAGACTTTTGGAGTGATTGAGAATCGATGTATCATCTTTTGCTGGCAGGTTATGAAGATGTGTCATCTTTTCTTAACCAGTGGAAGCTATAGGAGTCTTATAGGAGTCTGCATAAACGCACTTCGTCAGCGCGCTAAACCACAATAGCATGCTTATGACTTAAGTGTAATAAAACCCGTATTTATCCTATCAGTGACAGTTTTAAATAGTTAAGTATAGGTTATATATTCGATGTTCTTGTGTTATTAAATATAGCTTACGTATTTACTGAAGAAATATAAATGCATGTGTCAGAGATGTTGGTTTCGAGACTGAAACTATTTAATGACAAGCGTTTTGTGTTGCCATCCTCAGAGATTGTTTCCCACGTTATTTGCTGTCTTCTGTCGGGTATTAATGACCGCCTGTACACTTACCTGCGTTTAAAATATTATATAACGCAAAGTGCGATTACAAATTTAATAAATAACAGAAAACTAACATTTCTTGCTTGATCACACACTGTGTTTTAGCAAGTCAACCCTTATTGGTGACATCTCAAAGTGTTAATTGGAAATGCGATTAGACCTACCGACATCCGGAGATTCCTACATTCAATGCAGGCTTCGTGCTGCGTTTTTGACCGTGCAGATCGTGCACATGTATCTTAGCTCTTTGATAAGCTGCAATAGCTCTTCAAACTTATTTTGAATACTATTTATGTTCAAGTGACACAGCATAAAGTCATTACTTTCCTTCTTTCATTTTTCAAATCATACAATATATCAGTAGATGAACAGTTACTATTTTCTATACTTGTGTTGGATTGACATGATTCATCGAGGTTAGATACATCATGGAAAGGACTGAAGTGTGTGAATGTGGTCATTACAAAGGTTATAGTTCTATGTGTTCGAGCTAATGTCTTTTTACATACGTGACATTTTCTTATCATGTTTCCACCAGAAGATGGGCCTGGGTTTGGATGTATATCTCCACATAATTGAAGTCGTTTGAGTGAAAACTGTTGATTGAATTAGCGTAATAATTTAGACGCGAGGTGAAATATCCTTTGCATTTCAACGATATTCGTATAAGAGTATAAAAGAAGCAATAACTCGTCCTTAGTTCCTTAGTGCTCCATTTAAATTCCCCACGATGTTCCTGATTTGGTACACATTTAGTAAGAGTGTTTTTATTCCAATTTTGCCCATTTATAATGGCAATAAAGTTAAGAAAAAGGTAAATGTTTAGAGACAAACCGAATACACGACTGTGCACCATGATGACCGGTAATGTTACAACTGAGATTATAGCGTTTTATGATTTATGGTCGTGAAACGTGCAGCCTATCAAAAAAGTTAACACCGATTACCGATAACAAACACTTAAACTCTTCATGGTTTTCAGGCCACCGACCTTTTTATAATTGCGGTCGTTAATTGAACACCCTGTCGAAAGAGTAGTCATGCCACAAATAAACCAGCCAAGTGTTTGTCTACTGACATTGGTATTTCCGTATTTATGGTCGTCAATCGAACATCCTGCCGAAGGAGTCATTCCACAAATAAAAACGGCCAAATTGTTGCCACTCATGCAGGCCATCGCATTTCCGTATTTAAGGTCGTCAATCGAATATCCTGCGGAAAGAGACATTCCACAAATAAATAGGTCGCCAGTCGAACATCTTGCCGCAAGGGTCGTGTTCTGAATAAAACGATTAGTACTGGAATGAGAGATATATTCATGTCATCAATAGACCGTCACCGAAATAGGTAAACGCGATCGCGTAAGATGTCATTGCGATTTACCATAAGAGTGTTTTCCTCATTGCCTGAATAAATCCATTTGCTAGAATGCCGGTCGACACTCCAAATTAGCTTCGTTATGGGTTCAAGTGTACGCGAGAAATGGGGTGCATTCAACATATTCTTCATTTGAAAACCAATTCTAAATATACCTCCAGTGTCAGGTTTTAAACTATAGGCTGCGCTTGCAATGGGGGTGCCAAAATAGGTTGTGCTGGTTGCAGTGGCGGAAATTCGCCTTTTTCGGTGGTGGGGCAAAGCCTCTTAAATTTCCGACAGGTTTATTCGCTACGTAACCAATTTTTTTGCACACAAAAATGGACAAATAAAGAAACTAAAAATGGTTTGGATACACAAATTAATGTTTTAACCTTTTTTGCGCTTGTAGTCGCTGTCGAATACTCTTTGCAGGACGGGTTTCAATCTTCACTCTTTTTAGACTTTTCGACATATTTCGACGATTTCGATCGCTATTTCTTTATTTTGGTTTGCAGTGGTACTATTGTAATAAGTTTTTTATTTAGTTTAATTAGTTTGTTAGATTTATCACTCTTATAGGAGGACGGAATACCCCAACAGGCTAGAAGGCCAATTGTAGGGGTTCCGAGGGCCTATACGATTTAAGGTCGTTATCCAAGAAGACTCGAAAGTTTTACCACTTGCTGGTATTATTGCAAAGGCAGCACTTTCTCCTCAATTATTTTTAAGACCCGCAGTGGTGGTGGTCCGACACAGGATTTGAACCTGACATGTCTCGCAGCTCATACACATGTGTGGTAACCACTAGATTACTAGATGGCTCCTCAGATGTCTCCTCATTTTGCATGTGTTTTACAAGATAACGTGAGATATTTATAAGTTCTGTAACATTTTTTCCCATTTTCAATATATTCCTTAAGTATTTCCGAAATCCGACAAAAAGTGGAAAATTCCGACAAATTAGCGATTTGACGACAGGTGGTGGGGCGGTTGCCCCCCCACCCCACCACAATTTCCGCCACTGGCTGGTTGAATTGCTGGTGGTGCTTGTTCAGGCATCTGGCCATTTCGTTTGGTTCCTTTCTTCTCCTTGGCGCGCTGGTACAAGACTGAGTGAAAAATAGAGTGTTCGCGTCCTCCATTTATATTCCCTAGGGACCCGGTCTTATGTACACACCATCTGTATTTATAATGCATTTGGTGCTTTGTTTTAGAGTGTTGTAAATAGTCCGGCAGAATAGGTCAAGGGTTCGCATGGAGGTATATAGTTTTATTTACATTGGTTTTGTGGTTTCTTGCACAAAATAACACTGTCAGTTGCGCAAGTGCGGGGAATTTGATCAATTTAGATTTATCCAAAACCGCATAAAAAACAGTGAATTTGGCCGAGATGAACCCGAGTTGTCAATGAGTTGCCAATATGTGTATAAAGAATATTGTATCATCACTTACAAATGAACTTGACATTACGAAATAGTTAGACACAAATACAAGAATAAATTGCTCTGATTTGGCAACAGAACTGGTTTACAAGTAAACCTCCCATATGTTTAACATGCAAAACCCAAGAAAATCAGTTTTTGTAGGTTTCTGGCTGCAATTTCAAAACAAAATCAGTTGTCTTCAATAATCGTCTGAGGCTTCGTTTTGAGCAACTCTGGTTTGTTCATTACATGTCAGCACATTCTGACAATTATAAAACATTGCACATGCCAATCTGCCACTGTTATAACCACAGCCCGTGGACTTGCACGGACTCTCCGCATTGACTTTAATTGTGATCTTCCTCATCATCAGACGGTTCGTTCGGAGGTCTGATAAGTAGTTTACTTACACTAATAGGATAACTTGTGTTTGTAAAATAAGAACCTTTTTTCTTCCTTTCAGGCAAATGAAACTGGCAGCAGTAATGCTATGGAGTCGGAGGGTGCTAAACGAAGTTTTGCCTATTTAAAGCAATGTGAAGTCAACATTAGAACTTTCATATCTGATCGACACCGTGGCATAGCTAAGTGGATTCGGTCTTTGCAAAAATCAACACATATGACATATTGCAAAGTCTGTCATAAATCAAGTTTTGAAAGCCAGCAAAGAAAAGGGGTGTGAAGTTTTGGAAAAGTGTACAAAAGGCATAAAAACACATCTCTATTGGTGTGCCACATATACATAACCAGGCTTTGGTGATCTTATTGCTGCAAAGTGGACATCATTTATGTATCATGTTAGTAATATCCACAAAGACCACCCTAATGATCTCTACAAACAATGTGCACATGGAGAACTGGACAAAAGAAAGTATCTCAAACGTTGTAAGTACTATAAAACAATTTAATATTTAGGTCTTGGACCTAAATTAATGGGATCAAGGGGCAAAACGTCACGATATAAACGTCACAACTATTGAACAAATCCCATTAAACAAACATAACATTTAAAGTTCATTGATTTATCTTGATTTTACATGTTGGTAGTAATCCACATGTAAAACTAGATGGCATAATTACAAATACAAATCTGGTCAATGATGTTCGCGGCCCAGACAAGCTGCCTAGAAGGCTTCCATGCTACACTTAATCATTGGCATCCTAAAATGTAAAGCTTTTCATGGCTGGGAACTTATAGTCCAGCTGTTAAAGACCACAAAAGTGGCTAATTCTTCACTTTGATGATACAAGTATGAAAGTTTGCCACATGGCTAACACACCCAGGACTAAAAAAATCTGATATGGAGCCAACTGAAATTCTCAATTTGTAACGAGTTCTGCGCATGTCATGTTTGATGACGTCATATATAGTAGAAAAGGTTAAACTTCAGATATATGAAGATTTTATTAAATATTCTTAAAGAGCTACTAAAGGGGATCAAAAAACTATATTACAACATTTGTTTCAGAATTATAGTTTCTGAGATATCCTAGGTCAACGTTTCTGAAATGCTGACTCAGCATTTTGTCTGCATTTCAGTCGATAGTTACTCGATCATTTTTTGACAATATTAATCCTGTTGGAGGTATATTCTCACACAAGGTGCTATGGCACGTACAGAGTAGTATAATTTTTTGGTGCAAAATAATGTCAAAATGAAACTTTGCCATGTATTAATAACTTCTACGATACATTAAGAAAAATATTTTTTAGAAATAGGGCCAATTCGACCCAACCCTCAACGTACATATAATAAGCTCTAGTTCAGTTTTATATCCAACTTAATAAACAATTCGAACCAGAGCCTGCGATATTTTATCTTATCTGCAATAAAGTAAGAACTAAGAACTGTTAACCAGGCCTCCCGCGATTTTCAAGATGGCTGCCACGATTGGTACTTACAGTACGTTACAGACTTCTAGGTAAGAAGACGTTTATTTCAAGTGATATGAATAAATACTATTTATAATATAGACAACTACCGGATATAAGCTATTTTGCGATCTGATTAGCACTCTACTCTGCAAGATATTAGCTTATAATATCCTACGAGTAGAGAAAACAAGATGACGGCTCAAAAATTACCGAAGTTTTGCGAAGTTGCTCGCTTTTTTTACAGCCTTAACAAAAATAAAAACACAATAAAAACTCCAAACAATCTTTTTCATGTTTGCAAATAGATTTTTAATATTTTTTGAAAAATAATAATGCTGAAAGAGCGACGAAGTCCGAAGATAAAAACGCGAAAAAAGGCAAAAATATATATTTAGAAATAAAGTCAACAAGCCTTTTTTGTCTTAAATATATAAAAATACAAGGTGTTATAGCAGTGTTCGAAATACTCTAAAAAAGAAGCAGCCGTGTTTTTTTGGTTTTTTTCATAATATGAATCAAGTCATTATTTGGGCAAATGATTAATTTCAGACATGGTTGCTGAAATCAAGTTATAATGGACTGGAAGTTATGTATAATTTGCCAAAAAGACACAGCAGAACGCCTGCAATGTCCAACGAATTCGAAAAGGAAGGATGCTGGCGTTGGGTATTCTTCGTTTGTAAACAATCTGCAGGAGTTTATTAAAATTGATATGTTACCGGTGAATCTAAATATCGAGGGCCTTAACGAAGGACAAGGAATAGAAGAGACACTGAAAGAACATCATGCAACTTGGCACAAGACGTGTAGAGATCTGTTTTACAACACAAAGTTACAACGTGCAAAGAAAAGAAACCTTTACGAGGAGCAGCCAGAAGGAGACTTAACAATAGAAGCAGAAGAAAGAGGAAGCCCAATAAAAGCAAGAAGGTCAAGCTGTACTGCAAGCGAATCTTTTGCCAAGGATGAATGCATTTTCTGTGATTATCTTGACAAACCTTCAAATCTGCGTTCAGCTTCAACACTTGAGATAGACCGAAAAGTGAGGGAATCTGCTATTCTTTTAAACGACGGTAAACTCATAGCCAAGTTATCGAGTCGAGATATGGTGGCGATGGAAGCGAAGTATCACGCTAAATGTCTCGTTTTTCTGTATAATCGAGCAAGACCACTAAAAGCAGGAACCTCTAAGGATATTGAATATTCAGGGTCAAATATAGATGAACTTGCGTTTGTTGAACTTATTGCGTATGTCGAAGAACGACTGGAGTGTGAAGATTTAGCTTTGCTTAAGATGACAGAGCTGACGATATTTTTTCGTAAGAAATTGGAGGAATTGGGAGCTGAATCTGGCTCGATTAACACCACGAGATTGAAGGAAAGAATTTTGGCAGTTTTCCCAGATCTAACTGATCAGAGTCAAGGGAGGGAAACTATACTTGTATTGAAGCATGAAATTGGAGAGGC
This sequence comes from Chrysogorgia sp. JL179-B06, assembly GCA_035772405.1. Classification (NCBI taxonomy): domain Eukaryota; kingdom Metazoa; phylum Cnidaria; class Anthozoa; order Scleralcyonacea; family Chrysogorgiidae; genus Chrysogorgia; species Chrysogorgia sp. JL179-B06. Next base: position 1,757,893 of record JAYKKM010000250.1, read on the forward strand.
TCTCAAACGAGCAAAAGAGAAAGATTCGGAAGCATGGCATTTAGCGAGGGCGGCCATGATTATAAGAAGAGATATATATCGGATAAATAACTCATTTAACGGAACATTTTCGGACGAATGTCAGATGGATTCCATCCCAGCTTCCCTAAAGGTTCTCGTGGATATGATTCTTAGAGGCGCCACTGTTAACCGAGAACCTGCTGAAAGAGATCCAAATCAAGCCTGCTTAACCATCGCTCAGATTATTGTGTTTAACAGCATTTCGCGTGAACATGGCACGGCTTTAAGATATCGACACACAAGGGCTAAAGAGTGTCCAGTACCTATATACACTTCCCTGAAAATCTATGGAGCGACAAGGAAAAAGTCACTTATCGATGCTTTCTTCAAGTTGGGACTTTGCATTTCTTATGACAGGCTGCTGTCTATATCTTCTGACATTGCCAATAGTGTGATAGCGCGGTACGAGAAAGAAGATGTTGTGTGTCCATCTAAGCTACGATCAGGATTGTTTACAACTGCAGCAGTCAACAACATAGACCACAATCCTAGCTCTACCAGCGCCCACGACTCGTTCCATGGTACAGCAATCTCGCTAGTGCAGCACCCAACAACCCATAAACAGGGAGAGTGTAGAGAAGTGGATTATTTTGACGCCACCATTTCCAACTCCAAGAAAATCGCGCAGCTGCCATCAACATTTCGTGACGTTACACCTGTGGTCATACCAACCGGCGAACTTTATGCTCCCCCAGTAAATACCGATGTGCAAGCTCAAAGAACGACGGCTAATCAGGGGCAAGATCTGGAGTACGATTGGCTTGTACACGTGCAAAATCTCTTTATCAAAGAGGAACTGGATAAGAATGATGCTCTTTCCTGGGCAGCGTATCGTGCATCGCAAGTATCGCCATCAACCTACAAACCCGCCATCATCACGCTTCTTCCCATGTTCTTGGAGAATGCCCATTCACTTGCAATGATATTACATTCAATGAACGTAGTTAAATCTGCTGTTCATCACGTCAACCCTACCCAAACCCCAGTTATTACTGTAGATCAGCCCTTATTTGCTTTGGCCAAGCAACTTCAGTGGAAGCTTGTAAATACACACGGTGAAGATAAATTTGTGATCATGTTATTATTATTATTATTTAATTTTACTGCTTCTTCAATTCAGAAGATTTGCAGAGTGTTTCCACTGATCTACACAAATCGTGTTATTGCAGCCTTGATCAGATCATTAGGATGATGGTAGTGGCTCAGAACTTGCTTCAGGGTGGTATTGATGGTTTTACCACGTTTTTGGTTTTTATCGGCGCTTAACATAAGTTTTTTCATGATGGAATCGTTGTCAGCTCGAATCAGGTGTGAGATGTATTTTTCTTGTTGTTTTGAAATAAAGTCCGAGATCGATGGTACTTTACAGATGTTGAGTAAGTCTTCGGTTGTATACCAGTATCTGAAATCTGGTGTTTCGTCGTCTTGGTTCGGGTGTCTTCGGAAGCCGTTTCGGATCATTTTGCGCAGCATGATTTGATAGCTTGTATTCAGATGGGTGGTTTGTGCTTTTGTTAATGACCAATTGGCACAATTGTAGCATAGTCGGCTTCGTATAAATGAATTAAGAAACATTATACGAATATAAAGATGGATTTTATGATTATGGAACAATGATTTCATGCTTGCATATCGGTTCTCAGCACTTTCTATTCTTGCATTAATTTCTGTGTCGCCGGTGGTAGTTTCAAGATGGTGGATTTGTGTACCTAGGTATCGATAAGTTTGGCATGGCATGATCGGAATGTTGTTGATTGAAATTTTACTCGTGGTATTTAGGTCTTCGCCGGAGGAGTCGATGGTCATAAGTTTAGTTTTTGATTTGTTTATCTGTAGGTTGAAATGTGTAAGTATGTTATCTAACAATGTGGCAGCGCATTGCATGTCTTCAATGTTTTCGGTGAATAGTATGATGTCGTCTGCATAGCCACTCCATGGACAAGTAGCGTTGCTACGACTACTACCCAATGTCAAATTTATACTCGAAGAAATTTATTTTTTCTTCTTTTGCTTTTACCAAAAATAATCTCATCACAAAATCCAGAAAGAGATTGAAGAGGAAGGGCGACTCTGGGCCACCTTGCCGTACACCTGAAGAGGTCGGAAAGGTGGTGTCAGTACTGGCGTGGTAGAGAGTGGTTTGCTCATAGAGGCTTTCTAAAATATCTACAAAAATGTTGTTTGGATTTCGAAAACGAATCGAATCGAACATCCATTTTCTCATGATAGTGTCCAATGCGGCAGTCAGGTCGATGAACAGAAGATGGAGTTTCGTTTGTCGAGACACTGTTATTTGTTGAATTCGTTTCACAATGAACGTCCCATCAGTACAACTACGGTTTTGAACAAAACCATTCTGGTATTCCGATATTTGGAGATTATACCACTTTTGTAGTCTCCCAAAATGATCTGTATAAGGACTTTACACACACTTGATCCGATGGTCAACCCACGGTACATGTTGGGATCTCGTGGTGAACCATTATTCTTGAAAAGAGTTTCGAGTCGACCTTCACCCCATTGTGCTGGAACACTTCTACTCTGCCAAACTTCGATGACAAGTTGATGGAATTTTTCCACAAAGGCCTGATCATATGACGCTGCTTTCAGAATCTCTGGAGCAACATCGTTGCTCGCCTTGTTGTTTTTTTAATTGGCGGAGAGCTAAAATCAATTCATTCAGATCTGGACAATTGAAGTCAATTTCACAGAGATCTGAAATTGATTTGAGTTCCTTGACAAAAGGTTAGTGTTTCATTTCTGACAAGTTCAGACAGGGTTTGAATTGGTTTATCAGGGTTGAAGTGTCGCATAAATTTGTCTCGAAGTTGTTCAGATTCACATTGGATTCGGGATGATCCACGAAGTTTTGTACCTTGGGTTTTGGACTTTGCATAGGCACGTTCGATTTGCCTTGTTGTGGCAAGATTATTAATCGACTTTGCCTCGTTTTCATAGTGTTCATTTTTGAGATGTTTCACACGAGCTGTAATTTTTCTAGAGAATTTGCGAATTTGTTGTTCGTTTTTGCACGTCTTTCTCATCGTGTCACGCTGGTTGAGAAGATCAAGAAGAATGGTGTCGTTTTGCCAAGGAACAGCCTCCACATTTTTCACGACTTTTGGGAGAGAGTTTTTTGCAGCAGTTGTAATTATTTTAAGAAGATTTGAATTTTGTATGGCGAGTTCGAGTGGTGGATCTTGGTTGGGTTCGATAAGTTTTTGAATTTCTGTGAGGAAATTTTGATGGACATATGGAACTTTAAGTGATTTTACGTCGAGCTTTAATTCTGCTTTCTTAGATCGATTTTTGTTTTTGGGGTTATTAGTGTACCAATTAGAAGTCGGTGGTCGCTATTGAAGTCGTAGCTTGACGCTACTCTAACATTTTTGAAGTATTGACTTGTATAAGGATCACATAAAATGAAGTCAATACATTTCGTTGTTTTGTCGTCATTCGATATCCACGTGATTTTTCTAGTAATTTTCTGCTGAAAAAAAGTATTCATTAGGCAGCAGCCTTGGTCACGAGTGAATTTGAGCAGACGTGCACCATTATCATTAGATATTTCCAGTTCTGAGATTATACTATTTCCACGAAAAGAAATGTTTTTCAGAAAAATGGTGCTTGTTGCGTTAAAATCTCCACACAAAAGAAGTTTTTGATTTGGTTCACGAGAGATAACTAATTTCTTTAATTCACGGTAGAATTGGGTTTTCATGTTATCTGTGGTGCAGTTTGTTGGAGAATACGCGCTGATGATTCGTATTTTATAGCCATAAAGGATAACATCCATTGCCATAAGTCTTGCGCTGCTATTGATGACGTTAAGAATTTGTACGTTTTGGTCGACTTTAACAACAATCGTAAACCATTGTAGAACATTTGATATTCTTGATCGTCTACTTTGTGTATTAGATCCCCGTTGTTTAATCTTCGTACTTCCTGAAAACAGCATATCGAAAGTTTAGCTCGATGCATCTGGCGAATAGCTTCTTCGATCCGGAAGTCTTCGCGACCTGTTCGGATGTTTACTTGGCCGATTTTCCAAAAGTGGAATTTGGAGAAGCATTTCTTGCGATTTTTGCAATTTTTTCGATTTTGGGTAGATTTTCCATCCTTGTCGTTTTCGTCTTGCGTTGGGTGTTGGATGAGTACTTTCCCTGCAAGGTATTCTTTTGAAATATTCATTGTAGCATGAAGTTTTAATTCGCTCGATATCTTCGTTGTCTTCGGTCTTCTTAATTTAATGTTCTTAATGTTCGGCGGTCTTCACATTGAGATGACAGCTTTTAAAGTCCTGGGCAAGTGGCTCGATGAGAGTGGATGGACGGAGATAATGACCAACGCAGGGGTAGCTAGTCAAGGTGTTGCGGATTCTTTTATCACTTGCAGTCATCTGACAAGAACAAGGCGCGCTCATCAAGTGACAGCAGCTAGTCTATACCTTCTACAACAGAAAGGCTATGATGAATATGTAAAGAAGTTGCCAACGGGGAACCAAAATCGTTCGATGATTGGAAAGAAGATAAGTCAAAGAACCATCCACAGTTCCTTTTCTGGGTTCGAGTTTTGGAACTCCAGATTATTTGTTTGCAACTCGTGCGATCGTTTAGAGAAGCTGATTTCGCTTTGTATCTCCAGTCACTTAAGAAAATTGTTCCATGGATGTTAGCTATGGACAATGTTAACTATGCAAGATGGCTTTCGGTTCACATTCGCGACATGTCAGAACTTCCAACCAAACATCCTGACGTCTTTATGCAGTTTTCCAGTGGATCGTTCGTAGTGCACAAGACAGAAAAGCTGTTCTCGTCTATAGCTTTAGACCAAGTTCACGAGCAAGAGAACGCGGTAGTGAAGGGAGAAGGAGGTGCTGTTGGACTGACGGAGAATCCTTCAGCTTTAAAAAGATGGATGATTGCTGGACCAGAAGTCGCAAGAATGATTCGTGAATTCGAGGACAGTACGTTTGCAGATAGTCATGATCATCACGAGCAAACTCCGGCCATCCAAAAAGAATTTCAAAAAGATGTCTTGAGTGTCGTCGCCAGTTTTGAAGGGATGGGAAACCCATTTTAATACAGAAGAGAGTCAAGACCTATTTTCCATCCACACCAAGGACGTAATGGACGGTTGTGTTGTCGACACGGTACAAAATGTGGTAAAGCTTGGAGAAGAGCAGTATCAAAGATTCGTCAAAGAGAGATTTGTTGAAAGAAACACGGCTGTCACAGAAGCGTTACCTTTAAAAAGGGAAAGAAGAAAGTCACTTCAAAGGATAAAGCTAAAGTACAAGCTCTGAAAGAGGACTGTGCGCTCTTTTCTAGACTGTATATAGCATGTCAGAGTCGAAATGGAGGTCTTGACGATTTCTTTAATTATGAGAACCAACCATGGCCACCAGCTCTTGCGCAAGCAGGAAATCTGCGCACCGGGCAGAAAGCAGATGTGATAACATGTGTTGAGCCTACAACTGATGTTCAATCGCCAAACTTAGATGTTATCATTCTGGATGGTGCAGTTATTGTTCAGATGCTTTCACCGGAACTGTGAGCACGTTTGAAGAGTATGCGCTAGTCGTTTTCTTCCCATATGTGTCAAGGCAGTTAAACGCAGCAAAAAGAGTTGATATTGTATGGGACGTTTACAGAGAAGATTCGTTGAAGAAAGCGACGCGGGAGAAAAGAGGCTCGGGTAAACGGCGGAAGGTTTCAGCAACAACACGGATCCCCTCTGATTGGAAAGGCTTCCTACGTGTAGATGCAAACAAGAGTGAGTTGTTCAAGTTTCTGGCTGAGCAAGTGATAACTCAACCGATTCCCGATGGAAAAGAGATTTACAGCACAATCGAGGAAAAGATCGTTTGCTCTCCTGAAAGAACGCAATTACTAGATATTCTGGAGCCCTGCAACCATGAGGAGGCGGACACACGTTTAATGGTGCACGTGTTGCATGCAAGTGTCTGTGGCCACCAACGGATAATGATAAGAACTAACGATACGGACGTAGTGGCATTGGCAATATCGATTGCAAACACCATTCAAGCAAACGAACTTTGGGTTTCTGTATGGTACAGGGAAGAACACTCGGTACCTGCCTGCGCACACACACAATTGCCTCGACACTTGGTGCTGACAAAGCGTCTGTCCTACCATTATTTCATGCTCTTACGGGATGTGATACTGTTTCTTTCTTTGGAGGCCGGGGAAAGAAAACGGCGTGGGACGTGTGGGATGTATTTCCAGACCTTACACCAGCACTTAAGAGCTAAATGCATTGCCTCAAGTGGTCGATTATTCATCCCTGCAGGTAATCGAGCGGTTTGTGGTCCTCCTCTATGATCGCACAAGTAATCTTACTAAAGTCAACGAAGCAAGGCAAGAATTGTTTGCCAAGAAGTCGAGAACTCTGGATAACATTCCACCCACTCAAGAAGCCTTGTTGCAACACACAAAGCGTGTTGCAACACACAAAGGAACATGTGTATGGGGTCAGTGCTGTTTGAAAGAGTTGGCTATTCCTTCCCCTTCCGATTGGGGGTGGTATCGTGATGACAACTCATGGTCACCAAAGTGGACAACTCTCCCTCAAGTGAAAGATGCATGTCATGAACTTATCCGTTGCAGATGTAAAAAAGGATGTTCAGGTCGTTGTAAATGTGTTAAGGCAAACTTAGTTTGTACACGATTGTGCAATTGTGGAGGCGATTGTAAATAGGTTTAATGATTACATGAGGTGACGATTAATCATGATGGAATAATCCATGAATGGCTGTTCACATGTTACATATTGTCAGTACTTACATATGCAGAGAATCAGTGTAGATGACCTTGTTTTCCACTTCAGTGCTATCGGAACGTAACACATGGTTTCCTTTCGATTTTGTTTTCATACCATATATAACTAATTGGCTAAGGTTCTTTAGTGCTCACAAAACAACGAACTACCCTACGTTTCGCTAAGATACCTGAAGTGGAGAACAGACTTTCAACACATTTCGGATGGTAAATTGTGCAACAAACGTTAAATTACGAAGGTAGTCAATTTAGCACCGCCGATTATAGACATTATAAGCTGAACTAACTAAAATGCTGAGTCAGCATTTCAGAAACGTTGACCTAGGATATCTCAGAAACTATAATTCTGAAACAAATGTTGTAATATAGTTTTTTGATCCCCTTTAGTAGCTCTTTAAGAATATTTAATAAAATCTTCATATATCTGAAGTTTAACTTTTTCTACTATATATGACGTCATCAAACATGACATGCGCAGAACTCGTTACAAATTGAGAATTTCAGTTGGCTCCATATCAGATTTTTTTAGTCCTGGGTGTGTTAGCCATGTGGCAAACTTTCATACTTGTATCATCAAAGTGAAGAATTTTGTCATTAACAGCTGGATTATTACAGCAGGTGACCTGTCATTTCCCTGATATTTCGTCTCTTAGATTTTTTGAATTACGATCACTTATTGCAAGACAAAACTAATAAAAAAAAGCTTTGTAATTACAAGACATATTGGCATGTCTGCACTTGAACGAGAATGTCAATAGGGAATCAAAAAAAATAAAGATGGAGAAGCATACATGAAGGTTACTTATCCCAAAGGAGCTAGTTCGAGAAGTAGCTTCAGCAGCAAATGGTATTACTATTGTATTTATTTGTTGAACTTTGCCTTTAAATACACGCTAGGCCCAAATAGGATTGTGGTTGATTTCGTTTTGCCTATATGGACCATTAAGCTGTTAGTGGAGGCTCTACAAACGATAAAAGAATAAGACAATATTCTTCGATCTAGACCAAACAAACTCTGTCAATAAGTATTTATTTTACGAGTAAAACTATATAGAGCCCCATTGTTTTATTAAAACAGATTTGAGAGCAACCCTTGCTGATAATTTCTAAGCGCTAATAAACCAATCGGAATGTTTCTCTTTCAAGATGTACTGGTCCACCATATACATGTATTCAGTATAAATCAGTATAAATCATTATGACCTTTAAATTATACAATTAATTATAGGATATGTCACAGATTTGAAGAAGCTTTTGGTGACATTGCCATGGACAACTTTATCAAATCTTTGAGCAATAGTTGCCGAAGGAATCCCATCTTCATCGTCGGTTTGCACATTCGATGGTTCAGACTCATCGCCATCACTGGCTAAAGGCTCGTTCGAATATACTTGAACAAACGACGTTTGTTCAATTAACTCCTCTCCACTAGATTCATCCTCGGATTCATCGATACTTGATTCTTCGTCTTCAGTGTTTGATGAAGATTCATAGGACAGTTATCGGACATTTTTACCACGAGAAGTTAACTTCGATGGATGACTTTGTTGACAAGTGTCCATACGCCTACATCATCATAGCCTGCGTGGCGGCGTTAGGGGGAGGGTTAAGCAGAAAGGGGAGGGGGAGAGGGAATTTCCGCCCACATGAAAAACTGTCAAAAACAACCAATCAGCGACTAGCGGGATTTCCTCAATGATTAAAACATTTCACTTCGGGCCGAATCGTGAAATATCCATGTCTGAACTCCGTAAAAAGCTTGACTGCATGACTGCATCTGGTGGAACAAGATTTATTTTGAAAATTTATTCAAGCAATCGTGTAGACATGGAAGTACAGAGTTGATTCTGGCTGAGCCTTGTGAATCAATCGGCTTTGCGTTACTACGCAGTGAAACTTTCTACGAGCGGTGTAGGTCTTGCGGCAGAAAAAATAAGAAATGCTTTTGAACTTGATAACTTTACGAAATCAGTATTAACAAATGCGAATGGAGACACCAATGTTCCACCAACCGATAACATTAATAGCCCTGATAGAATGAAGCGACATCTGACTACCGAACACCGTAACTCCAGAATGGGATTTGGCCAAGAAATTTCATATGTGGCAAGACAACGTAGTAACCATCACTTATATACGTTTAGCAGTAAGTCTCTTTATTCTGAAACGTCGAAGGAATTCTCCGAAGGCCCAGAGAGCATTGTTGAAACACCTGAAGACAAGGACAAGGTATAAATCACAATAATATAGCTGCTTCCCCTGCCGACTGATAATCACGCGCTCGGACGAACGTCTGGTAAATCTACCAAATCCATAATCAAACTCTTGCCAAATCCCGTTGGTAATACCATCAAAACATCTTTTCCTGCCAGCAGCTCCATCGTTGCAACTTTTTGTTGCTGTTTTAATTTAAAGCTACGACCAGCAACGAACTGAATATCGGTTAAAGCTTTCGAAAGAAAATAATCTACCAACACGGTTTTTCTAAAGTCGCCATTTTTAAATGTTTATTTCCTGACAGGAAAGCCCGGAATACTAATGAGTTGAGTTAGCCAATCAGAATTTAGCGTCCTCTGGTGGACGTAGAAATCCAAAAACATGGGTCTTTCGTGCAGGCGTTCCATCCGCACTCACCCCAGTCCCCGGCCCTCCCCCAATCCCTGAACGCCTGCTTCGCAGGCTAACATCATCACGGCCGAGCACTTTTGTAAACTCGGTCCCAGTTTTTCTTATGGTTTCAGCACAAAATTGGCCAAAGTTGCTAACCTCAAACAGATGTAACTCAAAAACTATCTATCAGAATGATGCCAAACTTTCTCAAATAAGTTCTTCAATACAAATCTTACATATGTAAAAAACGCACTGCACCTTTTTTCATGTCATATACACTTCAAGTTTTTAAATAAGACTTTCCCTGAGTAACAGTTCAAATTTATAAGGAGAGGTTAGAATTTTAAGGAAGACATTTGAAGGAAGCTATTTGGTCCATCGTCCGAAAAAACTAAAGCTTGTTTAAGTTTATTGCTTTTACTCGGTGTAGAACTGACAAAACATTGCTCTTGACAGAAATAATCTGTTGCAACTGCTATGATCGAAATGAAACTTTGGTGAAGAAGATAGTGACGGTCAGAGAAGGATTTGCATCTACGAAGACAACTGTTGAGTGAAAGATCTAGACCTATCGCATATACAAAGGACATGGGAAAATCAGATTTGTATGACCAAGATCCCATGATGGCTATTGAGAAGTGCTTCGGGAGTTCCAATTTTAAGTTTTATGTTGCCTTCCGATATATTTCTGATCTGGGCTACAATCACTGCCAACGCACGCAGTTGATAATCTTCGCAAATATGGGGAAGTGACTTGATCATTCATCAACTGGAACTACCACATGAAAGACAGATCGGGCTTCTTCCACTATTGTGTTTTGCTCGCTTGACATAAAATCGAAGGGGTAAGTGGCAATTTCAACGTCCAGAGAGATATGCCTCGGCAACTTTCCTCTGTTGATCTCTTGCCATGCTATAACCACATTTATTGGCTCCGTAAAGAATAGCATCGTTTATTGATCGCATTTTGGGGGTATTCTCCTTCGCTCTATGCACTTCACTATTATCGCCAGCTCATTGACTTTCATATGATGTCAACAATAATCTGTTATTTCCGAACGAGCAATAGGCCCACTTCCGGTTGATTTATTCTGGTTGTAACATCAACCGGTGAATTTGGCATGCTGCAAGGGATACAAGTCTACCTCTCCCCTCCCCATTTTCTCGCCCACCGCATTGTTGCCACCAAAACATTAAAACTTGCAGCCTTGGAGCAAGTCTAAATCTTGCTGTACTAGCTCATTTTTGAAATTGTTTCATCAACTCTAGTGTATAACATTATTTTGCAGTCACCTTTAAAATCATGATCCTTGTACCCATTGCCTACATTCATTTTTGATAAATACATTGATGATCTCCTTGCTCCCATTACAGATATTATTAATCTATCTCCATCCAGTGGTGAAGTTCCAGCACCTTTCAAAGATGGCCTTACCCAGCCTTCTATAAAGAAACCAACTTTGGACAAGGAAGATTTTCCACACTGTAGACACATAACCAACTTATTGCATAGCTATTTACTTTCAATGATCAGAGGGATGTATAACTATTGCATCTTGAAAATTGACTGAAAGATATCAAAATATGGAATTCCAAAAATTTGCTGATGTGCAATCCTGATAAGACTAAGATCATCCATTTTTTCACGTTTCTCAAAAGATAACATTATCGAGTCAATTTCCATTGGTACTGTAGATATAGTTCCTGTTGACAAAGCCTATAATCGTGGTGTTATACTTCACCATCGTCTCAACTTATCATCTTGTGTGAATAATATTTGCCGATCGGCATGGGTCTAGGTTCCCCCAACATTCCTTGGATGGCTAGCTAAAGAAAACCGTTTATAGTAAGAACAGTATGTAGATGATCAAGATCATCTTGAAGATGATCCGCCGTCGCAAACAGATCTTGCTCGATTGAAAAGAGATTTGCCAACTGAGGATTTTATGCATGGCTGGTAAAAAATGCAATTCAGGTATCGGTCCATGTGGGTTGGCTTCCGGTATTCGGTGTGGCCCAAAGTACCATTTGTCTGATGGATACCAACACATCCAGAAATGATATTGATCTTTCTTCGTTTTGGATCTCCATGATGAACTGGATGGATGGAGTTTAGGTGATTGAGAAAGCTCATTCAGACCGTGTGACCATGTTGTAAAGGTGTCATCAACATATCTTTTCCACACTCCTGGTTTGTGGGAAGCAGTTTCCAGGGATTTATTCTCAAACTCTTCGATATACAAGCTGGCCATAATAGGAGACCGAGGGGATCCCATTGTGGCTCAGATGTTTGTTCAAAGAACTCGTCTCTCCACTGGAAACATGTCGAGCCGAGTCACAGTTTCAAGAGTTGGTAGATATCTTCTGGTGAAAGACTTATCCTCGTAGTTAACTTTGTGTCGGAAAGTAATCTTTCTTTCGCAATGTCGCAAGCCTCGTCTATTGGCACATTCGTGAACAGGTTAACCACATCAAAACTGACCAAGATATCGTTTGGATCAAATGTAAGCTGATTTATTTCAGAGATAAAGTCCTTCGAATTAAGAAGGTGGTGTGAGGACTTACCGACAAATGGTTTCAAGATCTTTGCTAGGTATTGCGCAACATCATATGTCGGAGAAGAACATATTTCTTGTGTATTTTAAACGGGAATGCGGGATGTCGAATTTCCAATAAACGTGCGCTGTTCTTATCGTTGAAATCTGTGATCTGGACCCCACTGTATCGCCTTCCAACTTGCAGCGAGCAATTGGATGGGTTTCAAGCTGCCAGTGCAATGGATATCCATGTCCCAACCCAGCAGGTTAAGATCCACCAAGGGATAAGCCTTGGTTTACACAGGGAATTAAAGAAGCAATTGCTAATCGACAACAAGCGTGGCACAATGGCAATACCTGCATGATGAAATTATATCGAAATAAAGTCATCAAACTTTGCAAGTGTGCCCGCAGTAATTTCTAACAGCGCACTGACGCAAAATCCTAGCCCTAAGAAGTGGTGGGACAATATCAAACTATTATCCGGACAGGGAAAATCCACTTACCGTTAATGGTAATGTTTTGAGGGGTGTTGATCTTGCTAAGGTAATTAATGTTTCCTTTAGTAAGGTCGCTAGTGACATTCCACCATTACAGTAGATCGCTTTTCCTGTTTCGTCTACATGATAACACCTAGTCACGTTGAACGTTCTTTCTGCTATTAATGTTAACAAGTCTGGAGGACCTGACAACATTCCTAATTGGCTTCTTAAGGATTTTGCAGCCATCCCATTTTCTCAATCTTTAATGCTTCCATTTTCAAGGTTCCGTTCCTGCAAGATGGAAATGTGCCGATGTCCTTCCACTGGCAAAGATAGCCCAAATCGGCAGATAATTATTTGAGGCCGATATCTCTTACCTCTGTGTTAAGCAAAGTTCTTGAAGGCTTTGTATTTAAGTGGCTGTGCCCTTTTGTCATGCCGAATATTGACCCTCGGCAATTTGTTGGAATAAAGAACTCGTCTGCTACACATTGTTTAGTCCATCTCATTCACCAGTCGCTCTTAGCTACGGATACTCCTAACTCAATAGTGCGATCTTGTCTAATTGATTTTTCTAAGGCATTCGATAGGATCGACCACAACATACTCTTAGAGAAGCTTCGTTTGCCAAATGTTCCACCTATCCTAACAAACTGGATTGCCAATTTTCTAAAGGACCGTCAACAACGAGTCAAATTCGGCCAATCAAGATCTACTTGGCAATCTATTGCTGCTGGAGTGCCTCAAGGAACAAAGTTAGGCCCTCTTCTTTTCCTAGTCATGATCAATGACGTGCGCACAACACTTCCTATGTACAAGTACATTGATGATTGTACTGTCTTTGAAATAATATCACCATTGGGCACGGTTTCTACATTCCAGACCGAAATAAACAGGATTCACCAGTGGACAATTACCAATAATGGGTTTCAACATAAAGAAAACAAAGGAGTTTACAGTATCATTCGCGAAGAATTTGCCAATCATCCAACCACTTGTAGCAGATGATCAACCATTGCAATCTGTTAACACAATAAAACTCCTTGGTATACATCTTCGGTCCGATCTTAAGTGGGATGCGCACATTGAGCATGTATGCTCTAAAGCCAGTAAGAGACTATGCATGATGGACACTTAAGCGAAGCGGTGTGCCTGCAGCGGACCTGTGCGTTGTCTACTGTAGTTTTATTAGATCCATCTTTGAGCATGCATGCCCAGTCTGGCACTCGTCACTTTCTCAGAAACTTAGAGATCAAGTTGAACAGATACAATGGAGAGCGACAAAGATTATCCTGCCCAGTTTGTCTTACAACGAACGTCTAATAAAACTCAGTCTAGTTACACTTAATGAACGACATGAGTCACTCACTCGTAGTTTTTACTCATCTGTATTAGATAATTATAGTCGTATACATGATATTCTACCAACTTGTGTTAACCACAAGTATCGCTTAAGATACCTCCGGACTTTTCCTCTTGTGAAATGTCGCACTAAACGATTGTTCTGGCCACTAAGGCTCCCTCATAGACATCTTTCATATTTTCAGCCAGACCACGTCATCCTTGTCGTTTTCGCGGTATTTTTATATTTCGCCACACGCCATTGGCTAAATTCGTTAGTCATGGGGGTTGGGGGCAGTTCGTTGTTGGAACTCGTTTCTCACGTCTGGGTGAGCATTCTTTTTTTACAAAACAGTTGAATACGAATAAAAGCGTCTTATTCCATTTCAAATATGTAATACTGATGTTGAAGGGTCCCGGTGTTCGTGCTATACCCGAAGGAACAGAACAACGATTACAAGACAGCTTCCATCCCTATGCAATTAAGAATTGGGATGCCGTTCCCTAATTTTATATACCATATCTTAATAATAATTTACTTCATTTGTATATAAACCTTTTTACACTTTTTGGAAGTATGTATTTTATATCTAGATATTTTGTAAACTTGAGTTTTTCAATTGTTATTGCAATTCAAGTATTTTTATTGAAATTCAATTCAAATGTTACCATTGTCAAAAACATTGAGGTTTATAGTGTCTCCTTGAATTAATACACTGTCGTTTGTTGCCCTGTTCCACTCGATAACAATCTAAACCACGTATCGAGACGATCATATAACATACGAAAATCATGTGGGATGTCACCATTCTAAATATATTGTTTACTAGAAGTCAAAGTCAGGAATGTCATAGGTAAATAAAACAATGCATTATTCATTCCTCGTGGCCGAGAATGGTAATTGTTAACAAACATCAACTTTTTCACACAGATCGAGATAGCTCTGCCAATCGACTGGGCACGAGATAAACACAGGACGCCAAGAATAGTGTGCTTTCTCCTCCCTAAGGGGAGGCAGCAATAAGGCCTACAAATTTTCGGCGATGTATGTTGTCGAAGGCTATAGTGCTACACATGATGAATTACTAGTTTACTCTTCTTAGTTACACTATTACCTGCATCCCCAGGTATTCACACATGCAAATGTAATGTCATTTGCATGGCAACACCCATGCCACGCTACTAACGAAGGAAAATACAGTAACCGATTACGAATGCTTAAATAAAGGAATATTAAAATATCACATGGAATTTGCATTGTAGTTATGCCAATGGTGCTATGGCAAGCCCACCATACAATATTGTTTCTGAGCTGATTATCGAGTACAGGAACTTTCTAATGCAGTTGGTCCACCGAGACAGAGCCAGAGGAACAACAGCGCCACCACACAAAGCCAAACAAGTACTGCTAGCACTAGAAATCAAAATTCCACAACCACAGTAGGTGTCTAGAGTTTTTAATCGCCCATCATCCCATCCATAGAATGCAACTCCACAGGGTCCCTCCATAGCAACAACAAGTGCCTTCTAGACCCTTGTTTGGTTTACAAACAAAGTTTCAGGGTACATCTGGAGGAAGGAAACCCAAAAAGCCTAAACAACCTAGTGGTCCTTTTTGAGGGATGTTGTGCTTTTAAGAGGCCCAGAAGATAAGTTTGTTCCATGGCAACGTGCACAGTTAAAGAATTGTGAATTGAGCTTATCAGAAGGTGATTTTACTCAACATGAGATTATTGTTCTTGGCGATTTAAATGTTGACATGTCATCTTCACAAAGGAATGCAAAT
Organism: Chrysogorgia sp. JL179-B06; assembly: GCA_035772405.1. Taxonomy (NCBI): domain Eukaryota; kingdom Metazoa; phylum Cnidaria; class Anthozoa; order Scleralcyonacea; family Chrysogorgiidae; genus Chrysogorgia; species Chrysogorgia sp. JL179-B06. The sequence goes on from JAYKKM010000250.1 coordinate 1,773,509, forward strand.
CGGAAACATAAACAAAACCTAATGAGCTGTGCACTCAAGTTTGACCCCTAGAGTAGGTCATACAGAAACCAATTCGTCTACAACACTTGATTTAATCTTCACAAATGTAAATCACAGTATTGTCGATGCAGATGTAATCCCAGTGGCATTGAGATCTTCAAGGCAAAAACTCAATATTACAGTTAACTAATTGAAGGTTCTAAAGGGAATAGCAGCAACGTGTGGAATGCCATTAAACAAACATTGCCAAATAAAAAATCAAGTAACTCGATATCCACAATAATATCAGATGGAATCATTTATAATAAACCAAGTGATATTGCCAAAGTCCTTAATACTTTTTTTAGTAATATTGGACAATCTTTGGCAAATCAGTTTTCGTCTTTTATCCTGTTTCATAATCCGAGGCCGCCACTTACATCGGTAATCTTTAATTTTCACGAAATCTCTGAAAGCGAAGTAACATCTCTTCTGAGTGAATTAAAGACGAATAAAGCCATTGGACTAAACTGGATAAGTGCAAGACTTTTAAACGATGCATCAAGTATAATCGGTATCTCATTGACTATGATATTTAATGTCTATCAGAACCTCCGGATTTGTGGAAAAATGTAAAAGTGGTCGCACTATTTAAGCAGTGGTCATTAAATATTGGGGGGAGGGCTGAGAGATATTTTGGGCTGCATTTGGGGAGGGCCAAAACTTTTTGGATCTATGCCAAAGAGGATCACAATTTTTTGGGCGCCTGTTTTAACAAGACTTTTAAAATCTTTTTAAGCTACTTCAATGGACAATCCAACTCCACCTTGGTCCCTTAACCAGCAATCAGCACGTGCTGGATGCAGCTAATGGCCAACGTTCGAGACCTCAAACATTCTGCTTGATAAAGAGGCTTCCAGGAGTAAAACAAAATAAATAATTTCCTCTTTTGTTAAAAAAGTGACCTTAGTTTTGTTTGGTTTTTGTATCAAGCAGATTTTTTTACATCTTGAACGTGATTCATTGTGGATATTTCCGAAATGAACCACATGCTTCACATAATATGGCTGGTGTGGTTGACTTTCGATTTTCTGTAATTGCAATTACATAAGTTGTAATTGTAATTCTGTAAGTGCGATTGCACGCTTTCGCCTTTTTTGATCTCCTCGATGGATTTTAATTCAGCTAGACACTGCTGTAGGTGTTCAATTTCCATGTCGACTTCAATTTCCATATCTCCTTGCTCCAATTTGTTACGGTATCTTCGTCGTCCCCCTCGCTCAATGTTACTGAAATCAATGCTTCACGTTGTCTCTCAATGGCGACAGCGTTTCTTTTCTTCAAGATGTCTGGTATTTTTCCTTTCCTAAACTTTAATAACTTCACTTTCCCAGCTAAGTATTTTTCCATCTTTTCCTTTTTCCCGATCCCGTCGGAGGTGCCACTTTGTCGCGAATGCTAGATTCAACGCGCCGTTCTTCACGACAATCACGATGTTTTTGTTCACTTTATTTTGTACTTCACTCTCTATTCTCGCTTGTCACTCTCCTCTCGCATATTTTGCTCTTGTCTTAACTACACATGTTTTTAATACTGTCCAGAATTGAAGTGTTTTATGTGCGCACCTGTCATCTATATCTATTTCTTAACCTAAACCAATTACTGTAATTAACAACTTGCATCATAATACGTATCTGGCGCGTTTTTCATGTCAAAATTCCAAGTTCGACATTCGTTATTCAAGTTCGGCATTCGTTATTCAAGTATGACATCAGCGATTGGCAGCGAGGAAACTGGTACGATTACGCTACTCAAGATTGAGAAACAGTATTCTACGTTGTACTAACTTAATTCAGCAGGATCGCATCATTCATTCATGTATGTTACATATTGTTTATTTAAATTATTTCTTAAATTAATTTTTAATGCTTTTTAACAATATTATATCTCACCTGTTTTATCATTCACACAACAGGAATTTTTCAATATTTAACAGTTCCAACACCAGTATGCGCAAAGTATGTGTTCTAGTACAGCTATCAGTAGTGCAGCTACCAGCAGTAAAGCTACCAGCAGTATCAAAATTGTATCTGATTTAGATGACGAAACTCTTGTGATTCTACAAAGAACACCACCAAGCGAAGCAGGTGTTTATTTATTATATGTATTTACAACTGCATCTTACGACCACCTGCCAATTACGACCCCATTTTATGGCACGGATGATTTGTTGTTAAAATTCCTGCAATGAGAGACTACATGTAAACGCCATCAGCAACAACTTTTTAGTGGCCAAAACATATAATTTGGCCTGTCATGAGCGAATTCAATAGAGCTAATACAACTATGGCACTATAAATTAAATATGAGAGCATATTAAATAAATTCACTAATGCACTTAAATATGGTGTATCATACTTTTTTCAGTTATGTTTGCAGTGTATTTTATAAAAGTGAGGAGTTCACATGCAAATGAGCTTATTCATTATAACATCTATATGTTTGTTTCATTGGGACAGATTCTTTGGAAGTTCTCAAAGAAATGTTCTCACAAATTCCAGAGGCGGAACTGCGGGTGACACTTCAACACAACTTTCTAAACCTTCAGGAAACGATTGAAGAGCTCCTGGGCAAAGTACCAGGTATTGATCACTAGATAGTTAAGTAACGATGAGACGGATTCAAGCCAATAGCCTAACTAATCAGTATCTAGATTCTACATGGTAAGTCTTATTCCACCAATATTTATTTGTACTCATTGTGGTTATAACTATGCTTTGGTTGTTTTAAAGGTGAAACCCAAAGGAGGTTCACAGGCAATAGTCTTGAAGAGCTATTGACAACAATCATTCCTGACACTCACATTCCACAAAGGATCACTATCAGCAGAGATCTACTTCTAAGTGACAGTGTAAGGTTCTTCAAGATGGGAATTTGACTACAAAAGTGCTGTGAGTTGTATTCGAGTAATATTTTACCCTTCTCCTACAGTCTCTTCTTTCTCCCTCGACACCCATTAGACTCTTTGAGGGTCGTGATTCATTCATTATGCCGATGCATAATATGGATGCCATCCGAGCAGGCATGTTTAAGGTTGTTGGCTGGATGATTACCACAAGTGTTGCAAATGGTGGTCCTGGATTTCCAGTTCCAGTCTCCTGTGTTGTACAAGTACCTTGTAACTCCAAGAGGTGATATTGACAAGATATTGACTGAAATCACCAAAGATGATGTTGTTGTGGACTTGAACATTGTGGAAGCAGTTGAAAGGGTGCGTAGACATATAAGATTACCAGTAACCCCCCAAAATAGATTCCTTATTAAACTTGGTAATTATTTTCGCAGCCACCTAATTTTCAAAAAATCGAAGAGGCAAATTTTGCTAAACATTTTCCAATAAATAGCCACATTTTGCAATGATATTGAACAGAGCCATGAACAAAACAACACTTAAAATAGGTTGCCATATTCGTTTGAGACAAAACACACAGTATTTAGGATGTCGTTTCTCTGTTGTATTGCTTAACAGTTAATATCATAAATTCCAATTTGCTCCTCATTATACTGTATATGAATATCTAAAATTGCATATGTCTTGACTTTTTAAATGTAAAGCACAGTAAAAGTTAAAATATTTCATAGCACAAACCCCAAGGTATTAAATTTTGCGTTGTTAATTTTCGTGATAACTTTTTTCATGGGTTTTTAATTTTGCAATTTTTTTGCAATCGCGAAAATTAAGTCATGCAAAAATAAGTACCAATAAGGCATGCAATGTGCACATGTGTCTATGGCTACTGTCTTACATATTAATTTATGTAACCATGTAAAATAAAATTATGCAAGCCAATACAGTAAAGGGTGCTATCTATTCGGCCATATGATTATCATTCCCGAATATGTTGTCGTATATGATTGCCATACAATTGTTTGCATACAATACAATTGTTTATGATTCGATGGCAAATGATGACACATGTCCAATGTGATAACATATACCAATATGAGAAAATTACCAGTAAACCCCCCAAAATTGTCCACATTGGAATCAGTTAGAATCATTCTAGTTCGTTTTCATATTGATTCAGTTTCTTCACTTTCATATTTCACTTTCGATTACCATCCCTACCCTGCAGTATTAATAATCAATGGATGCCACATGACCAGCTGCAGGCAACGTCTTTTCCAGTGCTGTAGAACTAAATTTATACCATCGAGTGCCGAAGGCGCGAGACATCTAAGGGTTCCGGGGGCAAGCCCCCCGGAAAATTTTGATATCTAGGTTCCGTGAAATGCTATTTCCTGCATTTTGGTAGGTGATTTTACAGAATTCTAAAGATTCCAAAACGTTTTATAAAAAGCAACACATTTCAGAAAATTATAAAGCCAGCTTATTGCTATTGAACCAAGTGCTACAAATCTGAAATCTACCATTCATAGTGCAGATAATGGTATACCGCATATGCGGTATACCTACTATATCACATTTTAGAATTTCAAAGGAACAATTATTTATGATTATCAGACAAAGAAAGTAAATTAATAAAATTATGTATACAGTACACAATTAATCAAAATCAACTTCTGTTCATCAATCAATGTTCATTACCAATCAGTGAAACAGTACTCCTGTTGTGCAACAGACAAGCAAGTTGAAGTATGGATTTTTCTTTTTTGTCGTTCTTTTAGTATATTGCTGGCAGTTAAGTGCGCATTACAGTTTGCATGCTGGATGATTTTTTTTCTAAGTACTTTTGTGCTGCTGACTTTTCACATCTCTTAGTTTTGCATGGAAAAATATTACACTCGATCCACTCTTTACTCATAGCTTCCTTGTTCAGCATGCACTCCAAGAGTGTTAACGTTTCTACATTCCCAACAACCTATCTTTCCATTTAAAAAAATAATCCAGGGTATGCGTTGGTAAAGTAATCTTGCTGCTCAACAGGCGCTTTCTCGATGTATGAACAAACCAAAATTCAAATAATCCTAACCCTACCAACAAAATGGGGTATATACTTCATGGTAACACTAGACCGGATTTCCATCTGTTTTTTATACCCCTAACCCTAACCCTACCCCTAACCCCAACCGTAACTCTAATCCTAACCATAACCCTAACAATAACCGTAAAATATGGTGGGAGACTATATGTATTGTTACCATGAAGTATATCCCCAAAATGGTGCAAAGGATCGAGATGAACGTTCACAAGAGTTTCGTTGGAGTCATTAACATTTAGCAAACCAGCAGAGCTGGATTCGTCTAATTCGTTGTCCAAATTTTGTAGGTTTCCATTAAATTTCCTGTGGCCATTTTTCGTTTCAGATCTTTCGTTCTCCCTGGTTTCGATCAACTCAATGTCTTCGCTCGCTTCCGAGCGCGGGTATGTATATCATCAGTGAGATTAATTTCTACAATCAAACATTCAAATGTCAAAGAAAGTGAAATATGCATCTGTTTTGGATTTTTTTATGCGAAAGGCGAAGAAAAGTAAGGTTGTCAACAAGTCCAAAAACTGTCTGAAGATTTGAATGCAGATATAGATCTGCAAGCTGAAAATTGCGACTCAGATTAATCCGACCAGTATATAAAGTCTGATATATACCCCAAGCGACCCCCCATCTTCTACAGCACTGGTCTTCTCTCCAGTGAGTGGTGGATCAAGCAAGACACAAGCCTATGTACAGTACAATGTTGCATTGTACCTAGGTTGCCTTGAACCTATTATCTTATCAGGTATGAGGATTGCAGCTGAGTACATTATAATTTGCCACAGCTTCGTCAGTTGATGACAGCGAGACACACCAAATCAAGCATCAGTAATTGCATATGTTAAATTTTTGCTACTATAAAGTCCTAGCAAATAAAATATTCATTGATTGTGTGACTGATTCACTTTGCAGATTGATGCTGCAACCGATGATGATATTGAGCAGCTGTCATCTGACGCCCTAAGTCTACTTGTGGATTCTGGTTATAATAAAGTCATTAACATGGCAAACAAGTTGGAGGTGATAACAGCTCTATGTGTCCATTCAGTCATTTTATAGAGAAAGTGTGCAATTGACCAGTTTGCACTTGGACCACTCCGTCGGTGACTATCCTCAACTGATCGTTGGGCTTTGGTAGAGTGATTGTGCGAGCGGTGGAGAGAGCAGCCTGAGCATTGTGGTAGGCGATTCGGAGGTTGTCTGTCCATTTGACTGGTTCTTGGGACTGGCACCCTGCAATTGCGTCGAGCTGGGTAACGAGTGATGAACATCCTGGGATGACACAGGAGAGCACTTTAAAGGCGCCAATGAATGATCGCATTCGGCGTACGGTGTCGGGCTCCGTGCACGAGGCGAGGGTGGCGATACGGGGCCTTAATAGTGCCGGAGGACCAGATCCAACCTAGTATGGTTGTGGATTTGGGATTGATTGTCGTCTTCGAAGCAGAGAGACGAAGGCCACACTTGTGAAGAGCCTGTAAAACTCTCTTCCAGTTATGCAGGAGCTCTTGTGGGGTGTTTCCTCCACAGTAGAGGTCATCTGCGATCTTGGCTACTATGCCCTCTTGCAGGAGATGGCCTGTTTCCGAGCCTGGCATTCCCATTGCAGATCGAACGTAAACTCGTACACCTTGGAATGGCGAGGCGACTCCGCAATACTTCATAGAGTCACGAGAGAGGGGTATCTGGTAGAATGCACTTGTCAGGTCGGTCGCGATGACGTGTTTCCATTGTGCAATGTGCCGTAACGTGGAGTCGATGGAGTCGTAACGAGATGTCCACCTCTTCAGGGCGCTTGAAGACGCCTAAATCTTCCAGTTGGTCGAATTTCTCTTGAAGCTCTAGGAGCTTGCCTCGTGCATATTGTGGGAGGCGACCTTTGCGCTGGTGGTTCGACAGGGCCCATGTTGCCTTGGCCTCGAAGGCTCCGGCTACGCCATTATATCCTTTGATATTCGTCAAGAATAGAGCGAAATTTGGCCTTCATATCTTGGGGTAGCAAGTTGTCTGGGTCAAGTCTCACGTTGGAGGAATGGCTAGGCTTGACCAATGGGCTTGATGGTGGGTTAGGGGACGAACGTACCGTAGTCTTCTTGGTGGTTGCTGTACTGTCTGGAGGTGTAAAAAGTGGGCTAACTTGACAGAAATGTTCGTTGTGCTGTAATGTGAGTGGCTCAGATGAGAGGTCCTGCCACGCTGGAAACGATACTTGGTGGAGGCCATATCTGGGACGCTTTTAGTCTAGTACGCTTGGGGCATCTGTGCGTGGTCCAACGGCGTACTCGGAGTCCGGTTGTGCGTCAGCTGGTAACTGAACTTCTACAAACTCGCCGGGCCAGATGGTGGCTGAGGCAGCTGGCGCACGAATGACCAACGCGCGGCGTGCGGCGGTGCTTGCCGCTCCTGTAGGCACATGGGACCTGTACGAATAGGTTGTACCGTCACAGAGGATCACTTCACGTTTAGCTGGGCGAACAGCAATGTCGTTGGATTCCATAAAAGGAGTGACAGCTAAAACTTCCACATCAAGATCCTCTACAACAAGGCCCTCGAATATAAACTCTTTATTGTCGCGTACGAACGATATGCGTGTTTCTCCAACGACATGTAGCGGTGAAGAGCCATCGGCCTGGTGGACGGACTGGGCACTGGATGTCATATGGGAGCCAAGACGCTTCACGGTGGAATGGCGTATCATGTTTCCGGTGGCACCACTGTCTATTTGTTATACAGACAATGTCTCATTGTCATCAAGAATGCCGACAATTTGTCTAGCCTTGGTGATATCGCTTGTCATTTTCTGGGAGGATGTTGCACTCGCTTAAAAAGTGCCTTGTATCTGAGTGGCTTGCTTCTTTGCACAGGGGACAAAGTTTCTCTCGACGGGTATTTCTAGGAACGGATCTCTTCAAGGAGTGAGGAAAGGGCTTGGGATATTTCGGGTTTGATTGATGCTAGGGTACGTGATCTCAATTCGGTACCATACCTTTGCTTGACGAGTTTGGGGAGCTCGGGGTGGATGAGTCTCAGCCACGTTAGGACCACGAAGTTTTCTAGTGTAGGTGTCAGCTCTTCATCCTCAGTCATCAGGTCACCATGATGAGATATGGTATTAGTACGTAGTAACAGATCTTCCATAAATGCCATCAATCTCTGATACAAATCTTCCGGGTGCTCATCGGCTTCGAGTTGGATGGCCGATGCGAGAGAGAGAGTTCACGGCGCATGTCCTTACAAAGGTCCCGCTGACCGGTACTGGCGCTGAGATCTCCGTCTTATTTAATAAAGCAGTAGATGAGGCCGAAATTGCTAAGAACCAGGTCTGTTACTTTATTAAAATAATATTTTAATGAGAACATTTCTGACATACTTAGCCTAGCGCATGAAACCCCCTTTCTGGCCATTTAGGTGTTAACAAAACCTATTTCTACTGGCCTAACCTTACGAGATGTAGTGAAATTTTGTAAAACTTGTCAGGTTGTTGGGAAACCAAATCAGGTGAATCCCAAAGCCAATTTACGACCAATTCCAACCTTCGAGGAGCCGTTTATTACAGTAATTGTAAATTGTGTTGGCCCACTACCTAAGACTAAGGCAGGAAATCAATATCTGTTGCATTATGTGCGCTTCTGCAAGGTTCCCTGAACCATATCTTTGAGAAATATTAAAGAAAAAACCATTGTCAAGGTCTTGATTAAATTCTTTACATTAGTTGGTCTTCCTAAGTCCATTCAATCAAGGTTCAAATTTGATGTCTGAAAATTTTCAGCAAGTGATGCATGAGTTAGGTATCAAGCAGTATAAATCTACTGCCTATCATCCTGAAAGGCAGGGTGCTCTAGAAAGGTTTCACCAAACTTTAAAGAACATAATGAGAACCTATTGCCTCAATACACAAAAGGACTGGGATGACGGCATCCATCTACTTATATTCGCTGCCAGAGAATCAGTTCAAGAATCTCTGGGCTTTAGTCCATTTGAGTTAGTTTTCGGACATACGGTTAGAGGACCACTTAAACTCCTAAAAGAAAAATTCCTTTCGGAAGATGGCGGTTCGTTAAATCTTTTGCAGTACGTTTCGGAAAAAATGAAAGCATGTGATTTAGCAGAGACAAATCTTCGATCAGCACAGAAAAACATGAAAAATAGGTTTGATCGTAACGCAGAAAACCGCACATTTGAACGCGGTGATAAGGTTACATATCTGTTCTACGTTTCTTGTTAATTAAATAAATAGTTATAAAAACCAAACAGCTGAGGTTACAATTTTGTTGCGTATCGCGGTCACGTAACAAGTACACACCCTGTATTTAGTGGACAGTTGCCAAAGTCCCAAATTTATGCCCGTATCAACCCTAAAAATAAAACGTCTATTAAACATACACAAACAACTACATTGACATAAAACACTGTCTAAAAAGATATCAAATCACTATATTAAGTGTACAACGTTTTCTGTTTTTTCAATGCTTGAAGACAGAAATATCTATAATTTTTTCACAAAATACATTTTTGCTTTGAGTTCTTGTGTATCTTTTATTGAGTGTAGTGTCAAAGTTTTCGTACTCTTAACCAGGCCAGGAGAAGCAGTGTCATACATATACATATACATATCATATACATAATATATATATATATATATTATAAGTACTATTTACAAAACGAGTTGGAGGGCTTTATCGGTGTATAAAGACGCGAGCCGAAGGCGAGCAGCTTTATACACCGATAAAGTCCGATAACGAGTTTTGTAAATGGCTTCAAAAACGTCCATTAATTAGTATTTATCTATTGTGTGAAATTATTTAGCAATGCAAACGAGGGACACACTGCAGTGCCTTTGGACTGCTGCTTGTGCCGCAGCATAGTTTTGGTATAATTGTGAGATGAAGCGCTTCAGGCTGACTGAATGAGTGTTCTATCAAATTTAAAGACACTGATGTTTTATTAATGAGTGTTCTATCACATTAAAGACACTGATGTTTTATTAATGAGTTCTGTACTACATGGTAGAAAGATTGATTAAAGATGCATTTCTTTTGTGTTTTCTTCATGCATTATTAATGAGTTTTTGAAATATATATATATATATGTGTATCTATGTGTATGCAAGGTATTTATCCGTGTGCGTGGCTTTTCGATGTACTTTGATTCGTAGTTCTCCAGCGTCAAGTCCATTTTAATGTCTAACAAAGGTATATATGTATATTATATGTATGTAATGTATGTATGTATGTTACGATATGCACATGATAGTTGATACCACGTGATCAACTGCATGACAATATAGAAAAAAAAGGCACTGTAGTAATAATAATAACTAGAAATACGTTATACGCAACACCCCTCGCCCGCTTATACTGTTTGAAACTTTTATAGCGTAGTTGCTAATTTATTACTGTAATACAGTACTGTAGTTCTTTTACTTGAATTAGGTATTAGCTTGAATAAACTTGAATAAATTTGCAGTGGACAATATCTCAGAGCTTTGTGTTGTTTGAATTTAATTCTTCCATAGGACATCAAACTAAATAGTGTAAACTTTTTAAATTTTTGGGTGCAGTACCTGGCACCTGCACTGAACAGAATAGTGGGGAAGTTTACTGCTGTTTCTACCATAAATCACTAAGAAAGAAATTACAGCACTTCTCACACTATTGATGATTCATCAAGGCCAGCGAGAGCAAAACTCGGGCCCCAAGACTGACATGTGTACCCCTCCCATAAATTTCCATGAGATCTATGAATGATCCCTTAATTGCAAGTATATATTTTTAGACACCTCATACCTTTATAATGTTATTGTATGGTAGTAACAGTACAGCATAATATACAATAATTGGATAAGGTTGAGCATTATGATATCAAGAATTATCCATACCGAGGTCAATGTTACCTGCCAAAGCAGATAACTTTGACCGAGGTCTGGATAACAATTAATATCATGCATAAGCCGAATCCAATGATTGTTTTGTTATACATTGTTCAAGATAGTCTTACTAAAACTACTACTCAGAGCATTCTCAGTGGCTGTACCTACGCTCTGGAACACACTGCCAGATAAACTTAGAAGCCCTGACTCTGAGTTATCATTATGTTCTTTTAAAAAACAACTTAAAACACATCTTTTTACAAAAGCGTTTTTATAATTGTGCATAATGAACTTAAGAACATTTTAATTTTATTTACCAGAAGATTGTAAATAGCTTGTTAAATAAGTTTTCTTAGTTTACTGTTATTCAATTATTTTTAACCATTGTAAAGCGCTAATGGACTATACGGAATCAGCGCTATATAAATTTTCTATATTATATTATTATTATTATTATTACAGGCATTTTTTATTTTGTAATTTTTGCACGCTTGGTCCTGGTGACGTCATCAGCGTTAAATAATTTTTGTTTTGGACACCTCCGTGCAATAATTAACAGAATTCAACAGAAATGAGGTCGCACCTGCCAGAGATTTTAAATTAACTGGAATTGACCAATAAGAAACGAGAATGAATTTTGAATGTATAATAAATGCTTTTAGCCAGCGGAATTGGGGAAAGTGTTGAGGTGAACGGGTACTTCGTGTTACTGGTAGGTACGCAATATGCATAATGGTTGCAACATTTCATTGGTCTGCAGAATACACCAGTCACAAGTGATTGACGTGGCGGGGCCTCTTGCAAGACCCAGGCATTTTGGCCCACTCTCACCGACATTGTGATTCATGAAATAATCAACTGAGTAGTATAAAAAGACACCAAATGCTGTTAAAGAATGAAGGAAGAAAGTGCATCCTCTTTATTATTCAAATGTCTAGGGGTGCATATAATGCAAATGTATATATAGGCATCAATTTGGTTTTAATAAGACATATTACGGATTCTAATCTTTCCTAATTCTGGACATGAAACTAATCGGTTTTTGAAACCCTTGGATTGGTAGCATGTTAGTTAAGAAATGTCTTGAAGGCATTTTACCACCATTTCCAAAGAACAATTTTAATCTCAATGAATCTGTTCATTGCATACATGTAGGAGCATTATCTATTGCCTTAATTGACAATACTGCATTTGTAGGATTGATACAACTTTCAAGTTATAATTAGTTTTTGTAACATATTGTACATATATATATATGAATATGTGTAATAAATTTATATTTGTAATAAATAATAAACAGGACCCCATCAATACCAGTGTTAGCATTGAACAGGCTATCTTGTATTAATGTTATTGTATTATTCTTGTTATTTTTATTATTATTAATAATGCCTAAACTTTTCCCAATCCCAGAGTGTTGTCAGACTATACCGGTTCCAAAACATTTGACAAACCTATTATGCTGCTGGAAAACCTCTATTGCTTTCATAATATTAAATGCACATATATAACCTATGTTCAGGATGACATATATCTCCTCAGTCTTTTTAAATAGTGTTTTTTGTTTATCCCCCTGGCTCATTTCAATGTTGATTTCTTGCAAATAGGAACAACATTGCACAGCGGGGCAGGGGATTTTTCTTGCTAAAGTGGTAAAAATATCTAATTCAAGTGTGGATGATCTAGCTGACATAGTACTCGCTAGTAGTTCATAATCCACAACAATTTCTGCTGACAGCTATGTCAACATACCCAATATCAATATAAGCTGTATTTTACATTGCAAGTCTAGGACCAGCATTGTCCAAGCCTATCCACAGACACAATATTAAACTTGTGGCCCACTAGGTCTGCATATACTGTAGGCCTAACATGTTTATGGACATTCAACACAGACATTCAACGTTTCGAGCGAAAGCCCTTCGTCACTCATATTTGTCTCAAGACAATCAAAGAGTTACTGTAATAAACGATAAAGTAGTGAAGGCAGTGACTATTCGTACGGTAGCAGTAAGGCGGTAGTCTTTTAGAATTCAACGAAATGCTAATCCTAATATCACCAAAATACTAAACCTAACCAAATTACTAACCCTAACAAAAAAACAATTTGAAAAGGCATATTAATGTTTATCGAACTCGATCGGAAATCGCGGGTTGGGAACGAACGCCTTGTTTATATCTCCTGTATTACAAATATATAGACACTTAAAAGTTCAAACAAAAGGCTTAACACACTCACAGTACACTATTATCTGTTATTTGAGAATACTAATTTATTTACCTGTATTCGTGTCCGAGCAAAGTATCCATAGGCATAGATGAGTCAGTTTGAAAATAAAACTTGCTTCTCCGTCAACACTATATTCTACAGTTTCGGCACTTAGTTCAAAACAAACATAATGCATCCGCTGATTTTGAGCGGAATATGGCTTGTTTTGATGTAATTATATCTTTTGTCGCCGTCCGTAGTCTTTCGACCTTTTGCTCTTGCCGCCTTGAACGCCTTCCTCTTAGCAATAAATTGTTTTCAAACTCACTTTTTTCAAAAAACTATATCCTTTTGGAAAAAAACACCTTTGAATTTTCTTTGAATACCGTTTCAATTTTTGTACTATTTACCAGGCCCAAGTGTTCCGATGTCGCGCAATTGACGGCTGTTGATGCATATATATATATATATATATATATATATACCTATTAACTCGATTCTACTTTGCCTCACAGACCCAACCAATCCCCGTGATAAGGGACTAAACGCCGGTCGATATTAGCACCCTCGCCCTCAGGCGATTTTTGGACGGTCCTACAGCTATCATTCGCACCGATCCAGCCCCAGGATTCAAGGCCCTTGTAGACGACAAACTTCTGCATCATCACAGGATAACCCTAGAAATTGGGAACGCCAAAAACCCCAACAAAAACCCTGTCGCCGAGAAGGCAGTCCAGGAGTTGGAATCCGAGATCCTCTGCCAGGACCCACTTGGTGGTGCAGTGTCACAGGTGGCCATCGCTACAGCCAGTCTTAACTCCCGGTAGCTATTGTAAACCTCGTTATGTTAAACGCTTCTTATTTGATATTGTATTAGTCATGCCTTTGATTTGTTAGTTCTTCATGATATATAGTTAGAAAGAAGAAAGAAAGAAGTCACGCCAGTACCGGTCAGCGGTACCTTTGTAAGGACATGCGCCGTGAACTCTCTCTCGCATCGGCCATCTTGTTTGGCCTAGTCTAGTTACTTGTTGCTATTCCAAGACTTCATTAAAGCCATTTATCATTCACCGAAACGTGTGTTGGATCGTCTCGTTCATTCCCTGGCGCCGGATATTTTGTTGTTCAGTAATAAGATTTGGCTTTGAAAGGTTTTCTTGAGACGATTCAGAGGTTGTAATATTACCTCAGAATATTTTGCCAATAAAAGTGTCTAGACCGAGTACTTGAAAAACCGGTCTAGTCCGATTTCGAGGCCTTTGAATGACTTCTCAAAATCAATTAGTGTAATCCCTAAGTGGATTATTAATGATAAATGTAATCCCTAAGTGAATTATTAATGATACATGGCTGATTTAATTTGGTGCAAAAAATTTATGTCTTCAGTTATTTGAATAACAGCATGCTAGCGTTTTCATTGCGGCCTAACTTTCGGTATGGTGGACGACGAAGACTTTCAGCCTTTGTGCAAACGCTTTCGATGTGCTAGGACTGCACAGGAAGAACAGCTGTTAGATAAAGCCATACCGATATCAACTCGCTATAAAAACAACTGGGCTGTTAGCTTATTTAATGAGTGGAAACAGTCAAGAAAGAACAAGTCGGCAGCTTTAGAAGCAACAAGTCTGAAAGAAGTTGACATTAATAATGTCCAGGATCTTGAGTCTGAGTTAGTGAAGCTGACGCCTGCATCGCTGAATTTCTGGATTGGGAAATTCATTCAAGAAGTGAGGGAGAAAAAGGGTCAACGATATCCAGGCAAAACACTATCAAATCGTGGCCGGGTTGAAGCGACATTTAGAAGCACAAGGCAGAACGGACGTAAACATGCTACAGAGAAGCAACAGCAGGTATTTTAACAGTGTGATATCTCAATAGAAAATGGCTATAGTTTATTTTGGTTGTTGTTTGTTTGGTTTTAAATGTAGGTTTGGAGGTTTACGAAGACTGCTCGATGCAGAGATGAAGGACGTACAATCTGAAGGCATTACAAATACAGTCGAAATATCTTGTATATAATAATTATATATATAATAATTATTTCTTATATATCTATTAAGGTGATCGCCGTGCCGGAATTGATGAAGACGCCATGCGAAAAAAGAATGCCAGGCAGTAAAAAAAGGAATGCCAGGCATACATTGTATTTTTACAATGGAAAATTATTTGGGCTTAGGGCTAGTGAGCATAGATTGCTTAGGCTTAAACATTTTGAAATCGGCGAATATTTCATCAAATATACTGAGAACGTTTGTAAAACCTATCATCATAATAATAATAATAGAAGGTTTAATAAACTACTTTCGCACCAATAAGGTGAATTACAGTAATTTTACATTTCCAATATATCAAACAATATAAATACAATAAATGAGGGCAGTATAACATTCAACAATATAATACAATAAATTTATATCAACCTATTAGTTAGATACACTTATGGAAGATATCAGCATAACAAATACTGTTAGGAGCTAAACCGACGAAAGCTTAGGAAAAAAAACTATTTTTAAAACGGTCGGTTCTGCACTTGAAAAGAGAATAACTTTTAGCATTGCGCAAAATTCGACCATGCGACTTGGCTCTAGTTGGTGGAAGTAGATGGTTTAGGCGCGAGGACGGATTTGCAATCTTTCTCAGCGTCCTTTCACAAAGAGCATTTCTACGTATATCCAGGCAAGGTAAAAAAGTTGCAGCAAGAGCGGAAGCATAAGAGAGGTGTGGGTAAAGGATTCTTAAAGCTCGTTTCTGAATTCTCTCAAGCTTATCAGACAAATACAGGGGGATACAAGTGCTCCAAACAGGACAGCAATATTCCAATATTGAACGAATAAGGGAAATATAGATCATTGAAAGATCGCAAGGAAGAACACCTGAATTTCGGAGAGTACGGATGATATGAAGATGTTAATATCATCCACGTACATCCAGTGACGAGATTTAAGTGGGAAATTACTTGCTAAGTCATTAACCATAATGAGAAACAAAATAGGACCTAGTTTAGTTCCCTGTGGTACCCCAGCAGTCACAGCCGCAGTATCAGATATGACCTTACCTAGTTTGACCGATTGTATTCGATCTGAGAGGAAGCTACATATCCAAGGAATGAGCGATCTACGAACTCCCAGGTCAATGAGCTTACAGATAATGATACTGTGATGAATCCGATCGAAGGCTTTACTAAAGTCAAGGAAACATATCTGGAGATAATGCCCGGGATGATCTAAATTCTGAAGCCAATTATGTAACATATCTGGCAAGCAATAGGTGGTCGAACTACCTTTAAGACAGCCAAACTGCTGAGGGTCGATTTTATTCCCAACGTCTGAAATAATCCAGCTTACTGCAAAATCATCCAGAATCTTAGAGATACATGAAGTTAAAGACACTGGTCGAAGGTCCTCCTCAGCTGACACTGGATGGACCTTAGGTATGGGGATAATCTCAGACTTTTTCCACTCAGAAGGAAACATACCAGAAGAGAGGTATTAAAAATATGTGTGATAGGTTCAGCAAGCTCGTACGCGAATTATTTAAGAATACGAGCTGGAACATTGTCAGGCCCAGATTCCTTATGGGGATTCAGTTGCTTTAGTAGGGTACACACCTCATATGGCTGGATAGTAGGAAGGGGGTCGAAAGCTGGTAAGAAGGCAGGTAATGAGTGCAGGTCAAGTGGAGAAATATCTGCATTAACAGAAACAAAAAAATTGTTAAGTTCAGTAGCTACAATCTTAGACAAAACTGTTGAGACACTTTATAATTTTTATGTTTTTCGCCCCCCTCACCCCAAATCATTGTTGCAGGACCCAGAAAATTTTGTTTTCAAAGACAGAAATATCTGCGTAAAAACCCAAAACAAGATAAAACAACATTGATTTGGGGAGAGGGGGATACTTGGTATCTGGAAGGAATTTTCCTGTCATTACATGCGAGATATGGCATTGTAACTGTCATTTAGGTAATTTGTCTCAACAAGTTTTGTCTAAGATTGTCTATGTATCAGTCTTAATAATGTTTTGTTGAAACTTTTTGTAGGACGTTGTTAAGTCAAAGGGGTTGCTAAAATAGATATAGGGGGTTGCGTGAAACGATGTTGGGGGTGACTGACTCAGTTCGCGCGTGTGACGCCCCCCGGGGGGGAGTTGGTTGGGTGAAATATGAATTAATTAATGTTTAGTTTGTCTAATGTAATGTTACTCACAACAATTAATGGATAATAAAATGAAATGCTTTTTTGGTCGTTTTCCCTCAATTTCATTGTTTAATTTACTTTGACGGTCAGGGGGGGGTCTCACTTTTTAGATAAAAAAACTTAATTTGGTACACATACGTTCGTTCATACCGAGTGTTGGTTGCATATGGAGGCTGCATAATGGCTATTATCTTCCTTGGCTTAAGAAAGATTTTGTAAACGGGGTTTTGGGGATAGTTGCTGCCATTTTTCGTGAGTTTCAGCTATGGTTTTCACCAGAAAAATTAATCCAGAGATACGCGCATATATTAAGTACAAGAAGGACTCTCCAGTTAAAGATTTAATGAAGGAAACTGGAGTTTCTCGTGCGCAAATTTACAAGATTAAAAAAGAGCCCCTTCGTACTAAATTAATCCCGAATAAGTTAAAAGGACGTGGTGGTTGTCCCGAGAAGCTGACTGGTCGTGACAAGAGAGCTTTACTACGCCAAATTAAGGTCTTGCAGAGAGAAGATGGCAACTGGACAGTAAAGAGGTTAATGGATAAAATTAACCTTCATCATGTCTCAGTGAGGACAGTCACTCGCTTTCTTCATACAAATGGGTACAAGTACCTGCAAGCACGCAAGAAAGGCCTCGTTAGTGATAAGGATAAGTCCAAACGACTCAAGTTTGCCAGAGAGATGATAAAGAACTACCGTGAAGTGTTTGGACCAAAGACATTGCGTTTTACCTCGACGGCGTGAGCTTTGCTTACAAAAAGAATCCCAAAGATCAAGCCAAAGTGCCGACTGGACGGGTGTGGCGAAAGGCAAATGAAGGTCTCACAACAGGATGCACTGCCAAAGGCCAAAAGTGTGGTACGGGTGGGAAGACTGAAGGTGATTGTTGCCATTTCTCATGGAAAAGGAGTCATTTGCTGCAAGGGTTATGAGAAGATGAGCGGCGATTTTTTTGCATCCTTTGTTGAAAAGAATTTCAACGAATTGATGGAAAAGTCGGGAAAACGATCTCGTTTGTGGCTTCAGGATGGGGACCCCTCCCAGAACAGTGCAGCTGTCAAAAGAGTTACCTTATTGCTTCACTGCCCATTGCTGGCCATACCACCACAAAGTCCAGATATTAACCCAATTGAGAACTTATTTCACCTGGTTCGGAAAAAGCTCGGCGAGGATGCCTTGGCAAAGGACATCTGCAGTGAGAGTATGGGAGAATTCAAACAGCGCATCACGGAAACTTTTACGAGCATTCCCCAGGAAACAGTTAATAAAACAATTTCTTCAATGTCTTCAAGGGTAAAGGAAGTAATTCGTGTGAAAGGGGAACGCCTAAAATATTAGGTGCAGTCCTTTCCTTCAACGAAATTTTTGAACTGAAGACTCATATATGCTAGCGTAACTTGAAATTAAATTACAAAACATGTTGATATTTTTAACAAGCAGTTAACAAACGTTTGACTTGATTAATCAGATACCCACATCAACCAGCTTCAGAAGTTCTACTTTGATTGTTTAAATGTTCTCTCAGTTAATGGGACTTAAACGTAATACTGTAGGTCAG
Organism: Chrysogorgia sp. JL179-B06; assembly: GCA_035772405.1. Classification (NCBI taxonomy): domain Eukaryota; kingdom Metazoa; phylum Cnidaria; class Anthozoa; order Scleralcyonacea; family Chrysogorgiidae; genus Chrysogorgia; species Chrysogorgia sp. JL179-B06. The sequence continues at coordinate 1,792,314 of JAYKKM010000250.1, forward strand.
CAACAGGTAACCAACAGGTAACCAACCAAAAGATACATTTTCCTGTAAAAAAAACATTGTTTATAACAGGTAACCACTGATTTCATAAAAAGAAAAAGAAAGAAATTCCTTTTTAGTAAAAATGTTGGTTACCTGTGGTTACCAGTTGTAAATAGTGGTTTTCTATGGGGAAATTTAAGATTTTGTTGGTTACGTGTTGGTTACGTGTTTATAGACACAAGGAATTGCATGACATGTCATATTTTCTCTTAATATAAGAAAACAATTCACTACGTCCACGGGATTATGTTGTCTTTGGAAAAAGGCTCTTGTTTTCTATCCATCATTAATGGTTTTAAAATTGTACCTTCATGACAAAAGTTGCGAGGCAACATTTACATTGCAGTCAAACTGTTGAACCAAATTATTTTGTGATTCTTCTCGAGATTAAACAGAAATGTTTAATCATAACCCAAAATAGGTTTTCTCATTTGGTGAAAATTTATTTCTCTCATTAAACAAAACTCTTATAAACAAACACAATCTGTATGGAAGTTCTTAAATTATAGTCTGTTTGCACAACAACACTATGTTGTATAGTTCTTTGAACCACAATAACCACCTAAATATCTGAGCCAACCATAACCAGTTCAGAAAAACAACGATTGCACGCAGGCATTTCCATTTGTGAACTCTGTGGGATTTGGTAAAAGAAGGAAAACACCTTCCACCTTACGGCCATCATTTCAGTTTCCTTCTCGTCAAAGACACCACGCTTACCAACGAAAACAATGGGCGCTTTACTTGTTGCAAAAATTGGGGTATCTCTTTCAAAAACGATGTCCTTGGGAAAATGCGTTTTGGGAGCTGGAAGATGCACAGTTTGCCCTTCCAACAAAAGAAGCATTTCCTTCCATGCCAAAATCTCAGGGGACATAGCTGGTCGTTGCAGGGTTGGTGAATGTTTGGAATAGTTGGTTAAGCAGATTCAACAAAAAGGTCTTGCCACAATTGGCAGGGCCAACTATCATGAGATTACGGTACTTGCCTCTTCCTTTCTCTAGAAGATCCCGAATAGCTGCTGCAAACACATAAGCGTTTTTGTTGTTGTTGTTGCTCAACACTTCTTTTGCACTTTTAATCCACAGCATGTTACAACTGTCAGCACAATTCTCTTGTAAGGCCTTTCCTACGACGGACATTCTCGACACGTTATGTCTTTCTAAAATCTCTGGGGACATCTCTATTTTCCAAGCTGTGTCAATTAAATAATTAAACTTCTTTGGTGCTTGGTTGTAAATGAATTGGTCTAGGTCTGCCTTCCCTTCAGCATCCTGCTGTTTGACTAGAACCATTAGTTCAACGTCACTCTTGATCCACACTAGTTGATTCGGTTTCAGCATCGTCTCGCTTCTCTTTGGAAGATCTGCGCCAAGTTGCAATTGCTACCGCAGTTCTTGAGCAGAGGCTGATTTCAAATCGGGATGTCCCTTACTATGCACTGCTTCCTCATCCGTCTTTGTCACATATTTATATGCGGTATAGTAATCATTGTAGTTATCACTAAAATGAACTGAGATACCATGATGGTCCATTAGATATTGCTTGGACTTTAGCCACCTTCGATTGCCATCAAATTTCATAGACATGTGGTAATGAAAACCATGCTCTTTGTGCGGTTCTTTACTGCAAGCCCAATGTAGAAGTTTGCACTTTGTCTCGCCAACGTCAAATGAATCAACAACAGCTGAAGCAAAAGATTCCCTTGTTGAAAACTTCTCGCCGTTCGCTTGGCTGTAAGTTATCAAATAGCATTTCCTGACTGCTCTTCTTGGTAGCTCCGACGACAGTTCAGGTTCGGCAGAAGCCATTACGACGATCTCGTATTATTACGACAGAGAATTTGTTGTTTACCCACTTCTTACAATTTACTGTGAACGAGCGTAATTTATCAATTTTCTCCACCCCCCCTTATCTTAAATAAATCTCCCCCCCCGTAATTGACCATAAGAGTCGAAACAAAATGTGAAAGTTCTTACCACAGCACCCCATTACACAAACTGCAAAAATCATACACCAAAGTAATTTATGCTGTTTAAAGTTGATTGCTTATTTTTCACGAGTCAGACAATCTTAGACAAAACTGTTGAGACACTATAATTTTTATGTTTTTCGCCCCCCTCACCCCAAATCATTGTTGCAGGTTTGGAGGTTTGGATGAACTTTCGGTGAACGATTCAACTGGCTGTTTCACTTCTTCTCTCACCTATACCATAAACCAATTTTCCCCTTTGAAGTCTGTTAAATTACATAGGACTGACAAGCCCTGGATATTGCTTGCTATATAAAAACTGATTTTGAAGCGTCAGAGAGCCTTTCATGCCGGGGACCTAGTCATATGGCGTCACTACAGAAATAAGGTTAAAGGTGCAATAGCTAAGAGTAAGAAGTTGTTTTACTCGGAAAAGGTAAGGATTGTCGTAAATGGTGGAAACTGGTTAATAAAAAAAAGCGTAAGGTGATAACACATATTTGCCATAAAGCGAAAGAGGAGCATGATGTGTTTAGTCAATATGTATAAAATGTATTTTGAGCTTGTCGATAAATTGAGCGTGAGGGATACCGGGTTCTATTTCAACCGTTTGAAGACAAATTACGTTATAAAAATGTCGTAGTGGCTGTTCATACTTTGGCCAAAATAGTACCAAACCTTTGTGAAGCTATTGGCGTTGAAAAGAAAACTAGTCATAGTTTGCGTGTAACGTGTGCTACAAAACTCTTTCAAGAGGGTGTAGAAGAAAAGTTGATTCGGAGTCGCACTGGCCATATTTCTAGTGCACTTTTTGACCCAGCTGAACAAGGATTAGATAATAATAAAAATAAGAGTACGCCGTTAATTACTGGTGCGAAAGAATTAACTGAGTTTGCAATGGGTGAAAGCTTTGCGTATCAACCAATAAATATAAGTGGGGCTTGCAATGTAACTATTCATAATTACTATAAAACCTGTAATTCGTAAGGGTTGTGTGTGAACGTATGTAATGATTAATGAATTTAAACAGGCGTGTTAAAATGCATTGAAATCACTTGTTTTTCATGCTCGATTAGTTCTTGACGTCATATTCGCAGCACCGGACTGGAAATATTATTTCTTGTCCTTGGACTGGAAAAAATATTTCTAGTCCTCTAGTCCTCTGCCCAGTACTTTACTGGCATTTCTAGTTTCATCACGTGGTTCAATTTAGAAGATCTGATTGAATAATTTCCTCATGAATTATTAATGAGTTTGAGAAATATCTATGACGTCTTCAGTAGTGTCATGTTCTAATTGCTTCTGCTTACGCATGGCTCGAGTTACCACACATGCAGGATATAAATCAGAAATTTCTCGCTCAATAGGATCAGGAATTTGATTAACGCACGGTTTATCAATCACAATAGCGTAGAGTCTGGCTGTTATTAATATCTCAAAAAGCGGACAAACAAACGAAATTTGACTCACAAATGATTGCAAATGAGCTATTTATTTTGTTATGGCCGCAATAATTATGGGTAAAAGCGGACAAACATCGGTACTGACGTCATCTCGACGGAGCGCTATTGGGTTAACGACTACCTTCTCGCCTGCAAGGTCATTGCCGAGAAGTAGTTGAATTCCCTCAAATGGTAAACTCGTAATTCCCAAGAGGACTGGTACCAGACACCAAGTCTGATGACAAATTGTGTAATTGCTGAGAACTAAAGCCATCAGAATTATTATTATTAACAATATTTATCCAGGGAGCCTACTCGCCAAAGCGATTTTCAGTAGGGCCCTGTTACATAAACATGTCAAAACTATGGTTTATAAATAATTACAAGTAAAAAATACAATAAAAAATACTACCTAAATATTAAAATATAGAATAAGTGTCATACTAGATATAAATTAAATATTAAAGTCATTATAGTTTAGTTTTAAAAATGTTTAAAGTTTGGGAGTCTCTTGTGCTCTCTGGTAAAAGATTCCATTCAACTGAGGCTTGACACATAAATCTTTGCTTGCCCCAATTGGTTCTCACTTTAGGAAGATGTATATTATTCTTCCCTCTAGTATCATAGTTATGAAGGGTACTGTTCCGTCTAACATTAACATCATAGTTAATTTCATTATTTAAATATTTATACATTGTAATAATACGGTGAAGCCGTCTACGCGTGGTGAGGAATTGCCAATTGAGGAGATTAAGAGCTTCACTCGCAGAGCAATGCTTTGGTTTATCCAAAATAACCTTCGCAGCTCTGTTCTGAAGAACTTGCAGATTTGTCATCAAAATATCATTATTATCTCCCCAGATTATATCAGCATAGTCAAACAAAGGGGCAATCAAATACGTGTATAGAGTTTGTGTTGTTTCCAGTGGTAAAAGATGCTTAACCCTCTGCAGTACTCCAATCCTCTGGCTAATCTTTTTAGTAATTTCGTGAACATGATCGGCCCAGGTTAAATGCTGATGTATAACAACGCCCTAAGTATTTAAAATACTCCACCTTTTCCAGTTGAACTTCATTTACACAGATAGTCAGATCTTGAATATTTTACTGCTCTTTGCTGATTGAATATTATACTGCTCTAATCAGAACATTCTTACCAGAGTACGACTCCTGGGAGAATGGTAAAGTATCTGCGAACAAAAGAGATTGGGAGGGCCCAGTATCTCTTAAAATTTTAATAGGAACTGTTTTTGACAGATGACTTGGAAATGATACAAAACATTATGAATAAATGGTTTAAAGACTTCCATAATAGGTTCAAAAGAGGACTTGACCTCACTGTTAAGAGAGGAAGTGGCTTAATGACAGATGTGTCTTGCACATTGTCACCCATGGACTGTTTTGAAGTACAACCATTGGGTTTTACTTCACCTTGCTCTTGTTGTTTCCTTTCAATTTGTAACAATCTGATATTAAATTACCATTCTTTTTACAATAACTACAAACTATGTTATTGAAACGAGAGTTTGAAGGCTTTCCTTGAGAAGATGGTTTGGGTTTTTTACCGTCAGGATTAAAGGTGCCGTCAAGTCCGTTCTGCGCATGTGCGTTATTCCGATTTGTGAGGGCCCTGTGACATAAACAATTCTGTGTTGTCAAGATGGCGGAAGGTACGAGTGAAAGCGTGTTCCCGTCTTGTTCAGATCTTTCTACACCTGAAGCGGCCGGCGGTGTGCCAGTCGCTAGTGTGGAAGAGAAAAAAGGAAAGCGTATTTATTGGCGAGGGATGCAACAAAAGTGTGTTTGTATGAGCAATTTAACCGGTGGCATCAATTGAAGGATGAATTGAATTTGAAGACAGACAAGGCAGTCGCAGCTTATCTTCTCGATTACCATTCTGCGAAAGAAGCAGTCTGTAGAAGGTATGTGATTTATAGTTGCGACTTTGAACTCTAAACTATTATGAATCAAACACAGAGTTTTAAATACATGTTTCATTTTAGTGAAGCTGATACACAAACCGAAGGCGAAGTTCTAGAGGAAAATACTACACAGGACCGAAAGTGTTGTCTCCATCACTGTCAGTGGGTCTTCTTTCACCAAGTGAGCTTTTATTTTTCTCTATAAATGTGAGCCATCAGCATTCACTGAAACATATCCCTGAAATAATCTTTTGTTTTTGGTGTTCGCTTTACTAAAGTGATGACATCTAACCTGGTTCAAGAACGTTTTCCCCATAGTGAGCGTGCATCAAAACGCCGTCGTTTGATTAGCGATAGCTTTACATCCACACCGACAAGGTATCAGATGTTGATTAACTTTTAGACTGATCGGTCTTCAAAATTGTGAATTTGTATGGTGTTAAACTGCATTTACATGTATTGTCACAATCATGGACAAAACTACTGAGACAATGAACCACAAAATCACAAGAAGAACTCCCCTCAGTTCTTGACATCAAGTTCAACTTCCCAAGTTCAGGAGTTACCCTGCTGCTTGAGTAATCTTTATTGATTTCGTTTGAACATGTTTTGTCCAAGAATTTATTATGCATCATTGACTATTTTAATTTCTAAAATATATTCGCAATGTTGTTTGAATTGTTTATTGCAATTGTGTCATTATATTTTCTTAGTGTGTGATAACAATCATCAATTTATTTTTGTAGAACCCACAGCATCAGCAACATATCTGCCAACGAAGAAACGATGCCTGCGGCAAGTGAGAGTGAGGGCAGTGATATTTTGAAGGCAGTCATATTATACCCCAAGATATTTTATTTATTTTATTTTATTAGCTTAAACAAATAACTCTGTAATTTGCAATAATAATTATAGTTCTGATAATTGCCCTGCAAACATTGTATCCCTGATAGTGTAAATGATACTCTTGAAAAATTACTTCAAAAAGTGTAGAAATCCTGTTAAAATAATAAACCAACACAGGTTGTATAAAGAATGCACCAAAAGGGGAGAGAGAATCTATTTTAATATTGTAAAATTTTTAAGCGCATGTTCCAGAAGCTGATAACTCAGAAAATGATGGTCTGACTGGGATCTAACCCACGACCTACCAGTTAGACACTCCAAACATTGAGCTACAACTACTCAGATGGGTAAACCAGTATGCAATTAAAACCTCTCTATCTGAGTCCTTTCAACTCAATGGTTAGAATGTCTAACTAGTTAACTCGCACAATAGCTTGTCGACCCACCACTGAGCTATTTAGTTCTGAGTAGTAGATTTAGATTGTTCAAATCACTTGACTTATTCCAGTTACAATTGGTTCTCTCGGAATTCTTGTGAGATCAAATAAACAATTATGAATCATATGAGTATTAAAGCACTCAAAATCTACTTCTCAGATCTGAGAAGCTCAACCGGGGGTTGACAAGCTATTGTGCGAGTTTTCAGACTGAATTACAGGCGTATATTCAGGCTGACACAGGCTACATTGCACCTACATTATTGTAAAATTTATATTGTGCAATTTAGATAAAAATGAACCAAGTAATGTAAGACTATAGCCTAAAGGGTGGGAGCAGTTGGTTCATTGTTTATCTGAGCTCATATGTAGTTTTTTAATAAATACCTGAATAATAGATTGAGAAAACTATTGTTTTGTAAAATAGGTTAGATGTCCTGTAGACGACCTCGAAAAAACATCATTAGAATGTGAAGTACACAACACAAACATTGAAGGGGCAGATGAAGAACAAGAAGAGGAAGCTGGTCAAACCTACAGTTCAACAGACAGAGAGGACCATGAAGTCACAAGAATCTATCCAGTTGATGTTGTGCAGACAGAGTATTGCATAGTGTCTTCAACTAAAATAATGGATATTCTCTTACGACTTCATGGCCCTCTTTGTAGAAGAGAAGGATATGGTCAGCAAGTTGGCTTCAGCAATAGCCCTGTCTGGCAACTCCTACACAAAAATTGGCTTTTTATTCAAAATAATGAATATGAAGTACATATCAAAGAATCTGTATAACCAGTACCAGAACTTGTTCATCGCACCGACCGTTGATGAGTATTGGGAGAAGATGAAGGAAGACTGTTCAGATGGGCGCAATATTGTACATATACATTTGCAGATATGGAAACTAAGTCCATATTGAAAATGAATATTGAAGATGTTCGGGAAGTGGAAGGCAGGAAAAGTTATTACATGGAGATAATTCGATTCGAAAGGGGTTTGGATACCATTCAAGTCAAAAATGGTTGTGAAGGAGATTGTCACTGATGGTCATCTGGAAATCAGTGCACTTATGAGTAAGTATTCAACAGTATAATGAATAGAAATTTGTCAGGAGTGTTAATCACAGTCACTTTTTTTATTAACCTATCCATGCACTCCTAAACTGGACAAGCTTCTTGTCTCTGCTATATACGGTACTGGTAATATCATCTGAAATTAGCCAGAATGAATTCTAAACACTTGAGTGACTTAGGAGTAAAAGAGTTCATTTCATTTTGACTGTTTACCAGTCTCTGTAAATTTCATTATGTTGCAAATACAGTTGTACTAAACATGCACATTGATAACATAAATGTTTGATAAAACAAACCAATAGCTCTTGATTACATCTTTATCCAGAAAAATCGGAGAAGTACAAACAAATTGTGCACCAATGGGATGTCTGGCATGGTGGTAAGAACATTGGGAATAAAGTGATTGCAGTAAGTATACAATTGAATGAAATTATCAGTATTATTATACTGTAATGAGTCTAACTCAAATAAACTGTCATTTTTTTTCACATTTTATTTTTGAGAAAATATCGCAATCATATCTATCATGCAGCTCTTATCAGTTGGGTAATCAAATGACATATGGTGCCATACAGTAGTCCCCTTTGAGAGAACAGTGGTGGGTGCATATTCGGTAGCGGGTACATGTACTGGCACTAAGAGGCCTCTTACTTTACAGGGTTAATAACTTAATGAAATAAAGTAAATAGCAACCAAACTATTAAATAATTTTGTAGGGGAAGGTAGGGGTTGATTTTAATGTTGTATGGTTTTTGATGTTTTCATTTCTTTTTTGTTGTTCTTAGGCAGGGAAAGAAAAAGGAAAGGAAGAACTTGTTCCATGGGCCAGCAGAACCTGTAATGGCAATATTAATTATTTTAAAGTAAGATATTTATTCATTATATGCATAATGTATGATTCAAAGTCTTAGACAGGGACCTGAAATGCTGGCTAAGTCCTTGATATACTTTGCATTTAATACTACCATATGTGTATCTTGTTTCTTTTCATACTTTATAACACACAATGTATACTATACTGGTAGATCCTGTGCATGTGTATGTATATTATACCATTTAGAGAACAGCATTTAATAATCTTATGTTTGATTGATGTCACACATGTCTTTACATAGAGTACATACTGTTTCTGCAGAGCTTTATTTGTCAATCATAAATTGATTTAAGTGCAAATCCTTGTGGCTCAGTCTGACCATATACTTTGTATTATATACTGTGTATGTACATTGTGTCTGAGGGCAGTTATTTTATCTTGACAGGATTTGTGGATTGGAATTCTTCACCATGTTTCAAATGAGCATAGATGGGTACTGGGTGATGGCAAGGGACAAGGACAATGTGGTCATGGTGGAAATTCCTCATAACTGAGGAAGAAAGACAGAAGCCATGGCTGTCCAAAATTTCACCAGCACAGAATGCGCTGCATGAAATAGTGTTGAAGAAGCGTTTTCTTAACACTGTTTCGTACTATAAACATTTTAGGTAAGTTACTTTAACTGTGACTGACCTAAGACGGTCCCATTCTTCTGGTTAAAATGAATCTACAAACATAATAACTTTAATCTTACAACATCAAATAAATACAATTAAATTAGAGTGAATTGGTTCTTCCTGGGTGTACAATACGACAAACAGTACTTAGCTCGCTACTTTTTATGATTAATGTTACTATACTACATTACGTTATAAGAAAAACAAAAACAAGAAGAAAAACAAAGTATCAGGAAATAAAGTATCCAATTGTCATTGAAACTTGCTTGTCGCACAGGCAATCTCAATGTTACCCGGATCGAGTTCGACTTTCTTTCGCAGACATCTAGAGCCACGAACACACAGGATGGCAGAACGCACAAGAGCAAATGACGGTTTTGAGTGAATCCAGTTTGTTACGACGTTGTTTTCTAGGCCACGTTTTTCAGCTATTCGTGATGATAGTACCGTCAATAACTTTTCAGTTTCGCGGCTACTCCTTCCATATGGAGTGGAGATCAGCAGAGTAAAAGAGCCATGTTCCACATGAATGACTCTTTGTCCATGGCTCGTTTCTTCTGGTTAAAATTGCCTGGTGTTAGCCAGAATAAAATACTGTTAATAAAGACTGTCTATCAGTAAATGTTACCAAGTACTGGCAATATCACAACAAATATCAGACACATATTTGTTTTACATTTAATTAACAATAATAGTATATACATCTAATTAACAGTATTTTTCTACACTTTATAATACTAGGCATACTGGTTTTTTGGAATCATTCCACAATCACTTGCTCATGTACTGTCCCAAGCACCACTCTTACTCGTAAGTAGATTCATTAGCATTCAAAAATGTTAAATAATTGTATTAATAAATGTTACTGCATATTCTGGAAAATTTATTGATATACCCCAGTGAATTCTTTTGTGAAAATATCCATTCGTTTTTTGTAGATTTGTTGGCTATAAGCTACGGAATCAAACTGTGGCAATTGATTTCAAAAAGCACAGAGTGAGGCAGCCTGCAAGGCTTGCTGATGGCACATTACAAGTAAGGTTAACTTTAATGTAACTTAGCTACACTATATGGTGTCTTCAGTGCAGATAAACTTGGTGACATCACAGATTGATTAAAGAGCATGACAATAATTTGTGTTTACAGGCACAAGAGACAGTACAGCAAACGAACCAAGATCTGGCGACCTGTGACGAGAGTACTCTTACCTTCCGGAGTTAATTATAAAAAGATTTGAGAAGCGTGTCCAGTCAGGCCCGGTCAACCAGAGGTTGGGGCTGTCAGCCAATAATCCCTGCAATATTGCTCCAAGTACCACCACCAATAGAAGAACTTTTGCAAAGTCACCAATCACGTTTTTCAAACTAGGACTAATATATGAGGAATTAAAAATGAGGAAAGTGGGGATCTACCTCAGATGTGGTAAGCATTGAATACGGTGTGCCACAAGGATCAGTCCTTGGGCCAATACTACTTTCCATACATTACAACAGTGTTGTCAAACATTCCAACTGTATGCTGTTCGCAGATGATACGGAAATACATTCATCGGACACCAACATCAATCGCGCAGTTGAAAATGTTAATGAAGATCTAGTGTGTATTGAGAAGTGGCTTGTAGAGAATGAAATGGTCGCGCATACAGGAAAATCGGAAGTGACGAAGATCGGATCTCGTCCTGCCATGAAAAACGCCACTGACGTTGTTATTAACCTCAATAGCCACAAACTGAAGGAAGTTAACACACAAATATCTTGGTGTGCACATAGACAGTCTATTGACATGGAATGATCACTTTTCACACATACGTAAGAAGGTCTACCAGAAACTTTGTTTGCTAAACAGAATATCTTCCTTTAATAATAATAATAATGTAATGTTCTAGGAGCAATTATACAAAGTCTCAATGCTCTTACAATAAATAAAAAAATAATAATTAATTGATTAAAAACAAAATGCTGTAAAATACCAAAGCTATCTAATATTATAAAAATTTATTGCTAAAAAGAAAAGTAATAATAACAATAATGAAAAGCTTATATAGCGCTACTTCCATAAGTCCAGTGGCGCTTTACATAATAGTTATAAAAATGAATGAGTTAATTTAATGTTAAAAGTGTTCCAAAGGCCTGTTCGTATAAAAATGTTTTAACTTTACTCTTAAAAAAGTCTAATGATGTGGATTGTCTGATATCGTCTGGCAAACTATTCCACAAAATAGGAGCACAGACAGAAAAAGCCCCAGCACCATAGGTTTTCAATTTGAACTTTGGAACAAAAAGTAGATTCTTCGAAGAGGAACGAAGGTTACAAGAAGGTTTATAGGGCTGTAGTAGATCTTCAGGAGAGGACTTGTTATTAAGTGCTTTAAAGGTTAGAACGAGAACTTTAAAAAGTATTCTTTGTCGCACAGGTAGCCAGTTTTGTTAGCGCCGATATGGCTGCCTTCTCGAATTTCGCGCTTCGTATATTTTTAATTATTTTGTCCTTCGCCACTGTTAATTATTTTGGTTTTGGAAACAAATGTGTTTCTAAACACCTCTCCCTGGAAAAGCGATGTATATTTTGGATTTCCATTGATTCTCAGGAGATTTATTCTGAATTATGTTTCTTCATCAACATCCGTCAACAATTCAAACGTGTATTATTTCAATCGAATTTTAAACTTTCTACTCCTGTCTGTAAAACATTAAAACATGGATCAATAACTCTGGCTCTTCCTCACTCTTTATTCTGGATGGACCTTACTGTCTGTATGGATATACAAAGTAATCCTGGTCCAGATACTCATTCAAACCTACCGCCTTCAAATCTTGTCAACGCCAACGGTCATCCAAGTTTAAACCTCCCTGCTGTTAAAGTTACATATTCAAGACAACAGCTTTTCAACTTACGTTCTAAATATGCCCTTCCACCTGACCTTTACATTTCCTTAAAAAGTGAAGGATTTCTCAAAACCCGTCGTACTCGTGCTGGAAAATCGGTCAATTCCTCCTCCAGATTTTTGAAAATTCAAACTGTTCATCGCTCGCAGCGGACAAATATAATTAGTATTGATTGTTTGCCTCAAATATCCGCGAACTGCCATAATAGCTCTCTTAAATTTTGTCTAGTCAACAGTCGCTCAGTCAGGAATAAGACCGGAGATATCGCCGACTAGATCGCGCATGATTGCATGGCCGATATTCTTGCAATTACGGAGACGTGGCTGGGTAGGGATGATGATGCGGTACGAGCTGAGTTATGTCCTGAAGGCTACGAAATGGCTGATCACGTGCGCGGCACGCGTCGCGGTGGAGGAACTGCTTTGTTGTATCGAGACTTTCTTGCCGTGACAAAAGTGGATGCAGGGAACAAGAAATCATTTGAGTTTTCTGAGTGGCTGGTTAACTCATCGTCTGCACATCAACTACGCATTCTTGTTGTCTACCGACCTCCTTATTCAAGTGAACACAGGGTACCTGTGAGTGTGTTCTTGGCTGAGTTCTTTAGTCATCTAGAACCGTTGTTACTGTGCAAGGAACCGCTATTGATTTGTGGCGACTTTAACATACACGTTGATTCCACTGAAGACCCTGATTCTGTTAAGTTTTGTGATTTACTTGAATCGGTTGGGTTGCGGCAGCATGTGAGTCAAGCTACCCATGTTAATGACCACACCCTTGACTTAGTAATTACACGTTTCTCGGATGATATTATAGATGGTAGACCGAGCATTGATCGGTTTATATCGGATCATGCCGCCGTTGTTTGTCGTCTTGCAGCTCCAACGTCATTGGCATCGTATCGCAAAATAACTTACAGGAAGTTTAAGTCTGTGGACTGTGATGTTCTCAGAAAGGATTTGGCAGCTACATCATTGTGTACCTCCCGTTATGGTGAGATGGAATATCGGCGAGACGAGAAGAACATTGACGCTTTGGTATATGAATACAACTTAACTCTCAAGAAATTGACTGATCGACATGCTCCACTAAAGACAAAAGTGCTTCGGGCGAGACCATCTGCTCCTTGGTATGATGCGGATATTGACGCAGCTAAGAGACGACGCAGGAAGGCTGAAAGAGTGTGTGACTGGCTGATTTTACTTTCGGATAATAGTGAAAATCAAGGTAAGCTTTTCCGTGCGGTCAGTAAACTTTTAACCACCAAGAATGAATTAAACTTCCCAAACTATACCAACAACATTGCGCTTTGTAATGATATTGGGGAGTTTTTCGTGCGAAAGGTCTCAAAGATTCGCTCTGATGTGGATCGGCTTGTTCTTGACGAGGAATCATGTGCTCTTGTACCTAGTGATCGTTGCGTGCCCTCTGATGGTAGTGTTACCCTGGGGTCGTTCCGTTTGCTCAGTGAAGAGGAAGTTCGAGCTCTGGTTATGGCCTCACCCAAGAAATACTGTGATTTGGATCCAATGCCAATGCCATTAGTGATTGATTGTCTGGAACTACTATTACCAGTAATTACTCATCTAGTCAATAGTTCGCTTAGCAATGGATATTTTCCAACTGATTGGAAAGAGGCTCTAATAAAACCCCTTCTAAAGAAACTGGGACTAGCTGCTTTGTTCAACCATCTGCGTCCGATCAGTAACTTGCAGTTTGTCTCTAAACTAGCTGAGCGAGCAGCTTATGATCAGACCTGACCATTTGATGTTGCATGACTTACTCCCGGAGCTTCAGTCCGCATATAGGCAGAGATACAGCACTGAGACCGCACTCCTCAAGGTCCAAAACGACTTACTTTTGAACATGGACTGTCAGCAGGTTACGCTTCTTGTTCTTCTAGACCTTAGTGCGGCGTTTGACACCGTCGATCACAACATTCTATTGCACCGATTGGAAACATCTTTTGGGATTACTGGAACTGTGTGGAAGTGGTTTGGATCCTACCTATCTGGACCATGTCAGCGAATAGCATTTAAAGATGGAATCTCTGACATTTTTCCATTAACGTGCGGCGTACCTCAAGGCTCATGTTTGGTACCGCTGCTCTTTACCATGTATGCGAGTAAATTATTCGACGTCATTAAAGAACACCTACCAACTGCGCACGCATATGCTGACGACATGCAGCTTTATTTGTCGTTCAAGCCAGGGAACAGTGCGAGTGAGGCAGAGAGTATCGCAGCGATGGAGACATGTATTAAGGCAATACGGGCGTGGATGACTACGGACAAGTTGAAACTGAATGATAGCAAGACTGAGTTTTTAATTATCGGTACAAGGCAACAATTTAAAAAAGTGAACATTGTTTCACTGTCTGTAGGCGATGACAATATTACACCGGTAGCATCTGCTAGGAATCTGGGGACTGTGTTTGATAGCAATATGTGTTTGGTACCCCATATCAACAATAATAAGTTACAGCGTGTATAGAATGCGGCAGCCCGGCTGGTTTCCGGTACTTCTCGTTTCAATCACATTACTCCAGTTTTATATGAGCTTCATTGGCTGCCTGTCAAGGAGAGAATAATCTTTAAGATATCTGTATTGACTTTTAAAGCAATACATGGATTAGCGCCATCATACATTAGTGAATTAGTAACAGTGATGAGACCAAGTATTTATCAGTTACGTAGAAATAATGAACTATTGATAGAGCCAGCTAATAACAGAAATACGAAGAAGACTTTAGGTGATAGAGCTTTTAGTTTTGGAGCTCCTACAGTTTTTAATGCTTTGCCGCATTTTATTAGACGGGATAGTAATTTTAATAGTTTTAAGTCTTCATTGAAAACGTATCTTTTTCAAATTGCATATTATACATAGATTTATCCGGGTTTTTTTGTTTTTTTTATCTTAGCATATGTAAACATTATTACTATTATTATATTTTGTTATGCGCATTTGATCATATTCTCATGTAAATTTGCGCGATATAAATATTAAAAATTATTATTATTATTGAATATCTTTGAGAATGGGAGTGAATTGCAAGAACCTGTAAGTAATCGTGCAGCCAAGTTCTGTACATATTGAAGTTTCTGGATCAAGTAATCAGGTAGGCCATAGAGAAGAGAGTTGCAATAATCCAACTTAGTAGTTATGAAGGCATGGATTAATATTTGGCTGGATTGAAAGGATAAATATTTCTTGATTTCTGCAATGTTTCTGATATGAAAGAAGGCTGATTTACATATAGCGGCAATTTGTTCTTCCATCGTCAGAGTGTTATCAAATATAACTCCTATATTTCTGACAGACTGGGACTGAATGACTGTATCATTGCCAATAACAATACTATCAATGGAGTGCTGAGGACGATGGCAAGCTGTTAAAATCAATAGTTCAGATTTGTCATCATTAAACTTTAATTTGTTTATCGCCATCCAGATAGATATGTCACGTACACATGCCTCCAATGCAGCTTTAGATATTTCCAAGTCGCCTTCGATGAGAGTTTGAAAGGTCATGTATATCTGGGTGTCATCTGCATATAGATGGAACGACAGGCCATAATCTCTCACAATATCTCCCAACGGTGAGGTATACAATAGATAGAGTAAGGGTCCCAAGACAGAACCCTGTGGAAAGTCTTCAACATAGACTTAAAAATGTTAACTGTTTCTGAATTTCTAATAATAAGTGGTAGAGAATTCCACGGCTTTGGAGCGCAGACTGAAAACGCTCTATCCGCATAAGTCACGGTGTTTGACTTCGGTATTGAAAGCAAATTCAAGCTCGAGGATCTCAAAGCACGTGCTGGCTCATAACGCTTCAACAATTCTGTGATATAAATTGGTGCCAAACCATGTAGAGCTTTAAACGTCAGCAGAAGAATCTTAAAAGTTATTCTAGACCGAACAGGAAGCCAGTGGAGATTGCAAAGTACTGGAGTGATATGTTCTGATCTCTTCACTCCAGTAACCAATAGAGCAGCAGTATTTTGCAAACGTTGCAACTTATCTAAGTCGGTATCAGGTATCCAAACAGAATACCATTACAACAATCTAGTCGAGACGTAATAAACGCGTGAACTAACTTTTCGCAATCACTCCGGCTCAAATACTATAGAATAGCGAGAGATGCGGACTTGCAAATATTGTTTATATGAGCAGACAATTTAAAGTGCCACTGTGATGAAATTTTGAACCCCATGTTTTTTAGCATTATTGCAAAGAGTACATATAAATAACTCCCCATGCAAAATTTTAGCGCTCAATGTCAAATATTGACTGCGCTATACGACGATAAAGTTCGTAATTTCACGGCCGCCATTAAAATCTGCCATCTTGGAAATTTCAGGTCAAAGGGCGCCGGTGACGTCAGAGTCTCAAGCACGCTTCACGTGTAGTGTTGTTGCAACATATAAACAACGAGATTCCACTAGATTCGGAAGAATTTGACATTTTAAACGCGGTTTGTATATGCGCTGCTTTGTATTCTATAGTAATTCTATTTGTGTTGACTCGGCTCCTTGAGACTATGACGTCACGAGCGCTTCTCGAATGGATAAAAACAAGATGGCCGATTTTAATGGCGGACGTCGATTTAGGACTTTTCAAACGTTTGTAACTCTTCGATTTTTATTCCGTTTCGACTGTAATTTTGTATAAGGGCTACTTTCACATTGATAAATACATCCATGAAGAAAAAATGGCATTTTTCGATGACGAATTTTCATCACAGTGGCACTTTAAGATTGCTATCAATGGCAATGCCCAAATCACGAGAACAGAAACTGGGGAGACAACAGTACCAGCTATAGTTAAACCAGTTATTGGGTCACACTGTACAAACCGAGATAAAAGATGGACGATCTCAGTTTTGCTAGGATTACATGCCAGTTTATTGGCAGTGCACCAAATTAGAATGTAATTTATACACAGTTCCATTTTAGATAGTGTAACAGATCGATTATTTGCAGAATTGATGGTTACATATAGTTGGGTGTCGTCTGCATGCATCACATAATCCAGGTCATGTCCTTTAATCAAATCCTCCAAAGGAGCAAAGTACAGTGAACAAAAGAGGGCCTAGGACAGAGCCCTGAGGGACACCGTACCGTAGAATCCTGATAGTAGAGATAGTATTTCTAACAACAACTGACTGTGATCTACTAGACAGATATGACCGAAACCATGTTAACACTGTGCCGTCAAACCCGTAACGATGGTGGAGTCTTTCCAAAACGAGAACATGGTCTATAGTGTCAAAAGCAGAAGATAAGTCGAGCAGAACGAGGACCACTTCATGGTGAGAGTCAATGGCACAAAGAATATCATTAACCACACACGTACCATAGCTGTCTCCGTACTATGGTATAGCCTGTAAGCTGACTGAAATTTAGCAAACAGCGCATTCTCCATAAGGTAATTCGTCGTCTGAATAGAAACAACTCGTTCCAGTAACTTTGACAAGAAAGCCGTATTCGTAATAACTCGATAGTTAGGAAAAACTTCACAATCAAGAGAAGACTTCAATGATGGATGCACAAAGGCCTTTTTTCCATGGTAGAGGGAACACTCCATCAGACATTGATGTGTTGATAATTTTAGTAACCGCAACACCAATAGATCAATATTCCGCTTCAAAATATTTATGGGAATAGGGTCCAACGAGCACGATTTAGTTGGAGCTTTTCCTATTAATTCCAATACAATTTTGTCCGAGACGGCAATGAAATCTGAAAAAGATGTTTGACAAGAATGGAAGGTCGATCAAGATAGAAGGATCAACACATGACAATTCAGAACTCTCAAGATCATCACGCAACTTCTCAACTTTAGAATCAAAGAAGTTGCTGAATGCCTCGGCTAAATCTGGGAGAGAGTTGTGTGTTGGCAGAGGATGGATGTTCTTTACGCAGAAAAGACCATCAATCATTTGGAATAGTTGGTTGTTACTTGAGTTGGAGATCTTCATCTTATAGTATTGGGTCTTCGCAGCATTGAGTGTAGCTGTATAAATAGCGCACTTATCCTTATACATTTGACGATGAACTTCTAAATGAATCTTCAAAAATTTTCGCTCAAGCCGGCATCTATCCTTCTTCAAGTCTCTCAAATCAGCTGTAAACCAGGGTGAATTTGAACGTATCGTCACTGACCGGACATTCTCAGGAGCATGTTTATCTAGAAGTTCACAGAGGACTTTATTAAACTGATCGGTCATGGAATTAACATCTGATAATGAAAAATATTGAATTGGTAAGGATGATAGATCTTTGCGCCATAACATCTGACCTATGCGATGTTAACATCTGATCTATGCCCTGGAAGGGAGATCCAGCGAACAGACGACAGCACCATGATCTGATGGTAAATCAGACACCAAGACTATAGATGGTGAGATTAAGCTGTTGTCCTGACGATCGATAACAAGATCCAACGTATGAACACCTTTATGGGTAGGACCTGTGACTCTTTGTTGTAAGCCAGCTGATTCAAGCAACTCCAAAAACCTCACTGTATGAGGGTCTGTAACAATATCCATGTGGAAATTAAAATCACCTGTTATCAGCAAATATCCCGACGTAACTACAAGATCCTCCAACAGAATCGAGAAATCGTCAAAATATCTACGCAGATAGTCTATTTTTCCTGGAAGGAGGGGGTCTATAAATTGTGACCAATCTCATATTCGTTTTATTTCATGTAATAGAAAGGTCCAGATATTCTATAGATTTAAAAGGGAAAGTGACATTTTCTTTTACACAGAAACCTTTCCGTAGAAAAACCCCAACTCCACCACCCTTTCCCTCAGATCTAGGTAGGTGTATAAAGTTATAATCTTGTAGAGTGTTAGTAATTTCAGCAATAGTGATATTATCACTCATTAGAAAGCCATGTCTCAGTCAAAGCAAGGATATCCAATCGCTCTGAGATAACGAATTCACATATAGAAGCCGATTTCTTGTTTATAGAATGCGCATTCCAGACAGCAAAACGTAAACAAGGCAACTGGTCTTTCAGTTTGGATAGCAATAATATTGTCCAAATTCCTCATTCTGTAATAATGGTATTCATTATACATTCGGAACGCATGGTTAACCTCACTGGAATGGGACAAAGATGGTCATGGTGAAGGATTGTGACACACAGTAACTAACTGGTATCGTATTTAAATACTGGACTGATTGATTAAAATTCCAAGTTCCCAAAGGAGGCACAGAAGAATGACATGCAGCATCATGCGAATTATTAATTAGGTTTACAAAATTCATATTTCGATTAGGCCGGAAGTGAAACGAATTCCAAGCATTTTGATCACGAACATGGGCTTCTCGCTGTTTCACTCTTCTTCCACTTCGACAACCGCGAAACGGCTTCAGAATCCGAAGGGTAGATAGGTTAGTATATATATTTTGATCGATGTATTTAGATGCAGAAGAAGATCGAAGGCTGCAAAGAAATGACGGCTTGCAGACTTTATTTATAAGGGCACTCGGGTATGACGACAAACGCTGGGAAGATGACTTGGCAGATCCAAAATTCATTCCTTCGAGGTTTTCCGGACCAGGATTAGAAGAAATATCAACACATATTGTTCGGTCCATTTTAAAAGGTTTCATAGGCAGTATGAGACAAGTAAAACCATGTTTTGAAGACTTCTTGACCATACGAGACTTTGAACTTCGATTCGAAGTTTGTTCGAGATAAATTGAAATGGCATCTGAAAAAAGTAATACCATATTTTGCTTGAAACAAACCATCCGTAGGTAATCCAACTGGATCCTCAGAGATACTGTTCTTGAGAAGATAAGTAAACAGTTTGGATGCAGGAATGTGAGACAGAAGGATAAAAATTATTAAAATAATGTGGAACTTTAGAACTAAGTTGGCAGCCATGGCGGCGCTCAATTTGTTAAGTATATACAAACTTACTATAATGGCAATCCTTGACTATAGGTGTATAGTTTGGATGGACTGTACAAAACAGATCTCAGATAAGATTGAAAGGCTTCAGAACCAAGCTATGAGAACTATACTCAGAGTAGACAGGAGATCATGTTCGCAGGACATGTATAACAAATTAGGCTTAGTAACATTACAAAATCGCAGGCGTTTTCTGCGTTTTCAATTAATTTTTAAAATTGTAAATCTTAATTGTCCAGAGCAGTTAATTTTATACTTACCTAGCCGTGCAAGCATGCATAATAAGCATTTTAGGGATAATACTTTATTACACTTACCTAAGGCCAAATCTGCCACAGGTCAAAGCACATTCCAGTACTCTGCAGCTTGGAATAGTCTTCCAAAAGGAATTAGGGAGATCGGTTTGCCAAACTCTTTTAAGTGTGCTATTTTTAAATATCTTTTAAATTTAGATGCTATACCTATGTAAACCTCATATTTTTAAATATTGTAATTTTTAATTATTGTAATTAGTTTTAGTCCTAATATTGTAATATTAACTGCACTTGTATTCATACCAGCGGTCACTTAGTGTCAGCTGACACAATTTTGCAGTATAAATAAAGCAATTAGCTGGTTAGCTGGTGTAACTACGCACCTGACGAGGACCCGTTGGTTCTCTCGAAACAGAACTGTATTATAATGTATATGTTAGGATCTTAATTTTTCCTTTTTGTTTAATCATTAGTTGTATAGCTCCATATTATTGTAGAGCACTATACGATTCAAGGAAACAATTCTTACTTTACTTATTATATAAGCTCCTCAAGTTAAGCACTGTATTTCCAAGAGTCGACATGGAAACGACAAATTTCGATTGCTCGACAAAGAACATCCCAATACCGACTAACAAAAAATATTTAAAAAGACTGATCGAACAGATGGGGAAATTCACCAAGAGAATTAGCTGGCGAGCACACCACTTCCTCAATCCATCCCCAACAAAAGACCAGCACGAAACCTATGGGTTTAACTCAAAGAAAACACCGCCGCAAATACCCGAGCTTAACGAATTCGAAGCCAAGATGACTGATTTAATCCAAAACATCGAATTCAGACCATCTCGCCGCTCGGAATTCCAAAAGAATCTATCCAGATATACCGAAACCATCAATGAAGACAACAATGTGTACATGTACTAGCAGATAAAACCACAAACTGCTATAAGATGAGCGCCGACGACTATAAATCACTACTGAAGAAAAATAGAGAGAAAGAGTACAACAAAGCCCCTGTAAACACAGAAAACCATATTAACACCCAAGCCAAAACCATCGCCCACAAGCTCCTATTAGCAGAAAGAGTCGAAGTACAGTACTGCTCAGAATTAACCAAACGAAAAACGCGTTCGGAACGCGACCAGAACGCGTTCTATTCTCGTTAGGAACGCATTCCAAACGATGTACTTTTTGTTTTAATCTCGTCTAATGAACATATACCATAACCAGTCTAGCAATAAAATGATCAAGTTAAATCCGTTTAGAAGTTTACTAACTTAAGTGTTCCCCCATTAACTTTTTAAGCGAAGTCACAATGATGTTCCGAACGCGTCTGGAACGTGTTCTGAACGCGGACGCAGTGTTAGGTTATTTCTGAGCAGTACTGTACTGGCACGTAAAAACTCCTTCATCTCCCTTAAAGATCATAAGGATAACTTCCAGAATAACCCCACATGCCGCCTAATAAATCCAACTAAGACAGAAATAGGCAAAATAAGCGAGCGAATCCTTGGCAAGATAAACAAGTCCATCGTCAACAAGTCCATCAAGATAAACAAGTTCATCGTCATCGCTGTCGCACGCGCGGAGGAGCTCCTCAAAAAATCTTTTTTTTCTCGTTTTGATTGCATCAAACTGGACACCTAACTCAATTTAAGACTTTCTAACAGCGTCGTGAACCAATTTTGGTGGTATAAAGAAGTTCTGCAACTGTGAGTAAAGACTTTTTTCAAGTATTTCCCAACAAATTACTTTATCGTTGATTTGGGCTCGTGCGGAAAATACCGTTGGTCTTCGTATGCAAGCAGACAAGACACGCTACGCCCGCTGACGACAGTCAGTGTGCTTCAACGGCCATCGAAGTGATCAAACGTCGTAGTCATACATTTTTACGCGCTAAAATGTTTTCCCGCTCAATTTGCATAATTCTTTTTCTGTGGTTGGTTTTCCGTGAAAGTTTCGCTGAAGAAGATCGATCAGCCTTGCTATACACATCAAAGGAACAACTTATCCCACCTAGTTTCCCTAACGCACGTCGATTAAAAAAGAACTCCGCATCACCTTCAATAAACTGCGAAGCTGCAAGACACAATGTATTGATTTTGATAAAGAGATCTGGCTTAGCGATGTTAGTGCTTTTGGCGAACGACGTAGAAGTAAATCCTGGTCCAGTTTCATCTAGATCTATTAATCCAGACGGCCTAAAAGTCCTTTATCTTAACGCTCGAAGTTTAAAGTCTTTCGTGACACTTGACAGCAACCCTTCCTGTAAAGTCTGCAAAATATCGTTGCTACAAGAGTTAGCTCATGGTGGCGCCTACGATGTTATTTGCGTTTGTGAGACCTGGTTAAACGACCATGTTCTCGATTAAGAACTGCTTCCAGGCTTCAATATTTTCCGCCGGGATAGATCAGGAAAGATTGGTGGAGGTGTTCTAGTTGCTGTGAAGGAAGCTTTTCAAACAACTCGCCGCCGTGATCTTGAGAGAGATGGTATTGAACTCCTTGTTGTGGAACTCAACAAAGCAAACAATAAAGCTGTTATTCTCTACACGTTTTATCATCCTCCTGACTCTTGTCCTGAATCTCTTAATCTTCTGAATAATTCACTGCTGTGCAACCCAGAATCAAGCTGCATCGTGTTAGTTGGAGATTTTAATCTCCCCTCCATCTCCTGGTCTGATGCTCAATCAGCTCCTATTAACACTGGTGGATGCGCGGATGGAGAACGTCTTTGTGACCTCATAGGAGATAATTTTCTTCAGCAGTTTGTCGAAGGTCCTACCCATTGTGCTGGTAATAAGCTTGATTTGGTGCTCTGTAATCGCCCTGATACCATAACTGACTTGTTAACTTTCACTCCAGATGAGCTCAATTTCGCTACCGATCACTACATTATTGAATTCCATATACAAATGAAGTTCAGAAGAGCTAAACCTGTACGGCGTATTGTCTACGACTACAACCAGGCCAACTTTGCCGAGCTCCATAGTGCCTTGTTAGGGGTACCATTTAACATACCTCTCACGGACAACGTCGATGACTGCTGGCAACAATGGAAAAATCTGTTCTTAACTACAGTGAACAATCACATTCCAGTCAAAACTGTCAAGAACACCAACAATCCTCCTTGGATCGACGGAGAAGTTCGTCAACTAATTCGAAAAAAGTACACCGCTTTAAAGAAATTTCGACTTGACAAAACGCCCGAACGTAAACTAAAACTACGTTTCTTGTGCCAGAACATTAAATATGCAATTAAATGTAAACACCAAAATTACTTGGCCAAAGTTGAAGCATCGTTCAAAAACAACCCTAAGTTGTTCTGGAGCTATCACAAAGCAATACTTCATCACCGCTCTACTCTAAATCCTATCATTTCCTACCATGGTCAGAAGGCAAAGACTCTGGCTGAGAAAGCAGAACTTTTCAATTCTTACTTCTGTTCAGTTTTCCGACCTGTCAGACAAATAATTAACTCTAAAACCTCTACGTTTTCACCAACGCCTGATACACAAATCTCTGAAATATCTCTTAGTGTGGATGAAGTTGCTAACTGCCTGTCAAACCTAGATCCAACAAAGGCTACCTATATATATATACTATATACTTTATTTAAGTTGTACCATAATTTACAGTAATAATTAAAAAAAAAGAGTACAACAAGGGAGGATACAACAGGGTGAAACCCTAAACCTAGGTATCCTCCCAATCTCACTATGCCCTTAAATAAAAACAAAATAATTAGTAATATTAATAGCCTAACTAATATATTAACAACTAAAATATCATTTTAGCAACAGATCTTAAAATCATCTGCAACCAGATCTGTAAGAGCATTACATTTAAGGCAAACTGAGCGCCATGAGCGAATTATGTCAACATCGAAATTACAGTTCAGAGTGGCAAAGTATCTGGCTTTCAATAAATTCTTAAAAGTGTTAGTTGAATGAATTGTCTTTACATCTATCAGAAGATTGTTCCACAACCTACAAGTCCTAATAAAAAAACTTAATTCAAAATGTTTGGTTCTACTCCTTGGTACCAAAAAGTTAAGATCACAAGAGTTCCTCAAACGGTTACATGAAGTAAAACGTACATAATTATTAACATTAATGTTGTATTTTCCATTGATGCAGCCATGCAAAAACAGCAGATCTTTAATCTCATGCCAGTAACAAACTGGCAAAAGGTTAGTCTTAATCAGCCGTTCCCTGTATGATAAAGTGTTGGAGTAATCAAGAACATAATTTGTCGCTCTTCTTTGAACACTTTCCACAGAACGAATCACTTCTATAGATTGCCCAGACCAAGCCTCACTGGCGTAATCAAGATGAGAGCGTACCAGTGCCAAGTATAAAAGCCTCTTGGCTGGGACAGAACAATATTTACCAGAATCCCAACATTGAGTTTGCTTTGCTAATCACCTTTGAACTATGTTCTTTCCATGTCATTGTCCTATTAATAATCAAACCAAGATCCTTTTGACAAACTGAGTTCTTTAAATGGTGATTACCCAAATCATAGACTCGCTCTACAGGATTTCTTTTTCTTGTCACTGTAAGACACTCACATTTTAAAACGTTGAATTTCAGCTGTGATTCTAAGGCCCAATGGTATAAGAGGTCAAGACCATTTTGTAGCTTCTGCGTATCACTAGGTTGTTTAATAATACGGTAGCACTTGGTATCGGTATCATCAGCATAAAGAAGAGTTGAACAGTTATCTGAAACAGATGCAGGTAACTCATTGACAAAAATTACAAACAAAAGTGGTCCCAGAATGGAGCCTTGGGGTACGCCTGACAATACTGGAAGAGGTCTAGATAAAGCACCACCAACTACAGTTCTCTGGGTTCTGTCTGTAAGGTAACTGGAAAGCCACTGGAGAAGGCTACCGTCGATGCCGTGACACCTCAATTTATTGATGAGTATACTGTGGTTGACACTGTCAAAGGCTTTCGAGAAGTCAAGATAAACAATATCTGTCTGAAAACCCTTGTCCAATGCTGTTCCGACTTCATGCAAAAAGCACAAAAGCTGAGTAACAGTTGATCTACCCTTCATAAAACCATGTTGTGTATCTTGAAGGACAGATGAAAGGTGAATAAGTAGACGATTGAAGACACACCGTTCTAGCACTTTAGAAAGCACACAGAGGAGTGACACTGGACGATAGTTAGATATAAGTTCCTTATTACCTTTCTTATGTATCGGCACGACATGAGCGAGTTTCCACTGTGATGGGAGCACACTAAGACGGGGCGATTTACTGAAAATATAACAAACAGAGGGAGCTAACACGTTGGCACATTCCTTCAAAATTCTGGCTGGGATTCCATCAGCACCATGGGCTTTGTTTACATCAAGCCGACTCAATAAGTCTGCGACTTCCGCTTCCGTTATACAAATCTGTTCTAATATAGAACCTGTTCCATATTCCACCGCTTGACTTGAAGAAACGTTATTCAAAGGCTGCGTAAAAGACGAGAAGAAGAAGTCATTAAATGCCTCTGCTTTTGTTTCCGCTGTTGAATATTGATTTCCTTTGTGCGACACAGTAGTTGGGATAGATCCTGATTTTGTCCGTGCTTTTAGGTACGACCAAAAGCGCTTAGGGTTATTTGTCACCGAGAACGCAATAGACTCTATATAGTCCTTGTGCTTCTGATCAATTAATGTTTTCGCTTCTCGGCGGAGAATACGATACTTTTCCCACGTGGTGTCTTGAGGAGAACGATTGACGCAACCACTTGCCAATGCCTTTCTGCGAGCAGCATCTTTCTTGTGAAGGAGATGGATAACTTCACTGTCAATCCATGGTGGGCTATTCACGTCTCTGATCTTAATTTTGGGAACGTGCTCATCCACAGCAGTCATAAACAAATCGTACCAACACTGCCAGTCATCATCAATGTTTTCGTTATGTAGAGCACAAAGGAAAGGTATGGCTTATAGGAGTAAACAAAGCGGCTTTGTCTTGGAAGACGTTTATACTTGGAAATGAAATCAAATAGAATTAATGAATGATCCGTCGGGAATTGCATATCAGTCGGGTCAACAATGCCAAGATGCAAAATATTGTCAGCATAATTGGTAATGACCAAATCCAGTATATTCTGAGTGTCGCTGTTTATAACTTTCCTTGTTGGCAAAGTAATAACCTGACTTAGAAAATAATCTTTCAGAATTTCACAGAAATCAAATTCACATCCAGTTAACGAAGAAGCAGTGAAGTTAGGCCAATCGATCTTAGGAAAATTAAAGTCACCAAGTATTAGAAGTTTTTTATTGCTATGCAGAGTATTTACATTGCATAAAAAAGCCTCAAATTCTTCCTGCAAAACAGCATGTGAGTCCGGTGGCCTATAAAATACAGCTACAATTATGGTCTCTACAATACCGGTCCTGACGGAATTCCTAGTCGCCTCCTTAAGGAATGCAGTGCACAGATTGCACCAAGCCTTTGTGCACTGTTTAACCACTCGTTACATTCCGGACGCGTTCCGTCTGAATGGAAATCGGCCGACGTCACGCCTATACACAAAAAAGATCAGAAAGAACCTGCCAACAACTACAGACCTATATCTTTGTTGCCTATCGTTAGTGTCCTAGAACGTTGTGTTTGCAACAGGCTTTACAACCACGTAAGAGTCATGATTACTCAATTACAGCATGGCTTTCTAAGCAGACGTCCCTGCGTCACGCAGCTTTTATCAACTCTACACTCTATTGGACAATTACTTGACAAAAATACTCAGACTGACGTTCTATTCTTGGATTTCGCTAAAGCTTTCGACTCGGTGGATCATGGTATTCTCTTAGAAAAACTAAAGGATTACGGTATATCTGGTAATCTTCACCAGTGGTTGACCGATTATCTACTTCGTCGTACGCAACGAGTTGTGGTAGAAGGCGCTGCTTCGCAATGGTCTCCTGTCACTTCTGGTGTGCCACAGGGAAGCATCTTATGTCCAATGCTGTTTTTGCTTTTCATCAACGACATCCCAGATGTTGTTCGTGACGGCACTTCAATATCGCTTTATGCTGATGACGCGAAGCTGTACAGGGGAATCAAATCGATTGATGACTGTGTTCAGTTGCAGGAAACCTTGTCAATGACCGAACATTGGAGCCGAGAATCTAACATCAAATTCAATGCGTCGAAATGTAAGGTTCTAACAGTTTCCCGCAGGAAATCGCCTTTCCTGTTTGATTACCATCTAGGCACTGCTGAACTGTCACGTGTCCAAAAAGAAATCGATCTTGGTATCACAGTAACCAGCAACCTATCCTGGGACTCCCATATCTCTTCTATTGGAGCTAAGGCCAACAAGTTGCTGGGGTTACTTAGAAGAACCTGTCCTCTGCTTACCGACCGTAATGTTCGACGAACACTTTATCTATCCCTTGTAAAGTCACAGCTATGCTATGCCACCGAAGTCTGGTCACCATCTCTGAGTACCCACAAGTCCAGACTTGAATGCGTTCAGAGATGTGCAACAAGACGGATCCTTAAATCCAACATTGGGGGAATGTCATACAAGGAGCGCCTTCTGGCTCTAAATCTGTTGCCCTTGTCTTACGACAGAGAAATCAAGGATCTATGTTTTTTTATAAGGCTTTGTATGGACTCTCTGATCTAAATGTTTATAACTTTGTCTCGTTTGTTAGTCATAGTCGTACCTGCATCTGTAAAAATCCTACCCTTATGCTTAAAGCACCATCCCATAAAACTAGTACTTTCCAAGCCTCCTACTTTAACAGAATTGTTCCTCTCTGGAATTCTGTTTGTAAAATAGCACCACCCAATAGTCTCTGCAGTCTTGCAACATTACACAATACTTATTTATCATTACTAACATCTACGTTTGACGTCGATATGACTTGTACATGGTCATTATACCGTAACTGCTCCTGTCACTGATAGTTTTCCAATGTACCAACTGCTTGGATTCCACGGAGCATCGTTGTATGTGTGCAGGTTCAACCTCGTTCTTCTGAATTCCACTCAGTTTTATTCATTTTGTTCTTTCAGTGGGGTTGGGGCTGCGCGTGTGTGTTGGTGCATTGTGAATTCCAAGCAGTTGATCTATGACTTATATATGTATTTTTAATTTCAACGGGAAGGCGCCTCGTATGAGTCCTCGAGTCCCGTTCGCGCTCTTTCCGTTTGGGTATTTTTTGTATTTACATTAATATCTAATAAAATCTATTAAAAAAAAGGGGGAAAAAAAAGACCGCTGTCCAGCAATGGAAAAATACAAAGGCAACACTCGATTGGTTTAACAGCATTCCAACCAAAGAACAACGCTCATTCATTGCCTTTGATATTGTAAATTTCTATCCGTCCATTTCATGCGAGCTCCTGAATGCAACCACCCGCCAACCATCATAAAGAACATTCCATTAGCAATCAACAAAAGGCTCAATGAAATCTCGTCAAATAAAGAATTATTCGATAAAGCATCGCCTGCATACCAACGCGCATTACGAAAAAGTGGTTATGAAACCAACTAAAATTCGAAACAGCCAACGAACAGGCAACGAGACAAAGAAGTAGCAACCCAGGACCAACCAAGAGAATCAGACGCAGAAATATAACATGGTACAATCCGCCCTTTAGCAAGCGCTTCGCTACTAATGTGGGAAAGAAATTCCTAAATATTGTAAAGGAATCCTTCAAGAATGGGCATCCACTAAGAAAGATGTTAAACAAAAACACTTTAAAAGTGAGCTATTCATGCATGCCTAATTTAGAAAGAAAAATGAGTGCCCACAACAAATCCATCCTCGAGAAAAGCTCGCAAACATCAGAAAGATCATGCAACTGTAGATACAAAACCAGTTGCCCTATGAACGGAAAATGCGTGACCCAAAATGTGATTTACCAAGCCACTGTAGAAAGCGTCAAGGGAAAAGAAACGTAAATCGGTCTTACCGGCGACCAATTCAAAAGAAGATTCCGTAACCACACGGCCTCATTTAGGGACAAGAACAAAAGAAACGCAACGGAACTGAGTAAATACATTTGGTCACTAAAGGATAGTAGCGTCGGTTTTTCATTGAGCTGGAAAATAATAACCCGTGCTACCCCTTATTCTAACATAACTAAAAAATGTAATTTATGCCTAACCGAGAAAGATTTTATCATATGTAAACCGAACACCTGTACTTTAAACAAAAGAAACGAATTAGCTAGCGCATGCCGGCATGCAAATAGATATTTACTTAAGAATTCATGAATATTTTATCCTTTTATAATTTGTTAGCTGGTGTAACTACGCACCTGACGAGAGAGGACCCGTTGGTTCTCTCGAAACAGAACTGTAGTGTATATGTTAGGATCTTAATTTTTCCTTTCTGTTTAATCATTAGTTGTATAGCTCCATATTATTGTAAAGCACTATACGTTTCAAGGAAACAATCCTTACTTTACTTATTGTATATGTATGTATATATATATATATATATATATATATATATATAGAAATAAGATAAAACTGTTCACGATCTATCGTAGAGTGCTCGATACCATATTAGGTAGAGCTTAATATAGGAAAATGTCGCTTAAATGAATGTGTGTATATATCTGTATATAAAAGTATAGTGCTGTGTAGACAGTGTTTTGGATATATAGCAAAGTGAAAAGGTGGTAAACTGCCAAGATTTTTAGCAACGAAATACTAAAAATTTCGTTACTAAAAATCTTGGCAGTTTAACACCTTTTCACTTTGCTATATATATATATATATATATATGCATAAATTATTATATTATTATCAGTGAGCATTCTAAACTTGTTCCAACTCTGCCTCTTGTTTGTTTCAAGAGGGGCTTCTTTTTTGTAATGCTATCTGCCCACCCTCCAGCTATTTCACCAACTTGCTTTGGGCTGCACACCTGTTGGTGAAAACAAAACCTGTCTTGAAACAAAACTATTACTAGAAATACGTATACGCAACAACCCCTCGCCCGCTTGCTGTTTGAAATTTATATTATATAAATTTTTACTTGAATTAGATAATAGCCCATTCATTTGTCAGACTGAATAAATAATTTCCAGTGGACAATATTGCTGAAATATTTGTATTGTCTTAATTTAATTGTTTCATAGAACATCAAACTAAATACATGAAGCCCAATCTTTTTTTAATTTTTGGGTGCAGCAACAGAATAGTGGGGAAGTCTACTGCTGTTTCTACCATCAATCACTAAGAAAGAAATTACTTTTTTCACACTGTTGATGATTCATGAAACAGTCACCAAAGGCTATCATACAGTGGCCGTGCCCTTTAAAAAAATCAAATAAGTGGTACATATAGTGTAAATCTATAAGGTCCATTCAAATTGGATCCAAAATTTGGAATACTGTGATGTCGAGCTGGCATGGATGTGGATATAACTTAATATTTGATGCTCTTGAGAGGTCTCAATGCAGGGCAGGGAAACTGATCGGTTAATAGAAATCCTAGGATTAGTACCTTTTGTAATTAGAAGAAACATACATTGTGTAATGCTAGTTAAGAAATTCTGTGAAGGCATTTTAACATCATATCTAAAGAACTATTTTCCATATCTCAACAAGTCTGTTCATCATACATGTTGTAGCACCATTATCAATTGCCTTAATTGACAATATGTCCAGGATATATAACTTTTGAGTTAAAATAAGTTTTTGTAACATACAGTATTGTACTGTACATATATGAATATGTGTTTATATTTGTAATAACTTTAGTCTGTTAGGAAACAATTAAGACCACCATATATTGATACCAGTGTTAGCTGAAGGGGCTATCCTGTATAAATATTATTGTTGTATTATTGTTAATAATAATAATAATAATACCTAGCTAATGCAGATTGCAGACACCATATTTTGATGGTTATTAATACAAAAGCCATGTAACAAAGCACATGGCATTGTACTTGTACTATAGTATCTAAATTATATATCACCATGCATGTACAGATATAACAACCTATATTCAGGATGACATGCCAATTTGATACTTGTTGACAATGATAAAGCACTTGTTCAATCCCTAACAATTTCTGCTGACATATTTAGTGTCAACATATCCAATGTCAACATAATCCTATATAATCTGTATTTTACATTACAAATTAAGCCTTAAGGACCTGCAGCATTGTCCAAGCTTATTAACAGACACAATAAGTTGTGGCACAGTAGGCCATCTACTATAGTCCTAACATGTTCTGTAATGGATGGAGTAAACAAAGATTATTTCTGGAATACATACCAGTATACAATACATGGACGTCAATTAAGTTATTAACTATGATTAAGCTCATATCCTCAGAAAAACTATTCTCAGGTGAACAAATTATAACTTTCTGATTGCCAGTGACTGCCTCTAACCATTGAGGCATCAAGAGTCAGATGTACTGCCTATGCGGCAGTCACTATATATCAGTAATGCACATAGGAAGTATACATATTTCAATTGAATCAGTACATCTCACCAGCAATCAGAAAGTTACAGGTTCAATTCCTGTCTAAGAATAATTTTTCTGAGAATATGAGCTTGCATAACAATCATCCATGTATCGTCTGTCTCATACTCCGAGCTCTCCCTTATTCACTGCAGGCAGTGTCTGTAATGCTTGTTTATGTTACAAAATTGTAGGTCAGGCCAAGGTTGTACCCTAAACTACCAGTACTGTATAGGCTAATTCAAATTTTTAAATTGTTCTATGATAGGTACAAACTTTAAAGGTCAACTATACCTTTTGAGGTTCTATTTTCCTCTGAAAGAGATATCAACTAACTTTGTAAAAGCGAAGATAAAAATTAATTTCATGATATAGCGCAGGATTTATTGAGGAGTATTTCTTCGAATCTCTTGTTGCACGACCGTGTTGTGAGAAGAATGGCACTATTACCGGTATGACGTCAGTGTCATACTGGTAATAGGTTCATTGAACAAAATAATATTCCAGCGCTTGATATTTGGTTTGTCACTTATCACTCACCCAA
Organism: Chrysogorgia sp. JL179-B06; assembly: GCA_035772405.1. NCBI lineage: Eukaryota > Metazoa > Cnidaria > Anthozoa > Scleralcyonacea > Chrysogorgiidae > Chrysogorgia > Chrysogorgia sp. JL179-B06. Next base: position 1,824,613 of record JAYKKM010000250.1, read on the forward strand.
GAGTAAACAGTATTCCAAATTTCACTAAAATAAAACCAAAATATACAGTATTTTCTCGCCGTATGACATCATTATGAAATCACTTACCGGTAGTACCAGGCTTTCTTCCGACGCGGTCGTTGTTCAACTAAGTTTAGCAAAAGGGCTGAAAACTCGATCTTTAACAGATCATAAAAGTAGAACCGAGTAACCAATTTCAATTATTCATTCGGTTTTGAATTGAACTTTTCGAATTCTAACGAAAAATAGAATAACCTCAAAAGGTATAGTTGACCTTTAAAAACTTACACTACGATTTTGATTTTTCGTTGGCTTTCTAATGGTATATAGCATAAATCTCTCTAAGTATTTCAAAATGTATATATTATACAGTACAACACTTACAACTAACAATAACAAATTGTTAACATGACTATAACATGTATATGGTTGTTTTATTGAAGAGTACGATACAAATGTTGTTCTGCATACTGTGTAGGCACTAGGTAGTGTTAGAAATACAAGTAAGAAATCGTGTGTAAGAAGACTATTCAATTTCGAGCGAAAGCCCAGTGATGTCTGATTGACAGGCTCATGTGTTTGTTTTGTTTTTAGTCGCCATGACGCCATGCCAAAAGTGAAATGTTCTGACCACGATATCTTTTGAAGTACTAACTCTAAGAACTCATTCTACATTATCTATTGAAAGCTAGATTAACAGCCTCTGACATACCTACAAAAATATTTTTGTAACTGATAGCTAACAGCTTGAAAAATGCGATGACGCTTGGATTGGATTGATAAACTCCGAGTAAATATTATAGATATTCAGACGACGATATCTTTTGAACTATTAACTCTAGAAAATCATGCTATATATCATATAAAAACCTGAATAACATACTCGGACATGTTTGCAAAACTATCTTTGTAACTGATTAACAGGTTTAAAAAACCAAAAACGGGTTTACCTTTAGTTTGACGTCACGTATAAAACTTGATTTACGAACTTGACATCTTCCGACGACGATATATTGCATTTTCACTGCCTTTTCACGATCTTTTTTAACACGTACTTTTCTTTTACGGTTTCAATTTAAATATTAATTCAAATACAGATATTTACAATATCTAGTTACCAGGGCTAAATTTTCCGATGCCGCGCATGATCGACGACGTTGATCCTGAATATATATAATTAAACTCGATTCTATTTAGCCCACCCTGCCAAGCATGCCCGTGATAAGGGACTAAACGCCGGTCGATATTAGCACCCTCAGGCCTTCGGCCAGCGCAAAGGAGGGGATAAAATGAAACAACCTCCTTCTGGCTTTTGAAACAAGCAAGAGGCAGATTTGAACAAGTCTATGAACATCCTAACACTAGCTCCCTATCTTAGTTTCATAATAACACCTTTTTAAGTAACTACAGTTATCTATAGTCTAGTGGGACGAAAGCCTGTATATATTCCATTTGGTGAAGGATATCGTGATCTTATAGATAGGACACAGCAACTTGGTACTACTCTCCGATTCCCTTGACCTAAACGCCCATGTTGCCACAATACATACTGCCTGTATGCAGTATGTCTGAAGTTCTCATTATTTCTGGGATGTTCCATAGCGAGAACATCTTCACAACACAAGTTGCTGGAACAGGGGTGTTGTTGAGATACATTGCATATTTGTGTTGCAACAACATTTGTTTTCTGGTTGTGTGGGCATACTCCTACACAAACCACAATAGCACCAGTATGGGGTGCCATCTGCACGTGGTTTGTATGCTGGTGTCTTGTACAGATTGGGGTGCATCTGGACCAGGCTGCTGTTGTACATGTACTGCCATTTACCCATTTGTCAATTCTAGAAAGACTACTGGTTGTCGTCTCAGCAGCTCAAGAGCAAGCCTCCGAAGGACATCCACATCAAGATTTTCCACCATATTCTGGCAATAAAATAAATAATTTGCTCAATACAGGAATAGTTATTTGTATTAATAAAACATTCTATAAACTGACGCACTTAATACCTAGAAACATTTTGATGCACTTATTACCTGCAACTGATGATCATGAGCAGCCAATCTTTGCTCTGCATTGTCTTCAATAAACAATATGCCCGACCTCTTACACCTCGTTGTCTGACTTCACGTTCCTGACTCTCTCCTCTTCCGCGACGACTTCCCCGTCCTCTGAGTCGTCCTCTTCCTCTCCTTGACGTTCTTGGTTATTTCTGATCAGATGTTCGCTATGAAAGTTATACTGATTCATTAGGATATATAAGGCTAAAAACATCATACGCTAACCATTTAATATGCAAAAAATAATCGTGCAACAATCAATGTCATACAAAATTTACCTTTGGTTCTTCAAGCGAATCGGATTCACTTGAGCGACTTGAGTCGCTTTAAGACGCTTCACTTGTTCATACATGGTGAATAATCAGGGTGGCAAGCAGATGTACAGTGTTGGCTTATAGAATCAATTCCTTTACATTATCGTATTCCACAGCTATATTTAACGAAAGCTGTGTGCAAATATCACAAGCTTTTCCAACTAAAACACTTTGCAATAACATGGTCCAATTTTGGTTTGGTCACTTAAGCTTTCCAGCTATTTTTTCAAATTGTAAAAAATACTTATCGACAACCCGTTCCTGGAAGGGTGGAACCATTCTAATGTGCTTAGTAACATCAAAATTCGAACCTAGTTTGGTTTCAGTATGAACATATTCCAATTTTTTCATTTCTAACTCAAATTTCTGCTTTTCTAAACGCTCTACTCTTTCTCTTTCTTCTCTCTCCATTTCTAATTTCTTTAATTCCAATTTCATTTTTTCTGCTTCCATTGCAAACCTCATTCTTTCTATTTCTATTTCTGGATTTGCATCGGTGTTTTTATTCAAATTTAAAACACTTTCCTCAAAGTATTCAGATTTAACTAAGTGTTCCATAATTGTCTTTTGCATCCCTTTACCATAGAACGTTTTATTTCTACACTTAAATGTTTACCTAATGAGACAAGGTCATCCTTTCTTAATTTATCAAAAACCCTTTGATTGGGCTTTAACATAAACTGTTCAGGTTTAAATTCTGACATTTCATCAAATAGCTTAGCTCACACAAATTCGAAATATACCTCCCAATAAAAAAAGTTACCAAGCTTTGATTTGAATGAAAATTCCCCCGGACACTAACGTATACCGAGTTTCCCGCCTGAGCCGCCAGTAACTTCGATACGCAACAAAAAGTGTAACCTCAGCTGTTTGGTTTTTATAACTATTTATTTAATTAACAAGAAACGTAGAACAGATACGTAAATGTCTATAAGATTAAAACTAAACTAAAAGTTCAGTCTGTTGTCTGCACACAACGAAACAGTCAATAGGAGATTCTGGCAACAGGTTAACAATCTGTACGGACTTGCAAAGGAAGAAATAATAAAACCAACGGCAAGAACTCCAGGACTGACTTCGTAATCATGTTGCTCACACTCATGCATATCTGATAAATGTTCGATAGCTGTTTATATAGTTTCTAGAGTATACAATTATAGTAACTTACTTCATTCTATATATAATATATTTACGTAATAACCAAATGATATCAATAACGTTTAGTTAATTAACTGTCTTAGGTAGGCATATCCATAACATTATTCTTTCATGTGATCATGTCAGTTAGCCTAACTTTAGACGTCGCACTTCACTCGCACTTTAGTAGACTCGAATCTAATGAATAGATTCGAGTTAAGTGCGAGTAGGATTCGTCAACGGCTTTATACGTCGCTCTTCAGTGGACTCAAATCTATTATGTTGATTCGTTGGCGCATGCGTATTTCGTATTGGCTAAAGAAAAACATGGCGCCACGTTATCTTCAAGAAAACCAAAAGATTGCGATGTTTTTGAATGTTGTTAGAGCGAGACGAAGAATAGAAAAGATGCAGCAAATGATTTTATGTAATATGATAAGACGCCAACGGTTATTACACATTTGTTCGATATTATGCCTTCTTTTTAGCCAGAGAAAATGCCGTCGTGGCTGCCTCTCGGAAAAGACCAAGATGTCGAAGATTCCGACGGAATAGAGTTGGTGGAATCTTGTATGGTCCGTTTACTCTGAGAAGAGGTTTAAGAAGACCTTCCGAGTATCTAGAGAAACGTTTAGCTATATTTTGGGCCATATTAGGCACGACATTGAGAAACAAACAATCGCAGAAGAACCCGTGTCTCCTGAAATGAGACTTGCTGTTTGCCTTTACAGACTAAGCAGAGGTGATTACTACCACACGATAGGCGAGCTGACAGGGTGACAGGGATTGCAGAGGCCACTGTATGCATCATTGTGCGAGAAGTGTCAAAGGCAATTGTAGAGAACCTTTGGGATATATCTGTTGGAGCTTATTTCCCCACAAATGAACAACAGCTAATCCAGAAAATGTGTGAGATGGACCAGGAATGGCAGTTTCCTTATGCCTATGCTGCAATTGATGGTTGCCACATCCCCATGAGATGCCCTGCAGGAGGCCTGCAAGCTAATAAAGAATTTCACAATTTCAAAAACTTGTATTCTATAGTTCTTATGGTCTTGTCGATTCTAAATATAGATTTGTCTGGGGTAGTGTAGGCTGGCCTGGCAACTCCCATGACTCGATAATTTTTCAGGCTACTGACCTGTACAGTAGACTATCAGAAGGACAAGTTTTACCATCCATATCCCACAATGAAAATGGTGTGGAAATTTATGAAATTTATGGAATTTTGGGGGATTCTGCATTTCCCTTCAATAGTTGGCTCTTGAAACCATACTCCAATGCAGTGCTTACACCTCAGCAGAAATGCCGTTGGAGAGTATTGTATAAAACATCTGAAAATAGCAAAGAAACTGTGCGTGCCGTCACTTTGGCCTGTGTTACACTTCATAATATATGTATAGAGAAAGGAGATACAGCTCCAAGAAAGTGGGACCTCACTTTTGATGCTGCCACAAATCAAAATCAACGCCGTTCCCCAGAGCAAGTGAGAGAGCTTTTGTTAATGAGGCAGTGTCGACCACTTCGAGATACCTGTCGTCAAGCTGCAAAAATGAGGGACACTTTGAAGGATAATTTTTTCTTGAGAAGCAAGGACAAAATCCATGAGATGATACCTGTCGTCAAGCTGCAAAAATGAGGGACACTTTGAAGGATAATTTTTTCTTGAGAAGCAAGGACAAAATCCATGAGATTTTGTATGTATTCATATATAAACATTTCCTATTTTGCTACTTAAAATTTTTTATTCATGTTATACTTTATTTATCGTGAGAGCATTAGATACCTACAGTCAACCCTGTATTAAGCAGTCACTCATGGGGATTGAGCAGGTGACCACTTAATACAGGGTGACCGCTTTACGCAGGTCCAATACAATATATAGTATGTATGTTAAGAAATTTTCGGACTTTTTCAGGTGACCGCCTAATATGGGGACCGCTTAATACAGGTTTGACTGTATGTACTTAAGGATTTGTAGGTTTACAAATATATAGAGGCCTCATTTAATATGTATGCAAGAAGTGGGAGGGAGGGTATATGTGGGATGCATACATAATTTTACAAAGAGGGGGGAGGTATGTAGTTTAATGTATGTAAAGCAATTTTTTCAAGCATAAAGAGTGCATTTTGTTTGGTTGTTTTATGCTGAAAATATTTTGTACATATCAGTGCTGTAACAGTTACTTATTTTAGTAACTTTTACTTTTTTTAGTAACTTTTACTGGTAACTAGTTACATTTCTCCTAATGTAACTGTAACTAGTTACATTTCTCCTAATGTAACTGTAACTAGTTACAGTTACATTAGGAGAAATGTAACTAGTTACCAGTAAAAGTTACTAAAAAAAGTAACAATTACTTGTAACTAGTTACCGTACTTGTAACGAAGTTACTCACATCACTGCATATTATTGTACTCTATTCTGGGGGGTACATGGGTTAATTTCACTGAGTGGGTGTCAAAGTTGACAACTGTAGCTCCTTAAATTTACCCATGAACGAAAACATGCATAATGCTCACTATCCAACAATTAATTGATCATAAAGAAAAGTTCATGATAATGTACATTTTAATGTAAATTCTCTAACAGTGTTTTTCACAGAAATATTAACATTAGTTTTCCCATCAAATTTCTGTGCATTTTACTAATCAACAAGACGCCCACTGGGCGTTAACTTGGGCTACTTTTACTAAGGACATGGCGCGCATATTGCCTGCGGAGATGGGTATGCATTGGTGCTCACTTGTCTTATAATTTCTGTAATCAGGCACTGAAGGCATTGTGCAGCGCTCGTTTAAAGTGGGAACCTTTTAGAAGCAAGTTGGGCTAGAAATGAGTACGAAGAAAAATCAGACGAAATTTAATGTAAACACTAAACACGGCCGAATGCTATTTTTTCTAATATATGTTCGATTGAAGGTCTTCGTGTGTCAAAATTTATATAAAAAACAACGGCAAGGTATACGAAACATATCTGTTACGAAATTACATCAGTTTAATGGACATAAAAGCATTAAATCTTCGGGTAAACAACGAATAGATCTTGAAGCCATGTCCTTTGATTTTAGAGACGAGTCTCGCTTTAATCGCTAATACGCATTTTCTCATATAACATCTGATCTTCACATTTAAGTAGACGAAACCTACAGCGTTGGATTCGCCAGATTCAAGTGATCATTTCGATATAGAATTGATTTAAATCGGACAAAAAAACACAACATTTCATGATTAATATTACGGAGTTTAATGGGATAAATGTCAACACAGTATAATATTATTTCTCTGTCCTTTCCGTCTTCATGATTGATCATTGGTCTCTCATCTGTGTTTCTCTCATCTTGGAGAGAATCTTTGCAATGGTTTACGGGGTTACAGGTCTTGGTAAACTTTTCCAACAGCGATTCATTGCCAACAAGAGCATATTGCTTACAGAGGTGAGTATGGGTATGCAATGGCCCCCAATGGGCATGTTAGACAGTTGGAATTAGAAAACACGCTCGTCTTAATTTTTTTATTTGTTAATATTATACATGTATAGAGAACCTATAGATCTGGACAACATATAATTCATTTACTGTATATTATGGTATTTGACACAGTATTGTGACATTTTGTGTACATATATTCTAGTTAATTTCAGTTGCTGTTTATATACTGTTTTGATAGTGTTCACAATTTTCATTTTTTAAAACTTGTCTCGAGATGCAAAACTCTTTTGATGGTGTTCACAATTTCCATTTTTCATTGGATATTTGGACCACATACATCAGATGATTTGTAATTGCCATGGCAACAGAACATCTAAGTGTACTCGAAGGGTGAAATCGAAACGGTATACTCCCATACAATGCGAAAAAGTCTGAATATGTGCAATTTAGTTCTAGTAACTGTTGAACGTATGGCTAACTGGATGCAAAAAGCATGTTGGGTTTAAATTTGTTTATTGATTTACTATTGGTTTAAATTAACGGTTGTATTAGGATAAAAAGGCATCCTCCAAACTTGTTAGGAAGAGAATGTAATTGCATGGATGGAAGTTGCCAAATAACTCTTGATTCTGGAACTTATGACTAACTGGGTGCAATATATTGTTCATCACAAAAAGCATGTTGGGTTTATATTTGTTAATATTTTCTGGCTTACACCAAACCAGAGGTCTAAATTTAATGTTGTATTAGGATGAAAACTTCAATGAGCCGGGCCAAGATGTTATTTGTTTCATATGAGGCAGGCTAGCCCGGCAAGCGCTATAGAAATTCCCGCGTGATTCATTTGCGGGAACCCGATATTTGCTTTTATTTCGCAAAATGCTATTTTTAATGACGGAAACTGGTTCAGAAGTCTTAATTTCTTATTTGTTTTGAATTTCAAGGTGCTTTCTAGATAGAATAAAGCATGCGTTGTGACATGATTTCCAGCCCGGGCTGGCCCGCTAAGTGCGTTCATATGAGTCCGGGAAGGCGAGATCTCGCCCAAGTGGGAGCCCGGTTCCCATGTGAATCAAATCACGACAACATATAAAAACAATATACGAGGCGAGATCTCTCCACTTGCAAGTCAGCCCGGTTTACTGTGCCAGCCCGGCTCATATGAGAACAGGCCCTTAGATGTGGATTAAATACTTTTTGTAAAGCAACTTGTTGACATTTTTAATTAATTGCATACTACAAATTCAATTAAGCCTCCTATCAAGCCGACCCTATTTACACAAAAACATGTCTTGATTAGAATAAATTATATCATTCCCCTAAAAGATGGAAAAAATAGACCCTCCCCCAGGGGAGATGCTTAATTGAGAGTTTACAATTAAAATCTAAAATTATATGACTTTTATAATACTGTTATTTCATTTCATGCAGTTTTACAAATACTAAAGTTACCTCAATACATACAATGCTTTCCCATGTAGCGTTTATTTCATGGGTCTCATCAGCATATTTACCTAATACCTGTCCTTTGCAACTTGTCTTTGTCAATATTCATCGACTTTCTCTCATTTACAACATTCTTCAAGTTCACAGGTTTTGAATAGCATAGTGACACATTTAAGCAAGATTTTTGGCATATTAAGATTGTTTTCGACTTTGTAATGAAGTTTTTAAGTTGCTCTTTAAGATCGCGGACCAACCCGTTTCGAAATTGCTCGTCATCTTTTAGTGTAGGTCTATCGCGATCGGCGTGTGCAGTTGTAAGCATAGTGAGCATATTCACGATCAAGACAGTTATCAACCACATCGCTTCCAAAATCACTTCCAAAGTCTATCAACAGAGTAAGAGTACAACTCGATCAAAGACAAAGCTGTCGAAAAGAAAGAACTTGGCCTGCCACATGACTTGGCTTTACAAGCTGAGGCAAGGGTGAAGACCCTGGGTACGAGTTATTGCGCAATTTTGCACAATTCTGGAACCCCAAAACTAATACTAATGAAGCCCTTTTTAACACTTGGGCTTACCATAGGTAGCCCAAGTAATAACATCGTAGTTACAGTATTTGGGCCCTGTTGATTATTTCAAACTGGACAGGACTTTGCTTCATTGCTCTCCTTCCACTAATTGGACTGAGCTAAACAGTTAGGAAAAGGCAGAGTGATTTCCAAACGTTAAACCCAAATTAACACAATTTGAACAGACAGGAAAGTTTATACCCATTGTTTGAAGTAATTGCCATGCCAATAGTTCTTAAAGGGGTTGGTACAATGGTATATCTTCAGAATTAGCTTGATAATTTTGCTCCTGCATTTCATTTGAAGCTGCTTCATGCTGTGATGAGAAGCTTTGGTGGACAGAATAATTGCCATTATGACTGGAAGCATAGTTGTGACCTTGATTATAAAACTGTTGGTAGGACTTTGATAGTTGCAGGAAGAGTTGCTGGTGTGGTGGTTGGGAAAAGCATTGCTGGATGATGCTCCATTATTGGCAAAAAGCATCGAAAAAAGCTGTATCTCGTGAGCCCGGTTACTTTCATTTTCACTTTTAAAAATGCCATCATAGCCTCTGTAGGATCTTTTTTCAGTTGCTCTGTTATTTCCACCAGTGTTTTGGCTACAGCATCAGTTTCTTCTGATTTTTTACTTTTCTTTGGATATGTTTTTATTGGAACAAACACTTGATTTCTCTTTAGTGATGATGTTGCACTAGAATCCGAAATGCTTGTTGAGCTGCAGCCAGTGATGGAAGGGGATGGAGTACCTCTTGAACTGCTGGTTGCAGGAGATGGATTACTTCGACCAGGATCACTTACTGACCTGTCTTCTTGCTCTCCAATCTCTGTATGGACAGTGTTTCTTGGGGTGGTTGGCTCTACTGCCTGTTCAGGCTGGCAAGACTCCCTTGACTTCACCAGTGAAAGAAGCTGATTGAACCACTGTCCGAGGTTTTTGTCTTCCTGAAAACGCTTTATCCCAGAAGCTGTCTTGCATGTTAAAGCAGCCATTTTACATATACTTATACATCTCTTAAATTTTGTTCGAGTCTGAGCAACAGTGAAAATGAAGTTTTCTCCTCTTACAATACACCTTTCCATAGATTTCCCCATTCTTCGTTGTTTTGGTGTTCGTGAATATAAGCTTCTTCAAATACTCATCGTTCACAATAATGTGAAAGCATCAATAATGTGAAAGCACAAATAACAATAATGTGAAAGCACAAAGCATCATTGTCACATTATCAATGTGACGATCCACACTCTTTCAAAACGGTTTGCATCAAGTGCAATCGAGGACGTTCGCTGAATAAATCAATTTCTTGCTGCATGTAAGAACAGTTTTTTTTAACTTTTTTTTTTAAACTTTTTTTTTAAAACACAGGGCCCACGGTAATTGGCGATTGCTGTTGTGGTGTCCCCGCCATCTTTCTTTCTAGGCTAGTTTTGTAGTTTTTTGTATTTGTAATGTACATTTTTCGTTGGCAAATTTAATAAAATAAGAAAAATAAATGTCAACTAAATCGTTCGTCATCTCAATGGGCCAACTGACTTCTTTCCCGCCTTCTTCTTCTTTCGATTTCGGACAACGTCTAATAAATCTGAGTCTGAATAACAAGATTCATCGTCCGCTTCTTCTTCAACACGTTCCACGTCGCCAGCAGCATCGTCTATCTTATCAATATCATGTACTGCCTGTTCCCAAGCATGTTCTGAATCTAATTGGCAAACGAAATTATTTGCCATCTTCGAACTTGTTCGCAGTTTTATCACTGGTGCCAAATGTAAATACAGTACATGCAATTACGCATGCGTCAAGTAAGTAAATGCGCGGGACTGGAATAAACCTATTTGATTCGAGTCAACAACAAGTCAACAAAAGTGCGACGTATAGAGCCAACTCGTACGTGAGTCGCATTATGCGACTAGGGTACTCGCACTTGACTCGAATTTCATATTAGAGTCGACTCTAATTAAATCTGGCTTTATACATCGCACTTTAATAGTCGAACTTAATCGGTACATTAGATTCGAGTCGAGTGAAGTGCGACGTCTAAAGTTGGCATTAGGCTCAATGAGGCAATTTGAGGAAAACCGGAAACGAAAACCAACCACCAAAAATAGTATTTTCATGTCTACAGTTAAAAAAACATAACGCAACTCCGTGGATTTCACAGAGTTTCTAAAACGATTGTATTACAAAATGCGCACATTTCGTTTAATTTTTCTATAAACGAGTGGATGCATAAAACATTCCTTGCAACTTCTTGAGGGCAGTTTTTCATATATTTTTTTCGGTTTGCATTCTTTTTCGTTGCAAGTAATATCGATTAAATCGCTATTTTTTGGGTTTACCAAAAAAAAACTCACCCTAGTCATAGTGCAGCTTTCTGTTCAAGCATGCACTATTTCAAAATATGTTGTTTAAATTTTTCTAGCTCGGAAACTAACAGACCTGCTGATGTTCTGCACTGGGTCTAACCAAATCCCTCCACTTGGTTTTCATGACCCTTCCAAGATCACAATCCTTCAACTTCAGCCCGAGTCAGGTCCACTTCCAAATGCTAATACATGCCCACAAGAGCTGCAGCTTCCATGTATTCGGAATATGCTGCTTTGGAAAACCAAAGCAGTGGGTTTGGTCTAATATAGGCCACTTTTACACTTGTGACTTGTCTCGGTGTCGATTTGATTATGTGAATCAATAAAATCCACTGGGATCATTATTATTCATCATGGTGAAAGGTCATGCATCAAGTGCCTCCTGTGAAATTATTAATAACAACACGGATAACCGTGTTTTTTAACCTTTCTTGGCTGAGAAGAACTTGCTAACATGATTTATAATGGTAAACGCTTGAGATGGATTAGCGATTTTGATTCCCTGAAAAAAGTTATCAGAGAGTCTCTCGGCCTTCAAGGGAAGTGGTCATCGTCAGGTGGTAACTCAATGAAATTTACTTGTTCAAACGCACAACTGAATTTAACGTGGTACCAAGGAAAACTAAACACATTGTTATTGCAAGGTAATGATGGAAACCTTGTACGAGATAAATTATGTGTAAGACAAGAAGTTATGTCAAGTCCAATGTCATCAGAACCAGTACACAAAGTGAATCTTTTGGATTATTCACCAGGTTTGTCTGCTATTATAAAGGCCGCCGAAGAAATCTATGATACATCAACTGTAACAACGACGAAATCGCTCAATAATACGAAGGATGGAGCCAAAATCTCAGACGCTGTAAATAATTATTCGTTTCTTGCGGCATTTTGGCCGCCACCTGGAAGGAGTTAAGTTAGACATTGTTATTCTGCAGAGCACAATCGACTCAATTGTAAATTCAAATGCTGTACATTTCTCAAAACTAGATAATGATGAAATTAGTCAACTACGGCGTGAACTATCAGACGAGAAAGAGCTAACCATACGGCTTGAATCTGATCTCCGCACGGTTGTAAGGGAAAGAAACATCGCAGATGAAGAGCTTAAACAGACCATCAACTTCCTAGAGAATAACATCAATAAGAATGAAGAATTGATTGATTCTCTTAGACTTGCAAATAAACTAATAATGCAAGATTTGCAAGATCTGTTTGTGCAAACGATAGAAATCAACGCAGTTTGGAAGAAAACCCTTGGATACATACATACTAATAATAAAGCTCCACAGATGTCTAACAAGACTAACAAGAGCAATATGAAAGTAAAAGTACAAACAATGTCCCGAATATCAGGCTTATCACTGAGAGGCGTGCTATCGCACGCCCACGCCTTGGCACATGCCTCAAGAGCACAAGGCGTGCATTTGACAGCATGTCTAGAATTTAATAAACCAAAAAATATATATTCACAAATTTTGAGGATTCCTAAATATAGCGAGCGAGATAAATGTTACGAAAATTAAATGTTTTCCGTCTGTTTTGTTTTTCGCACCCTGATGACATTAAGTTAAGACATTTTTTGAGACGTATCCGTTCAATCAGATTTCGAATTGCCGCAGGCGAGCCAAGTCTATCATGGCATCGAAGGCGGCAGACAGAAAAGAAAATTATGTTGAGTTAGCCACGTTTAGAAGCTGGGGGAAGGGGAAGGAGAAGATATTCGGGATTAAAACTGTAGAAGATACCAAAAAAAAAACAAAAAACGAATGATGGTGAATTTTATTTGGTGTAAAGTTTATGCAAAACACGAGAAAGCGATAATGTGTAGTTCTTTAGTCAAAGGTAATGCCCATAATTCTGCTCTGTCATTTATCAAAGGAACAAACTCTCTCGAAATTTCAGGTATGTAACATCTAAAAGTTCAGTAAACCTCGCATGCATGTTTGCGTTATTTTCCGTTTGTCACTTTTTTTTGCTTCAATGTTTCGCTATATAATCATATCAGATATTAATAAACAGACAGCTATGTAACCAGAAATGCTTCTTTGGATTTGTTATAGATCATGAGACTTCTCACCAAGTCGAAAGGCCATGCCATTGCATTAGAAAAAGATAGAAGTCTGGATGAGAACGAGAGTACTGTTGAAGATATTGGTAAGGGCCTTCACAGCTGCAAATTGATACACTTAGACATTTCTCAGTCCTTGTGAATGTTCAGAAACAAAATGGAGTGCAGTTGATTGAAGGTACTTATATGGTTTCAGAGTTGTTTTTTTGTTGTACTGCCAATAAAATACATGTGATTGTGTTAATAAATATCGGCATTGATCTACATAGTTTTGTTTCTTTTACGACAGCCAAGAACGATGGACGTCAGGCTCCTGAATACATATCATGTATTTCTCAAGCAGTCACAAAGAAATGTGCTGAAATTTTGACAAGTAAACACTGCATGAGTCTGTTAAGTGATGGTTCACAAGCGCAAAAAAACAAATCCGATAAGGAGATGGTCATGGTGCGTTTTGAGAGAAACGGTAAATTTTGAGAATATTTTTTAAGGCAGCTACGGTTGATCAAACATGCACTCGTACCAGGAAGAACTATCTCAAAACCGACGTATCTGTTTACTCAAAAGAAAATTCAGTCGAGTGCTTGGCTATATCTCAATCTAGAAACCTTGGAAATGTAAATAAAGAGAATCACCTAAAAGAGAGAACACTCTTCAGAGGAAATAGAAAAATAATTATCGGTGAATCATTTTCGGGCAATGGGAGAAGTCGAAATGGTCTCAAGAAGAGATCTTCCGTTCTCTCAAATATCTACCTTTATTACCCGACTTGACCACTAATATGGAAGCGTGTCTACTTCCAAAACCCCACGATATATCTCTGAGACTTGAGTAAACCCACCCTAAGCCTATTACCCCTACTCGTTATGTCTCGTCTCTAATACGAGCAAGAACAAACAAAAATTCTATTGAACCAACTCGTTTGAATAATCGCCATCTAATTTCGATTGCTACATATGCTAAAACGAAGTATTCGTTCCCAAAACTGTTCCTCAGCAATACCAGATCTATGGTTAACAAGACGCCTGCTAGGCGTTAACTCGGGTTACTTTTGGGCTGCATGGGTTTTCTTGTGTTTGAAATTATTTTTTTTAGTTTTTTTGCAATGTTAGGACAATTTTGTATCTGTCAAAAATGTTTTAAAGCGTAGCGTGGCAAGCTGGTCAAATCGAAAGTCTGGTGGTTTATGTCAAGACTCAAAACCTTACCAAACGAGTATAGATCGTTACAACAAAACAATGTAATTATAGAAGAAACAAAACGTCAATATAAGATTGAGGTAACAATATACAAACTTTCTTCGTGCTGAGTCCGCCAAGGTTAGAAAGGTAAAGAAAGACACGTTGTTTAAAGTGTAGTGCGTTGCATTGTGGTCGATTGCAACAACAATGCAATGCGTTCTGATGAAATTTGAAAATATAAAGGACAAGATAAAAGGCAAAACAAAGGAATGAAGTCAAGCCTGCGACATAAAGATGGACGTAATCATAATCATAAGAATCATAAACTAGGGTACCTGAAAGGTAGGGATTGCTGCAAGCATTTTAAGTTTGAAAGAAAACAAAATTACCCACAAAAACCCAATCTATTTTATTGTATTTTAGTAAAAAAGTGTAAAGCTGAAAAGCATTTACACATGAATAGTTTACAGGAACAAAGTCTTTAGAAGCAGTTCATGTTTTAAAAAGTTCCAACATTTTACCAAACCTAACAGAAAAGAACAAAACAAATCTTAACAGAACAGAATATAATGTATTTGTTTTTCTTTGTCTTTGTCTTTTGTTAGCTCAGATTGAGTTGTTTTTTCCTTTTACCAATACTACATTTTTTTTAGCATTGTAATATACGGTCGCTTCCACAGTAAGCAAGAACTCCATGAGTGTGTCGTCATCAATACTATCAAAGGTTTCATCTGTCTTCGTTTGGTGCTTGTAAATGTCATGTAGTTGTTTAAGCTTATCATCGAACAGAAGTAAAGATATTGTTGATCCTGCTTTGTCAAACATAATGTTTGCCATGAGTCGCTGGTTGCACTTTGATTTTAACTGTGCTAGGCCGCACTCAGTACATTTGACGAGTTTCTTTGTTGCATCGGGCATCAATTTAGTTTGACACTTTTTACAGGACAGGAACCGTTGTACAGACAAAATTCCTTCGGCAGGGCAATCAACGCTCTGGGTGCTTGGTAAATCATCCAGCTCACTGTCCTTCCTAGTAATAGAGGTATCCGCGGGTTTGATATCGGACAGCTTGTTTTGAGTAAGATACTTTGAACTGTCAAATTCCCGAACAACAATCCTGGAAACATTGTAGACAGACTTTGAAGTTACCCTTTTTATGTCACTTTCCCACAACACCAGGCGAATTGTTCCTGAACTATCCGTGAATAATGCTTCTTGCTTACAGAGTGTCTTGCCTTTGGAGAATATGGTCTCTTCCCCACCGTGGAGGGTAATCCGGCCGCATACGTTGATCACGTTGTTGCCACCCCCTTCCAGGACATCTGACACAGCTGTAATACCAGGTTTGCATTTTTCTTCTTGTTGCAACGTTTTGATGTCGAAAGAAACGTCGGACTCTGCTGGATCGTCCAACTTTGACCTCTTGTTTATATGAACCTCGTCTTGGTTGCTTCTTTGATTTCTCTTTAGCTGGAACTTAGAGATCTTAACGGGCGATGACGATTCATACTTAGATAGGAAATGTGCGTGCTTTTCCGGAGAAAAACACACGGATCTATAAGTTTCATTTTGTGTTTGCAACGTCATGTCAAAGTACATATTGTCTTTTTGGCTTTTCTTTATTGGGGAAAGATTATGTAAATAAGCAATCATGGGTGTATCTGAAATTTAGAAAAAAATATTGATATTCAGCTTCACAATAGTTTTAGTAACACAAGATCTTTCACCATTTACACTGTTAGATCTTTGCTCTCTATTTCAATGAGGAGCCAGGTCTAACATTTCTTACCTTCAGTAACTTTAGCATTACTGCCACTTGGTTTATTATCACCTGAAAGCAGGAATGCATACAATTTAATTTCAGTAGCAGGGCTCAAATTTTTAGCTGGTAAATGTCAGTTGAGGGGTGGTTGTTTTGAGCCTTGTTATGTGAATAAAAATGACTTGAGTATTTCAAATTCTTACCTCCAGGCACAGCAGAGTTCTTCTTTTCTGCAGGCTTCTGGTCATCTTGAAAAGGTATTGAAAATAAGTGTTACACACGGAGAAATAGTAAAAACAAATATCAATGTCAATATCAATTGTCAAATGGTTGTTTGTTGGAAATATTGTCATTCAGTTAAATTATTGATTTGCTGTATGTAGCAGAAAAGGGTATTCCTACTGTTAGACCCTTCTTTAACCACACCTTCAAGTTCAATCTATTGCATAAAATTAATCACACTGTGTGAAACACATATACTGTCATTATATATTAAATTACCTCTAGGTGTGACGGATTTCATTTCTTCTGAGGGATTTTCATTTCTTTTTTTCTTTCTTTTATCATCTTGGCAGTGTAATAGAAATGAATGTTAAATACTAAAATAATTATTAGTTAAATACAGTATTTGGTTTTATGACTAGTGTGTCATCATTTTGCAGTACACAAAAGCATGCATACCAGGTACTTTGTTCATGCCTTTTACAATTCTAAAAAAAAATAATAATTTTTGAACACAATATTATACACAATTGCCACACAAAATAGCTGCTTAAAACACAAAGGAGAATTAGAGTATAGTAAGGTCAGCAATTGCTTGAAGTCGCTTTTCCTCATCTAATCTATGCTTCAGGGATTCAACTTTTTTTATGGAGGAAAGTCTATCATAGGTCATTGGTTCAATTATTAATGAAGACAAATTGCGAGCACGACTCATTGCAACATAAGTCATTCCTAAAGTAGTCTCTTTTTTCCCCACATCAATCCATGTTTTTTCCAATGTCATACCCTGACTTTTGTGAATGCCCAGGCAAGTATTAAAGGTAATTGTTGTTGTCTTTCAAGTACACTATTACCCACACATACGGTTGCAGTGACTGGAGGAATGGGAACACAAAAGGGCATGTTTGGAAACGATGGACCACAATAATTATCAAATTTTACCAAAACGGCAATAGGCAAGTCTGGTGGATTATGACTTTTTGCATATATAATAACAACAACAGTTCCAGTTGACCCATTACACAGGCCAAGCATTGCCCATATATTCATTGTTAACATTACTTTTGACCCTTTGCAAATCAAAACAACTGGGCGCAAACCAAGCATATCTTGGGCAATAACATGTTTAGCATCTTGACTGGAATGACGGGCATGGACTTCTGCAATGGGAACATTTAACTTTACTAAATGATCGTAATTGTGCTTTGCTACTTCATCATTGCTGTAATACAATCTTGTTGCATTTAAAAAATCATTTACATTAGACACAACATTTGGCTGACGGGTGAGCAATACCTTCCAGTCATCAACACTTACTTCTCCACTTCGAAGTCGGGACAAAATACCTTTAAATATCATTTGATCTTGTTCACTACCTCTTACCCTTTGATTAACATCAAGCTGTAGCAAAAATCTCAATATCAGATCCCCACACCCTTTCTTGGGCCATTGTAATCATTCAAAGACATATTCATATGTGGTTGCAACAGGTTTTCAATGTTTCTCATGTGACTTAATATTTTATGTCTTACCACAGCGTGGTAATTTTGTTGGCCAGTAATAACATGAAAGAGCTCGAAACAAACAGTTTCCATCACCTATGATTTGGTGCAAATAAGTTGGTGTAGTTAAAGGCTTAGGTAACCTTTGTCTATGAGGCAAAACCAGTGGTAAATCAACTAAAGAGCACATGTATCTCTGAGAGTTTTCATCAATTGAAATGAAGGTGAATGGGCAAGCCATGCATGTTAGATGCTACTGGCAGTATTTGACAACAAATATGATATTTCACAACAATGAGAAAATATTTATGGCTTCATTGCTTCAAACAATTTGTGAATGGCAAAACTCGAAATCAAAACGAGGCGTGCTAGGACACCAAGACACGAGGTGTGGTGACACACCAAAAACACAATAAAGTCGAAGCAAGTGAGACAGTGAATTGTATATCTTGGTGTTGCACAACACGGTATTAATCTAACATACACGAAACATTATCATAGAGTGATAGATAGACAATGATAGCCGGGTGCAAAATATGGTGATAGACAATCACAATGATAGCTGCAAAATATGGAAATTAACAAACAAAATATATTCAGTTGCAATGATACGTGCAAAATATGGTAATCAATAAACAGAACTCAGTTAAAAATATATAAAAGAATGCAAACGGGTTGGGAAAAAACCTTTTTAAAAACGCGTTTAAACTAAACAGTCCTAGCGAAGTCGATAGCACGAGAAACTGTGTCTGTGATTTAAAGCAAAAACATCCAACAATTGCTAACCTTTTCACAACTATAAACAAATGTCAACGTGATATATTAATAAAAGACAAAATCTCTTACCTTTACCGCGTTAAAATCAGCTTGAAAAGTTGAAATGATTTTGAAATTCTAGTGAATCTAGTCTCTAGGAATGTCTCTTGGTCAAAGTCAAAGTACAGGTTTAGTCAAAGCACATGGAGCACAACAACTGAGCACGACCACAATGCAATGCGCCAGTGTTAATTGGGTTTACCAAATTATGTCGATGTTTATATAAGGTCATTTAATATACACCAGAGTATTAAATTGGTGGTTGGCACAACTTCAACTGAATAGTTGTACAAGCCCAATGGCAATGATGCCTTAATGTGAATATTGGCTGAGGCTTTTCATGATTCTACCAGATCTTTAGTTTTGTCTGAAATATGAAAGAGAGAAAATAAGTGGGTTAAAAAGCAATTAAACTATGCATGCATAGAAACTTTGCAATGTTAAAGAACAGTTACATAGAGATTCAGTACATCTTTTACTTACATTAATTTGTTGTCCCATGGTTCAGGTTGTCCAGGTGTTCTAAGTCATTTTAATGTGCAGCGTAACTGCACTAATTCAGGGGTGGACCATTAGAAATCTTTGGGAGGGGTAAAAAATAGTTCTAAGCATTTCATCCTATGAAAACTCTGCAGGATTTGTTTTTTGGACAATAAAGGCCGGGGTAACCGTTATTTATTAAAGTTGTAAACAGTTTGCCTGCAGGATTTTTTGATCACTTTCCCTTGCACAGGAATTGTCACCCTCTCCCTGCAAGATTTCCAATGGCCCACCCCTTATTGATAAATATGGTTTGTGAATGCATGTAGGTACAATAGGTGTAATTAGATAAACTTGCTTGATAACAATTGGCAGAAAGAATTGGATAACTAAATGTAGCAGTAATTAATATTTCAATTAATGTGACAGATATAATTAATAATGTAACTCTGTTCTAACTCAAATGTAACTCTGTTCGTAGTCTCCCTGGTCCAATTTCTTGTTGTATGTAATATTCATATTGTAGTGTGACATTTTTTTATATAGTTAACATTCTACCTTTTGTATACGTCTAAGGGCCCACAGTAATTAGCTAACGCTGTTGTGGATCCCCTGCCATTGTGTGTATTATTTGTGTGTATTATTGTGTGTATTATTTGTATGTTACATAATTATAGCGAAGCTAATAAAATAAAATAATACTGCCTAGTTGCAATATTGTAGTATGATTTTGATAGTATCATGATCAGAATAATACACATTGACTACATAATTGTCAATTATTTGAAACACTGTGGATCTAACATACACATGGTCTAATAAGCTACCAGAAGATATAAATGTAGGTTTTGTTACAATCTGAGTGTAATTGAGAGATTCCATTAAAGATTTTAGTGGTTGTCATTCAAGTAATTAATATTAAAGTCACCAAAAATCATGTCAATTGTATAACTATTAATGACGTATCCCAAACAATCTACATATTGTAGGATGTTGGAGGCTTGCTTTCGATACAGCAAAAGAAAAGTTCTTTTTTCTTGGGATTGACTATTAACCACATCAAATTTTAGTGCATTTAGTGAAGGAAAATATTCATAGTGTTTGATTTCTACAGTATTTCTAGTGCAAAGTGCCATACTCGAATATTTATCAGTATCATGATCTTGACGGTGGAGTTTGAAAGGACTGAGATTATTTAAAATTTCATTGTCAAAATCCTGAGGTAGTAGTTGGGTTTCAGTAAGAGCTATGATGTCACTATTGAAAACTCTTGAATCAAATTTAATATCGATGCTATGTTTTTTGAGAGATCTTATATTTAAAAGTGATATGGTTAAAACATTGAAATTGTCTTGCAGTACAGTTGTTAAATGTGGTACCGTACATTCATTTCGTAGTCTTTGGTATTCTTCAAGAACTTTAGGATTTGCTTTAACATGTTTACTCTCAATTTGTCCTAAAATATAGAGACCTTGTAAAGAAGTCGCACGGCTTAAGGCAACATAAATTTGTCCATAGTTAAATGCTTTCTGTTTTATTAAGTCAGAACTGATTACAACTTTTTCAAGTGTTAGTCCTTGAACTTTATGTACAGTACATGCCCAAGCAAGTGTAACAGGGAATTGTACTCTCTGTATTTCTGGGGAAGATGCTTTACCTGGTCTTATTTTGATCTTTGCTAGTACAGGTACAATGGGAACTACTTTGTTTTTTCTTGCAAAAGGGTTGCCACAAGTGTTAGTTAAGTCTTTACCAGCATTTGGGTCATCAAATTTGATGTAAAGAACAGTTGGTCTTTGGGTATTTTGATTGACATCAATTTTAAAGACAGTTCCCATTTGTCCATTGATGAGTCTATCTGGAATACTGATATTTGTTGTAAGCATTACTCTAGCACCCTCTTTAATCAGAATTTCATAATCAAGTCCACCTGTCTCAGACCGTCCTCTTGTTAATACTCTATCAATATCTTGTTTCCTTACATTTGTTGGATATTGATCTTTAGCTTTAAGAATAAATAATGATCCAGAAAGTTCTTCTAGTTTTTCCTTGTTATGTTTATCAACAGGGGCATTTTCAGCCCACATATGAATTGCATCTGATGGATAATTAGGGTCAGATGGGGTTATTGATCTTGATTGGATTATCTGAATGTCATTTTCTGTTTGAGTAGCAGTTCTTATTCTGTTAAGAAGTTCAATAAATGCTTGGTCATTTTTCTGTCTCATGATTTCATGAAGTTCTATAATTTTGAAGACTCTCCATGGGTGGCATAGATTATAAGAATCATTTTTGAAATTGTCAAATACAAATCTTTTACGTATTGGTGGAAGTTGACATAGATCACCTACAACTATAATAGTAATTCCAGCGAATAGCAGAGAACTTGTGGTGCCAAATATTTCTTTTAATCTTTGATGGATATGAAGTAAGGTAGTGTTTCCAACCATAGAAATTTCATCTATTATTATTAGCTTTAGGTCAGATAATAATAGTCTTAATTGTGTTTTCTTTTGGTCTGACATTGCAGGTACATTATCACCAGTTTCTTTGGGAATAGCAAGACCAGTATTTATTGTTGTTCCATCAATGTTTATTGCTGCCACACCTGTTGGTGCCATTAGAAGAACTGTTGGTAATTCAGGGTTAATAGGAGGATGTCTAAACGTTTTAACTGCTGTATGGTATATTGTTTTAATCAAGTGACTTTTTCCTGCACCGCCACCACCAGTTAAGAAAAGGTAGATTGGTTCTATTTCAACAGGTTTTAAGGTGTTCATGTTTTTCATTGTATTCCTACACCATGTAAGAAATGTATCATATGCATGACGTTGCTCCATGTTCAAGGATCTCACAGTTTCACGAAATATATCATCAGAGATCTCTGTTGGTCGGGTGTAAGAAGTAATTGCTCCAGTGGTATGCTGATTAGATTGTGGTGTTGAGTCAAGATGTGATGGTAATTGTTTATTAAATGATTCATGTGGGATTGAGTCATCTTGCATTTCACCTTGCAAATCTGCATTTTCTTGATCATTTATTGAATCAAATGAATGAATAATGCCCTGATTAGATTTTAATACTTCAAGTGCCTCACTAACAGCATCTGCATCAGGTTCGAATATTGCTCTATTGTGCTCAACAATAAGTTGGACATCAGGTTGATAGAACTTCGATGTATATGTTTGATCTGAAGCCAATAAATTACTTTCATCACACCATGGGTAATAGAGCATGAGTAAATGATGAAAATAAGATTCTGGTTCTTTTGTTTTGTTTGGTGTATGATACCTTAATACAGCCTTAACTTTTCTACATTTCATGTATTCATTGGTGTTAATTAATTTTTTTTTTTTGGGAAGGCATTGTGTTGTATCACTTATGGTACTTTGCAATTCAACCAAGTCATCTGTTAGAACATCAGGTTGGGAATCTTTTGTTTCACTATAATCAATTTTATAATCTTTATAGTAATATGCAGCAAATTCTGCCAGACATAATTGATCAAGAACTGGAATTGATGTTGATCTAATACTGTAACGCTGAATTATATTTGACTTAAAGATATCTGTGCTTTCATCATCTAGTTCATCAAGCTCCACTTGTGTTTTAGTCACACGTACCCTTTTTTCTGGAAAATCTGTACTAACAAAAACAGTTTTTTGAAATATTTTTCTCAACCAAAGTTCAGGCATTGATCTGTAGACACATTCTTGTGAACTAACTTCTCTTGTAGAGAGAAAAGCAGCACCAATTTTTTTCAGGCCATCTCTAATATTCATGTTAGCAGCTTTTGCTTCTTTTGCTGCATTTGTAATAGCTTGAGAACATTCAGTTTCATCTTTAGTAAAATATGAGCAGACGTATGTTATGCATTTGTAGTGATTGAATACAGGTTGCAAGTCCACATTTGCTGCAAATCCCTTAATACCAGCAACAAAGTAATTGTTAATAAAACAGCTGTCAACAGGCCTTTTAAGGTGCAACTCAAAATCTGGTGATATTGATAAAGCCCAGTAATATTCATCCTCAGTGATACCTACTGAATTTAAAATATCTGCATCATTTAATGTTGCATTATAATCTGGCTTGGATGGGTTTAATACTTCATCTATTTTCTGTTTCACTGAAGTCAGAATCTGTGTTTGCCTGTCGAGCATATTACTTTTGATTTGCTCATCTAGATCATCATTAAGAGGTTCTGCTATGATTGTGCTTTTGGTAAAAAATTGACCAAAATTAAATCTACAACTAATATTTTTGTATTTTCTGCATGTTTTAGAATGATTGTGTTTTTGATAAGTTTTAACTAACTCGTGTAACTCTGGTTCAGTTTCCCCATCTGGAAGGTGGGCTTGTACATGGTTATCTATAAATTGTATGTAAGCTTCTTTGTTTTCAGATGTAAGTTTGGGGCAGTCAGAAGTCCATATTAATGCATGTAAATGAGGAGATCCTCTCATTTGAAATTCAATGCGGAGTGCATAATAGATTATTTTACCGATTGGATTTTTTTGGCTAAGGAGAAGTTCAGTGAAAAATGTTTCAATTCTATGTTGAAAATGTTTTGCAACAACAACAGGATTAAGATTTAGCATTGAACATCTTTCATTGTAAGACAAAGCTTCAATTTGTTCTTCAGTTATGTTTTTTCCTTGTGTTCTAGCTATAATCTGAAACAACTCAGACCATCTAAGATCAGCACATGATAATGTCATAAACCATGTTGGAATCCCAAGTTGTTTTACCATGGCTACTACTTCATACATAAATTTTTGCCAGTAAGGTGGCGTGCCTGGAATTTGCCTTAAAAACAAATATGCCTGATCTTGACAAATTAAACCTTTTAATTTGTTTACATCTGATTTTATTTGAGATGCAGTTACAGGTTGGCCATGTATTTTTTTAAGGCTATATTAATACTATCTGACACCTTTTTTTGTTCTGTGACAAACTGTGCAAAGAAAAGATATTCTGGGTTGGTGGCAAACCTTCCACTATGATGTAAAAGTCTAGCATTGAAGTACTTTACTGGTGATAATTTAATAATTCTTTCATTTGTGTAGCCAAACCGGCCTTTAGGGAACAACACTGGAAATGCAAGCTCTTCACAGTTTGCATCTGTCATTATTGATACAGGATGTTTATTTTCTCCAGGTGCAATATTGTACACTTCATTGCCTAATGAACAACTTTTATTACTTTGTATTGTTACAGGATAATCTGGTAATACAGACTGTAAACATGTCTCATTAGTTGCTTGTCTATGATTGTTCAATGGGTCATCTTTTTCCTCAGTATCATCATCATTGGTAATGTCTTGCTTGCAGTTTTCTGTTAAGGAGTTTTCATTATCATAATTTATACCTGAAGTATTGTCATCTTGTTCGGAACTGGTAAGTTTTGCACTGATATTTTGAATATCAATTGTAATATTATTATACAATGGATTGTTTAACTTGAGCCAGTTAAGCACATTGAGGACGTACTGCTTGAAAATACACATGACCTCTGAATTCAAGTTTTCGTTTAAGTTTCAACATTATAATACCAGATCTTTCAGGTGGCCGTGGTAACACCTTACATGTCTGATCACATTCAACCGGCACATTACAGATAGCTCCCTTAACTTTCCTTTGTTGACCTTTTGGCATTACTATTATCTTTTCAAAAACTATTCTTTGTGCAATAAGAATTTGTTCAAGTTTTTCTAAAGATGCAAGTTCAGCTGGTATTTCATCAACATACATGTTATTACATATTGCCTGGCATGGAATTTTGCCTTTCAATACCTTTGAATGACAAGTTTTACAAACATATTCTTTATCATCAAATGACTTTATATCAGTAAACTGATTTTCATTGATATTGTTGTATTTATTTTTTTGTAATAGAATGACTGATTTTCTGTATAGTAGTCGGTTGCAAACAGAACATATATAATAAGGACCTTCTTTTATTTTATTGTGAAACCTGTATATATAATCATCCAAATCATGCAACATGGGATTGTTCTTTGCTGCTTTACCTTTACGAGCTACATGTTCACATTTTTTTTCAAGATGCTTTGCTTTTTCAAGTGCATCCATAGCCTCGTATTTATTTTTCATGTTGGTTCTGTTTTTCATAAGATGTACTTCTTTTTTATTTAGTTCCATTGATTTGTAATTTTTGGCATTTTTCTCGAGAATAACTTTCTTTCTCATGGGATCCATTGATTTATATATTTTTGCATTTGTTTCAACTAGATCTTTTTTTTTAATAGGATCCATTGCTTTGTATGTTCTGGCATTTGTTTTAACTAAAATGTTCTTTTTAATAGGATCCATTGATTTGTATTTTTTGGTGTTTGTTTCAAGTAAAATGCTCTTTTTAATAGGATCCATTGATTTGTATTTTTTGGTATTTGTTTCAACTAAAATGCTCTTTTTAATAGGATCCATTGATTTGTATTTTTTGGCATTTGTTTCAAGTAAAATGTTCTTTTTAATAGGATCCATTGATTTGTATTTTTTGATATTTGTTTCAAGTAAAATGCTCTTTTTAATAGGATCCATTGATTTGTATTTTTTGGCATTTGTTTCAACTAAAATGTTCTTTTTAATAGGATCCATTGATTTGTGTTTTTTGGCATTTGTTTCAACTAAAATGTTCTTTTTAATAGGATCCATTGATTTGTATTTTTTGGTATTTGTTTCAAGTATAGCCTTTTTCTTTAAATGGCCCATACTTTTGTAATTTAAACTAGCTTTCTCAGTCTTAATCTTCTTCTTAGCCGGTTCTAAATTTGCACAATTGTCTTTCCTTTTGTCATTAACTAACCTTTTTTGCATGGTAGACTTATGCTTTCTTATAATCTTTTGTTTCTCTGATTGTGTTAATTGAGATGAACATGACAGAAATTGAATGTTGTATTGTATTTCTTCACATTTAAGATCGGGTTTGACAATACTGCATATTTTATTAATAACAGAATCAGAATCATTAAATTTTTCAAATAAATTGATGGTTTGCCTTTCACCACACGACACCAAAAAATATTTTGTTTTTTGTTTTGTATTTTTTGCATGCTGAAAAATACAAGCAAAGCAATATTTTGAAAGCCACAGTAAAAATCCAGTATTTTCTGTAGTGTTGTCTGAAATTAACCTCTCTAGGTCATGTTTACTAGAAACAGCATTATAAACTAATGTACCCTGGTATTTTGAAGCAAATACTATCCCAACATCAGCACCACATATATTTATATTTTTTTGCATATAACCGCATGTCAATTCATTTCCATCCTTTAACGCTTCCTGGTAAAGCAACCTGGCATGTTCTGAAATAGCACTCAATGTCTCATCATTCCAGTAATTACATGACTTAATGGTAGAAAAACAGATAGAATAGCAGCACATTATTTCGCAACCTTTCATATACTGATTTTTCCTTTCCTTACATAAAGCACCTACAGTTGAACATTTACTTTTCATATATTCCCTTGTATGTTCATCATTTTTATTCAGAACTTGAGGTTCTTCAGCCGACTGAAATATACTTGAAACTTCGGAATATGGCAATGTTGATACATAATGATATTCGTCAATATGACCCAAATAAATATCAGTTGGTCGCTGTGTTGAAGATACAGCTCGTATCATACTGAACTGACCAAAATGTTCGTGTGACTCAGCAATAACAGCTTGTATAATCAAACCATCACACCATGTACCTTGCATAGACATACTATTAAGATATTGTAACCAAGAGTACTCTGTATTACTTTCAATAAATCTCTCTGGATTCTCTCTCATATATGCAATACCAGCAGCTCTAATATCTAAGTGACGACTTGGGTCACCATATAACTGATGAGATACAGCTCGAAAAAAGCAATCACCTGCACCACCAACATCAAGTGGCCTCAACTGAAAGTGTTGTAACCTTTGTTCTACTCGTACATATGATGGTGTTATGAATGCTTGATTGTTATTGTTTTGCACAGGACCTGGGTTTAATTCAACATCACCCGACATTAAAAGCTGTTTGTCAGAAACACAAAATTGCTCATATTTGACAAAATTATAATTGACAGTCATGCAAGGATTGTTTTGCTGTGTCAATGTTGTTCTGGATTTTAACAAAATTAGTGACAAGTACTGTAAACGTTAAAAAATCTGTTTGGTAATTCGTAGCTGACTTGTTTATAATAGATGACATAGGAGTAGACCTTCTAAAAACATGCTTAATAGTTTCTCGACGTTTCAACCTTTTTGGCATGATAGACTTATGCTTTCTTATAAAATAGTTTCCTTGGTCATTCAGTAGTCTTTTTCGTTCATGACTAAATGCATAAATCAAACGATGGATATAAGAAGATCTGGGTACATTCTTTTTGATATGCTTTCGAACCAACTTACGTATTTTTCTGCTTTTTGTCAAAAGACGAGACAGTTTTTTACATGGAATTCTGCTAGGTTCTCGATCACGACGACCAACATGGCGCTTGTATTTTACTTCGATCACAATAAATTTAGCATAACGAGATCTTCTTTCGTTTGTTGTATGAATTAGAATCTTGGATTTATTAACATCAGCAATAACTTGTACTGATAATCCAGAACATTTTGGAGTCTCATTTACAGGTAAAATATCAAGTGAAACAGGCTTATACGATGGCAACATGTTTCCTGATATATTATTATTAGGCAAAATATGTGAGTCATGATCATAGATGAAATACATATTTAATATATATGAAACAATAAATTGTTGAATAGCATCGACTTTATTTTGTATGACATCGCAATAAATAATACAGGCAATAAATGTTATAAAAAATATGGCAGTTACCTTTATATTAATAAGTCGAGTCTGTTCGGGCATCACAACAGCATATTGTTCACCTGTCACATCATCAATGTTATTCGTTCTTTGATTTACAGCATTTGAGCAACATGTTTCAGCACAATTCAGCAACACATTTAAGCATAGGTTTGATCGATTCAATAAAACATGTAAACATAGATTTGATCGAGTACACATCAGCGTACGGTTATCAAGATCGCGGACCAACCCGTTCCGAAATCGCTCGTCATCTTTTAGTGTGGGTCTACCGCGATCAGCGTGTGCGATTGTAAGCATTATGATCAAGATACTTACCAGCCACATTCCTTATGAATCTTATCACAAATTTACAATATTTCTTTGGATAGTTTGAGCGAACACTCGAGCAATAGTGACCAAAGAAGATGGCGCATAAAGAAGATGGCGCATAAGATAAGCACGCGGATAGCAGCCCTCCTCTCGCCCCCCCCCGTAATAATTGCAATTTGTCGACACGAAAAATAAAAAAAAATAAAAAAATACAGGAAAGCCACTGGAACCTAGACTCGGCTACCACCACAGGTGGAACCCGAGTAATAAACTTGACGAAATACACGGAACCATCTCAATCAATTTGTGTGATGTTACAGTCATCACTGAAACATGGCTGACCTCAAATGTTACTGATGATCTAATCAGAATGCCTGGCTTCGTACATGTTCGGAGAGATCACCCTGGTGACCAATGTGGTGGCGGACTACACTTTTTTGGCAAATAATATCGATTTTTTACATTTACAAGACCTTGACGACTTGAACTTTGAAACACAATGGTTCCTGCTCAAACTAAATCGCCTTCCAAGAGTAATCAACTCTATTACACTGGCTACGGTTTACCACCTTCCAAAGAACGATGATTACTTGTTGCAAAACCATATATTCCAGTGCCTTAATGCAGTAAATATCCAAATTCAGGAATCATGTTCCTCTTTCAAACTTAAAAAACTTGTTACCTCACTGATGCGTGGCCTTAAGTTTATTCTTCGTTGGCTAAATATCACCACAACGCAGAAATACTCCCTCCAATAGGGATGTCTGACCACTCTAGTATCCTTTTACAACCCACTTCAATGACTGCAACAAACCACCCTACCACTCGAGTACTAAAACGTTTATGCCGTCCATAAAATAAACAAGCCTTATCCTCATCCCTATCCCATACAAACTGGTATACACTATACTGCACTACTTCAACCGAAGATAAGTTTAATAAGTTCTCGAACATAATATCGAACATAATATTCGACAATATGGACACCCACCTTCTATTACGTAGTGTCAAACACAACCCAATAGATAAACCCTGGATAAATCCTGACATTGAAGATGCCATAACAAAACGACAGCGTGCTTGGGTTAAAGGCGACACCACGAAATATACATTTTATCGTAATAAAGTCCGACGAGCTCGCCGCTCATTCTACAATTCTATAGTCAAACATACACAAAACACTAATCCTAAGAAATGGTGGCAGAACGTCAAACTCTTAGCTGGCCTCTCCAATTCAAAACCGTTAACAAGCATCCTTCATAATGGCTAAACCTTGAAAGACAGATTTAACTGAGCACATTGCTGACTGGTTTTGCAACATCGTTGTTGACATCCCACCTTTAGATTTCTCTCCCAGGTACCTTTAGTTCCTGATGAATACATCATTTCCCCAGCTCAAGTCTCTGTCGCCCTTTCTAACATAAAAATCTAGAAAGCCATTGGCCCAGATCTTCAATGCCTCAATTTCTCAAGCCACGGTACCCCCTCTATGGAAGTCGGCTGATGTCCTTCCTTTGCCAAAGATCAAAAGTCACCGATCTCACTCACTCCTACGCTTAGTAAAATCCTGGAAAGCTTCGTCTTCAAATGGATGTCGGAACAGATCTCACCCCACATCGATCCTAACCAATATGGAAATGTAAAGAAATGCTCAACGACGCACACTCTCATTCATCTGATGCACCATTGGCTGTCCTCTACAGACTCCCCTGGTTCTAAAGCCTTTGACAGGATCGATCACGACATCCTTGTAAGAAAGTCACTGTTACTTAATGTTCACACTTTACTGATCAATTGGTGTGCTGATTTCGTTCGTGGCCGCTATCTACGTGTTAAATTGTGTTCATATAAATCGTCCCTCAAGGAACGAAACTTGGTCCTTTACTCTTTTTGGTGATGATCAACGATTTGACTACTAGATTTCCTATGTACAAGTTTGTTGACGATTGTACCATCTATGAAGTTGTTACCGCAGATTGAACAAATGAAAAAAAGAGCAGTAAAGATTATTCTGCCCAACCTGTCATCTTACAGTGAGAGACTTAGGTTCCTGAAACTGGAAACTCTAGCAGACCGAAGACAGCACCTTTGTCATAAATTTTATAGATCTATTGTTCTCGATGATACCAACAAACTAAATAAAACTCCTCCCTGTACCTAAAGAACATTCATATTCTCTAAGAGCCCCAAGAACCTTTCCGTTATTTAAATGCAACACTGACAGGTTTTCTAAATCGTTTATTTGTCAGGCTTTAAAATTATGTGACAGTTGTACCCAGGATTAGACAAACTCGAGGATAAAACTATATATTAATGTTACTTTTTAAATGTAAATAAATTGTTATACTTGTATTAAGACTTTTTAGCTTATTTTAATTTAATATTATGTAAATTTCATTTCTATCTTATCTTATGTAAATTCAAGTTTTTTGTGTTGCGCTTTTAGCGTAACATACAAGTTGATTCTTAATTAAATCAAATTTTAATTTTTGCATTGATTTGTTTTGTTCTTTATAAAGCATGTTTATTCAAATGCGCAGTCATATTTCAATGACTTTACAACTATAGTGTCATTACTACATGGAGGAAACATTCATACTGTTACTATTGTTTAATTTGATTTTATTAGTATTGCTATACCCTGATGTGGGGTTTTTGGTTATAACGTTTAGTAGAGATTATTATAATGGCATGTTACAATACACAATACTTGTCGTTTCTATTCAAAAGCAACTCTGAATGAAAGACACTGTATTAAAATAAAGGTCCAAGCCACAACAATCAGATTGATCCATTGGGTTAACCCCAGCCTTCAATCTATCCAAATCATGTTGACCAAGAGCAAGGTAAACCTTGCTGTAAACAACAGGAACTTATACTCTTTCATTCTCTGTGATTTGGCCATTCCATTCAGCTTGTGGTAGTGGTCCATTCCAATCGATACCATACGTTTCGTACTAAAAGCATATTATAATCTGAATATCTATCTGTATCTTATATATATATATATATATACATATATAATAAAGTAGTGTTTTGCGTAGGCAGTGTGAAAATACAAATAGAAATTATAGAACGGTTGATAATTATACTGCCAAATAGCGTTTAGTCTAAAGTTTCGAGCGAAGGCCCTTCGTCAGAGATAATATACGTGAAACATTAGACAACACATATTCCGTTATTTGGCATTATATTAACCGTTCTATATTTCTATTTTTACACTGCCTATGCAGCACACTTATTATATAACAGACAGACAGACATATATATAGTTTTTACACTCCAAATAGTTTCAATTCAAAAGTTCATGTTGCTGTAAGTTTGATTACATACATGTTCAAATGTTTCCTGTGCCACTCTAAGATTAGAATGAGCAACACTGTTCATTCCCATCAACCACAATTGCATTGGTGTTCGATTACCAGCAGATGAAATACCATGGCGGTTCCATGCTGCAACAAAATTCTCCAAAGCATTGTTGGACAAGTGAAGAGAGAACATATGAACATCATTGTTCGGATCAATTGGTAAAAGAGGTTATAAAAGACAAAGGTTGTTTGATAATAAACATCTCTCCAGAGTCTTTCAATCCTGATCGTACACTCTTTCCAACAATCGTGCTTCCTCTGCCAGGGCCTTGTTATATATATATATATATCAATATGCCAGAAACGAAACAATCAATTCAAACCGCCAAATTTCGCGAGGAAGTGAGAGAAACCACGCGAAGCGTCCTCTACTGAAAAGAATACAAACATTGGAAGCAGACCTAGAGAAAGTTTCATTACAAGCTAATGAGAATGATCAATATTCCCGTAAATACAATTTGCTGTTTGTTGGTCTAAATGAAACCGAAGGCGAGGTCTGTTGATAAAACTGTAAACTTCTGTAAGGAAAAGTTGATGTCGACATTGATACTAAAGAGATAGATCGTGCCCATCGCCTTGGCACGAAAACCTCAAACTGTGCGAGACCCATGAAAATTTTAAAAGGTACCAACTATTATATTAATGAGGAACTGACAAAGTTTAATATGAAGTTGTTTAAACTCGCTCATGAAAATAATAGTTATATCAGTTTGGGCTTCCGATGGGAAAATATTAGTATGCAATTTTGATGATAAAATATTACGAATTCGCCAAATAGGATTTTACTAACTGGTTTGGCCGTTCCAATGAGTGGTCAAAATGCAGATACATATTCCGAAGATGGTTGAAATTTTGGAAAACCTGGTTTTTAGTCAAATTAACTAAGTCTATGGTGACTATACGCCTTATCAATTGTCCTATTTACCAGTACATTTCTTCAATCTACAGTTTACCTCAGTGAATGTCGCAGTGATAGCTGCCAACGGAACTCTTGACCCGAACTGCCGTGCGTTGCTACCAATGCCAAGGATATGGACATTTCTCCCGCGACTGTGCCAGTTCTTTAAACTACCAAGGGGTGTCTTGAGAAACAGGGCAGTAGATCATCCTGAAGCAAGTAAGACCTGTAGTAACAACTTTAATGGTAGTGTTTGTAATGACAGTTTGCCTGTGCATCCATTTGTGGAATGTTACATTGATGGTGTACGAGTCAGTGCACTTCTAGTCACAGGATCAACGAGATCGTTTATTTATGATAAGATTCACGCTATTGATTTTGACTGTCTTTGGTTAGATAAATTACCATCAGAGCAGTGTACTTCAATTACAGGTGCGGACTTAAATATCTTAGGGGAAGTTGCAGGAAGTGTAACATTTGTCCACCAGCGACATATCTATAATGGTAGTTTTCTTGTAAGTAACAATATACGCTACAACTGTTTTGGGATAGGACTTTATTATGCAACATCATTTAGGCGTGTGAGGGAATTTTTGGGAGGGTCAAAGCAGTTATCAGTTGGGTCCACGGGAAAACCCCAATACAGACGGAGCATCCCGCAGTGAGGGTACAATCGAATGGCGTTATGATTTCAAGTAAACACTCCCCAAAAACACTCTCGCTGGGAAAGTGCTGTGCTTGTGCAATCTCAGTTGAACAGTGTTAAGAAAGTAATCTTGGGCGAAGCAGTGGCAATTCCGGCTCAGATGGAAATGATTGTTGAGGGCAAGGTACAGTATGGTGGCCTAGGCGTGCCATAAGAAAATTCCTTACTTTCATGAAATTTTTTTTTTTTAATTTTTTTAAATTTATTTTTTAAATTTATTTGAAATAAAAAAAAAAAAAAATTGTTGCATGGCCTATCTGTGCCATAGCAGTTTGGAAAAAAAAAAGAAAATACCTTCCATGGCTTATCGCGTAGGCTACAATATTTCGACATAAAGTTCACCAACTATGACTTAGGTATCAATGATGTGAAAGAAGCTGTTCAGAAAGAAATGGAGGGCCCAGGGCGACTTCTTGGCTATCGTGCCATGCAGCAGAAGGTGCGGGAGGTTCATGGGCTCAATGTACCTCGGGATGTTGTATACGCTGTCATGGGAGAGGTTGCTCCAAAAGGGCTAGAGGCAAGAGGAGGTGTGGGTAAAGCAAAGTGGCCCCGAAAAACCAATACTTTTATCACCGGTGTAAGTACACATTTTTCTTCGACACATTGAGCACTCAGCAGTGCATCGACCCTAATGATTTTGACATTTCATATTTTTACCACTTCAAAGGGTGCAGACTGCACCATGTCTCTGGACGGACATGACAAGATGTGCGGATACCAGAAGGCTATGTTCCCGTTGTGTATCTACGGTGGGCAAGACACATACAGCGCTCGAATGAACTTCTTACGGATCTGGACGTCAAACAATAATCCTAAGATTATAGGGAAATTCTACTTGGAATATCTGCATGAAAGTAGAGGTATATCGGAATGTCATAGTAACGCATGAAAAAGTGACAAAAACGGACTGCTGACATTTTGATCCTTACATAATTATTTGTTCTTACATATTTTTTTTAACCAAACAGTGTTGCCATTAACAATACGTGTAGACAAAGGAACAGAAACTGGTATTATGGCCACAATGCACAGTTTCCTCCGTGGAAAACTTGAGGATTTAGATGACCCGACCGATAGTGTCCTGTATGGCCCCTCAACCCAGAATAAAATAGAGCGATGGTGGTGGGAACTTCTGGATAGAATGGAGAGGTTCAAAGGCAATTATGACTCAAATGACGAAACAGACAGGTATTCTTTGTGCTCAATGCAGTAAATTATTGCTACTTTAGTAAATACTAACAACAAAGTTTACTGGCCTTTGGAATACATTCATTATGGCAACAGTGGAAATGGTGATATGAAATATGGCCCAATGGGCATGTTAGACAGTTGGAATTAGAAAACCTGCTCACTTGTCCAATATAATACAAAGGTTTTTAATTTTTTTTATTTATTAATGTTATACATGTATGGAGAACCTAGATCTGGACAACATATAATACTGTACAGGTATATGGTCAGTATTGTGACATTTTGTGTACATATATTCTAGTTAATTTCAGTTGCTGTTTACATACTGTTTTGGTAGTGTTCACAATTTTCATTTTTTAAAACTTGTCTTGAAATGCAAATTGTTTTGATGGTGTTCACAATTTTTCATTGGATATTTCATGACCAGGATAATGATTTATTCATGACACACATCAGATGGTTTGTAATTGCCATGGCAACAGAACATGTTCATTCTTTATTTGAAGACACAGTTACTGTTTATGTTTGATATATTAAAACCATTTTTGTTATTTATATTTTATAATCATCTTTAACAACTTCACATGAAAATTATTTATAAAAGAGAGATGTACAAATGGCAACACATATGCAGTGAATCAAGTTCACAGCTTTGACCTTTGACACAGTTGCTTGGTTTGATAATGTCAATGTTACAATCACAATGTACACTGTCGATTGAGGAATGTGGTTAAAGCAATGTTATGTTGGTGGACATTAGAAGAACGGTAATTTCTTTGGCTGCATGATCTACAGTCACTTGATTTGATAATGTCAATGTTACAATCACAATGTACTCTGTCGATTGAGGAATGTGGTTAAAGCAAAGTTATTTTGGTGCACATTGGAATAATGGTAATTTATTTGTTTGCATGAATGACAGTCGATTGATTTGATATCGATTGGTGGACATTGGAATAACGGTAATTTCTTTGGCTGCATGATGATATTTTAAATGGCCATAATATGCTAATGATGGAAATTATGCCAATGAAGTTCTGTCTCTGTTGACTTTGTCGACTGCATTGAGCATCGATGTGGACTGCGTTGATTAGCACTTTACTCCACAATCCAGTGTTAATTTATCTCTTTCAAGATATAATACCAGTTATGTCAAAGTCATTTAATAGCAGAGCGTAGTACTGGGTAATTAATTGGTGGTTGATGGTTTGACCAACTGGCATAACTTCAACAGCATGTCACATACAGTCCCAATGCAGGCATATAATGTATAAATTGGTAGTTGACGGTTTAATAGATAGTCCAACTGACAAATCCAACTGTGTTGTCATAGAGGCCCTTTACTTCAGATGCTAGTGTTAATGAGTTTGCTGTTTCATTAATACCATATTATGTCGATGTTATTATGTCGATGTTATAAGGTCATTTAATATATACACCACAGTATTAAATAGTTGGTTGGTGCTGTAACTCACAACTTCAACTGCATAAATATTGCTGAGGCTTTTCATGAATCTACCAGATCTTTACTAGTTTTGTCTGAAATATGAAACAGAGATAAAATAAGTGGATTAAAAAGCAATCAAGCTATGCATGGATAGGAACTTTGCAATATTAAAGAACAGTTACATAGAGATTCAGTACATTTTTTACTTACATTAATTTGTTGTCCCATGGTTCAGGTTGTCCAGGTGTTCTAAGTCCTTTTCAGGACAGATACACTGAGTATAGGACGGTGCGTCATCCAAGTACAAGTGCAGCGTAACCGCACTAATTCAGGGGTGAACCATTAGAAATCTATGGGAGAGGAGTAAAAAAATAGTTCTAAGCATTTCATCCTATGAAATTAACTCTGCAGGATTTGTTTTTGGACAATAAAGGAATAACCATTATTTATTAAAGTTGTAAACAGTTTGCCAGTGTATTCTCTTATTATTGCCTGCAGGATTTTTTGATCACTTTCCCTTACGCAGGAATTGTCACCCTCTCCCTGCAAGATGTCCAATGGCCCACCCCTTATTGATAAAATATGGTTTGTGAATGCATATAGATGTACAATACAGTAGGTGTAAGATAAACTTGCTTGATAACAATTGCCAGAAAGAATTGGATATAACTAAATGTACCAGTAATTAATAATATATTATTTCAATTAATGTGACAGATATAATTAATACTCCGTAGTTGCAATATTGTACTATGATTTTAATAGCATCATGATCAGAATAACACATTGACTACATAATTGTCAATTATTTGAAACACTGTGGATCTAACATACACATGGTCTAATAAGCTACCAGAAGATATAAATGTAGGTTTTGTTACGATCTGAGTGTAATTGAGAGATTCCATTAAAGATTTTAGGGGTTGAACTTGATTGTCCTTCAAATAATTAATATTAAAGTCACCAATAATCATGTCAATTGTATAACTATTAATGACATAACCTAAACAATCTACATACTGTAAGATGTTGAAGGCTTGCTTTCGATACAACAAAAGAAAAGTTCTGTTTTCTTGGGATTGACTGTTAACCACATCAAATTTTAGTGCATTTAGTGAAGGGAAATATTCATGGTGTTTGATTTCTACAGTATTTCTAGTGCAAAGTGCCATACTCGAATATTTATTAGTATCATGTCTTGACAGTGGAGTTTGAAAGGACTGAGATTATTTAAAATGTCATTGTCAAAATCCTGAGGTACTAGTTGGGTTTCAGTAAGAGCTATGATGTCACTATTGAAAACTCTTGAATCAAATTTAATACCATTTTATTGGTATTCTACTGGGTTCACGATCACGATGACGAAATTGACAAACACTATCGAGTTGTGTAAAAATATTTTTATGAGAACAAGCTTTACCAAGCCCATGGGTAAGGAAGGTTGAACGTCTTGACCGTCGATGTATTAAGGATTGGGTTTTAACAGTACAGGAATATCGTCTACAGTTACGTTTATCATGCAGGTTTGTTTGTTGATTCACGTCATAATTCATGTCATTTTTTTTCGAAGATTGGCAAGATTTATGGCAAATTTTTAAGCATGATTTTATAGCATGATTATAGTACCGGAAGGTAGTTTTAGATTCGTGGAACGGCCCGGTTCGAAATAGCTCAACATGTTTTAGTGTAGGCCTACCACGAATAAGTGCAGGGTCATGCGAAGTGAGCGTATTAAATGATGCAGGATATTGAATATTTCTGACCTTAGACATGTCTTTTAAAGAGATACTTCTCAAATCTTCTCTTTACTGTATCAATGATATCTGGCTGCTTGAACTCACGTCTATGTTTAGAAGATCCGTTTACGTAATAAATTTCAAGTTTATACTAGTTTAATACCAGGTTTACTACAGGCCAGTGATTTTCCCCATAATATTTACTTATCAAGATGAATCAGTTTTCACGTGCACTTATTTATCAGATTTGTTGTAAACAAATGTCGAAATGTACCGAATGATAGCCGAACCTTGGCCGAATCAAGTCTAATTGCTAAAAATAACAAAAAGACAGGATGTTACGTCATATGCCTGGTCATATTGACTTGTGTCAGTCGCGTGGTGGCTATTCGCAGGGCTATTCGAGTTTCTTTTGGTCAGGAATTGCGTACGGAAATGGCTGGAATGTCTGGAAGAGTTATAAAAATATGCAAATGCAGGATGTAGAGGGCTACATCCATGATGTGTCAAGCATTAAAACACCAACGTCTGGAAACAGATACTTTGATTTTACGAATCAAGAACGTGTTGACACCACACGTATTGTATGCTTTAGTCCAGGAAAACGTGAATCGGTCAAGGAGAAAGAAACGGCCAAGTCTCCGGTACGAATCCTCAGTGTCAGCCCACAAAAACAAATACCAACCTGACACTGTTGAGTATAAGATGGGCGGAAAATCGAAGTGGTTAACACCAGAAATGTGCCATTTCCGTGGGCAGAAGTAATCGGAAAACAGCCGAAGCAAGTTTCCATTGGCGACATCATTTTGTCCAGCAGCGCAGGTGACGTTGTCTCGTTGAAGGCGAAAGTGTACTCGAAGGGTGAAATGGAAACGCAATGCGAAAAAGTCTGAATATGTGCAATTTAGTTCTAGCTGATGCTACGGGCGCAATCCCAGCCACCATTTGGGAGAGCATGATCAATCAGGTCTCAAACGGAGTTTCATATGATTTCAATAAGTTTAAGATAAATTTCTTCAACAACAAATGTCTAAACGGGACACCAGATGGCGAGATAACCGAAACCAAAGTTGTTGAAGTGCCATCAGAAATTGTTCCTGCTGCAGAGCTTATACCGAAAGTAAAGCAAACAAAAGAAGCAAATGGTCGAATTATTGGCGTTGATGTGGCACTTTCATTGGTTTGTATTAGCTGCAAGGGCAAAAACGTGGAGTCAGATGATATGGATAAATTTGTTGAATGCCTATCATGCAAAACATGCATGCTGAAATAATTCCTAAAGCCGACAGTTAGTGCGAATCTCATCATAATTGATGAAAACGGCCAAAATGTAGGCCGTTTTCATTGTTCTGGTGCAGTGCTAAATGTAATGTTCGAGTGTATCAAGGGAACGGAAAATTACAACATTGACGAAACTGATGCCAGCAAGTTATCGCGGAAACTGATTACAGAGACACTCCTTTTAGTGAAAAAGGCATCTTTCAAACTTCTAATAGAAGAAAGTGTAATAGCATCGATGCAAGTTGCCAAATAACTGTTGAACGTATGGCTAACTGGATGCAAAAAGCATGTTGGGTTTAAATTTGTTTATTGATTTACTATTGGTAAATGAGAATGGAATTGTATCGGTGGCAGTTGCCGAATAACTCTCGAACTTATGAATAACGTTGTAACATAATGTTGGGTTTATATTTGTTAATTGTTATTGGTTTACAGCATCCCAGAGGTCTAAATTAAGGGTTGTATTAAGCCTGGTTTCCATATGGTTGTAACTGTGTCGTAAATGTCGCAGAGATAGAGTCAAGACTCTATCTCTGCGACATTTACGACACAGTTACAACCATATGGAAACCAGGCTTTAGGATAAAAAGGCATTCTTTGAACTTGTATAAATATGGAAGAAAATGTAATTGCATGGGTGGAAGTTGCCAAATAACTATTGATTCTGGAACTTATGACTAACTGGGTGCAATATATTGTTCATCACAAAAAGCATGTTGGGTTTATATTTGTTAATATTTTCTGGCTTACACCTAACCAGAGGTCTAAATTTAATGTTGTATTAGGATGAAAGCTTCATGCATTGGGTTAAGCATTAGGGCCTGTTCCTATGAGCCGGGCTGGCCCAGTAAACCGGGCTAGCTCGCTTTGCCAGGCCAAGATGTTATTTGTTTCATATGAGGAGGGCTAGCCGCCTCATATGATATATTTGCTTTTATTTCGCAAAATGCTATTTTTAATGACGGAAACTGCTTCAGAAGTCTTAATTTTGTTGATTTATTTGTTTTGAATTTCAAGGTGCTTTCTATATAGAAGTATATATAAGTTCTTTATATATAGAATAAAGCATGCGTTGTGACATGATTTCCATCCCGGTTTGCCGGGCTGGCCCGCTAAGTGCGTTCATTTGAGTCCGGGAAGGCGAGATCTCGCTCAAGCGGGAGCCCGGCAAACCGGGATGGCCCGGTTCCCATGTGAATCAAATCACGACAACATATAAAAACAATATACGAGGCGAGATCTCTCCACTTGCGAGTCAGCCCGGCTCATGAGAACAGGCCCTTAGATGTGGATTAAATACTTTTTGTAAAGCAACTTGTTGACATTTTTAATTAATTGCATACTGCAAATTCAATTAAGCCCTCCCCCCCTCAAATAAGTCCCCCACTATAGACCCCTTAATGCCTTGTTTACATTTTGCTGGCAGATAAATTCGATTGTACAAATGAAAATGTTCTGCGTATTTCTACAATAATAACAAAGCTGTCCTGAAAGCTTTTAAAATACTATTTGCCTGCAAGGCAAGGGGCTCTGTTAAACACCCTCCTCGTATTAAGCAGACCCTATTTACACAAAAACATGTCTTGATTAGTATAAATTATATCATTTATGGATAATAAGTCCCCCTAAAAGATGCATGGGAAAAAATAGACCCTCCCCCAGGGGAGATGCTTAATTGAGAGTTTACAGTTAAAATCTAAAATTATATGACTTTTATAATATACTGTTATTTCATTTCATGCAGTTTTACAAATACTAAAGTTACCTCAATACATACAATGCTTTCCCATGTAGCGTTTATTTCATGGGTCTCATCAGCATATTTACCTGTCCTTTGCAACTTGTCTTTGTCAATGTTTATCGACTTTCTCTCATTTATAACATTCTTCAGGTTCACAGGTTTTGAATAGCATAGTGACACATTTAAGCAACATTTAAGCAACATTTTTGGCATATTAAGATTGTTTTCGAGTTTGTAATGAAGTTTTTAAGTTGCTCCTTAAGATCGCGGACCAACCCGTTTCGAAATTGCTCGTCTTCTTTTAGTGTAGGTCTACCGCGATTGGCGTGTGCAGTTGTAAGCATAGTGAGCATATTCACGATCAAGACAGTTATCAGCCACATCGCTGATTAAGTTAGCCAGTCACTTCCAAGAGTACAACTTGATCAAAGGCGAAGCTGTCGAAAAGAAAGGACTTGGCTTTACAAGCTGGGGCAAGGGTGAAGACCCTGGGTACGAGTTATTGCGCAATTTTGCAAATTTGTGGAATCCCAAGAATAATACTATTAAGACTATTAATACGAACAATGAAGCTGGATTTAAAACTCCGTGGAACTACAAGTGCAACTACAAGGGATGCGAAATGAGGACTATGTGGCCATATCTTAGCTAATAATAATAATAATAATAATAATTAAACAGGGAGTCAGGTGTTGGAACGATGGACACCAAATTTTGCGAGACAAGTGAAGAGTGT
Source organism: Chrysogorgia sp. JL179-B06 (assembly GCA_035772405.1). Classification (NCBI taxonomy): domain Eukaryota; kingdom Metazoa; phylum Cnidaria; class Anthozoa; order Scleralcyonacea; family Chrysogorgiidae; genus Chrysogorgia; species Chrysogorgia sp. JL179-B06. Next base: position 1,866,212 of record JAYKKM010000250.1, read on the forward strand.
AGCACCTAAGAGGGTAGGCAAGAAACCGGCACGCTCCTCTCCAATGAAATGTAGCATCCGCAGACAACATGACCTTCTACACAACAGGATGACACCTTCAATGTTGTTGCCATGTCACATTGTAAGGTAACCACATGCTATTGTTGTTCTACAAAATTTCGGCAAGCAGGCAAAGATCCTCCACCACCACCATCGGACATTCTTCTGCGGCGAAAGGAGTATAGAGTATATATAAATAGAGAATCTAATGCCTTAAAAACCATTGCGAAGCAGGAGTTTGTATATTATCATGTTCGAAAGGCTTGCATCCTCAAGAAAAACGAGACAATCGATCATTCAACCATCAATATTCCAAGAGAATCGCTCGAAACACTAGGGAGCCTCCAAGGCTCATCTTACAAAAGAATTTGGACTTCAATTTGTTGATATTTAGACGTTTGTGACACTATATATTTGTGACACTATATATTCTAACTGAAGTGCGTTGTATAGATGCCTCGAATGTTAGACATATACATCACATGTGATATGCAGAGAGTTTGTTATGCATATACAGTACTTTGCGTATGATACGAGTATACTTTGCATAGGTTATGCTAGCCAGGGCCTATTTTAGTGTGCAGTATTGCACACTTTGTGCAGTATTGATTGAAAAGTTTGCAGCATTGAGTTTGAAAGTGTCTAGTATTGACAATTTGAAGTTTTCAACTTTATATTAGAAGTATGAGAATGGTGTTAAGGCATTAAGCAAAATGGCTGATGGCACATGGGCCGCTGATGGTAATTATCATTTGACATTTTGATTTTTTAGTTGTTACACCCAATTGTGATTGAGGAACGGTTGATTATTCAGAATTTTCCAAAATTAATTGATTAATTTTTTTGATTAATTTTTTATTTATTGATTTTTTTATTAGATCTGATTCTGATCTGAGTTTATTTTGTGCTGAATGCAAAGAGAGCCAGGAAACTACTATGAAAAAAGAATATTAGCATTGTATGATTTTTATTATGGTTTTCAAGTTTTAACATTATGCCTGCACATGCAATGGTTGCTCTAAAGCTACAATCAGAAGCCACGCCTTCACGGTTCAGCTGAAAGTAGAACTTGATATTTCAACTCCCCTCCCCCTGATCAATGTTGATTCTGTGTAAATATTGGATGCGTTTAGCACTTGGCAATCATTAATGAGCAACATTGAAATGGGGGAGGGGATAACATAAAATTAAGTTGTATTTTATATCCGCTTTCCAATGCGTGTCGTATTCCTTACTGAAAATATTTGAAGTGTCTCAACATTTATGCACGCGATTGTAGTGTCTCAAGTTATAAAGTGACCTGATTTCGAGGCCTATGTACACACCAGCCAAACTTGGTGCCCTAGCTCTCTTAAGTGTGCAGTATTGAAATTTTCGTACAATAGGCCTGGGTTATGCATACACAAAAACTTTGCATATGATATGCGTATACTTTGTATGATATACGTATACTTCACATAGGTTACAGATAAGCATATGTCGTAAATAGCCTCCCTTTGTTTTCAATACGACACTTCACTTGATTTTACTCTTTTATTCACTATACTAAACTTTGTCTCCACGCTTCACTCTAGCCTCACGTCAGACGTCATAAATAATATACTATTTACAAGGTCTGCCACTCTCCAACGCTCTTCCCCAATATAACTTCTAAGAATATATTTTATCCTACTCCTGGAGATTGGCTTGTGGTTCAACTTAAACAATCTCAAGTAAATGTTTCTGAAAGTTCAGCTATACATAATTTACTCAGCATAAACTGTCCCAGTCTTCGTCTTCTGCTAACTCCTGAATTTTCTGACTTGCAGCAGTTGCTGCCTGTCTCTTCGGTCGGAATGTTTTCGCTTCCGGACTAAGCTTCGTTGGCGCAGGTTCCTTCTTGCGTGAGAGTTCAACGGAAATAAGTGCTGAATTGCTCGTTCCAGTTGTGACTTGCCGGTACGGACTTTCGCCACTCTGATTACACCGTCGTTTCCTGCGATTGACTCCTCAATGACCCTCAATGGCCATTTCCCACGATTCTTTTCATCGGTTTTGAGAATCACCATGTCTCCAACAGCAGGTACTGTTCCTTTAGATCCAGCTAGGTTTCGATAACTTTCTCTCAAACTACGTAAGTATTCCTGTCTCCATCGTCTCCACATTGCTTCCTTACACTTTAACAGGTGCTTCGCTCTTCTTCTTAGATCCTTGTCCTCGATTCGATGAGGTTGAAGTTCTGGCACAGTGTTACTGTTCAGTGTTAGAATAGGAAGTTGAATATCGTTCTCCACATATCCCAAGGGGCGGTTGTTCAACACGATCTCCACATCTAAAAGCACTTCTTCGAGCTCTTTCCATTTTAAAAACCCTTTTCCGATGGTTTTATTCAAAGTAGTTTTAACCAGACCAATGATACGTTCAAATTGGCCACCCCACCATGGGGCACGGCTCATGTTGAATTGCCATGCTATCTGGTGCACTGATAAGAAATTCTGAATCTTCTCATCCATTTTGCGGCTCCAATGAACGTTCCTCCATTATCTGAATAGATTGTTGCAGGTCTACCTCGACGTCCAATGAAACGCTTCAGGCTCATGAGGAACTCTGTAAGTTCCAAACTGGGCAAGAGGTCTATATAAATGCCTCTTGTTAAACTGCAGGCATACAGTAAAACATAGGATTTCCCCTCGTCCTTTTCTCCGTCTTTTTTTTTGGCGGTATCGTATGGGACCAGCATAGTCCACTCCAATTACCTGATACGGATTGATTCCTTGGGTACATGTGGTTGGTAAAACACCTGTAGTTGGTGTTGGATATGCTGATACTGTGAATCTCTTGCATCCATTGCATCTCTTCCTGACCTTTCTAACCATTCGCCTCAGTCGGTGTATCCAATATTTCTTGCACACTTGAGTCATTGTCATACCGATGCCGCCATGTAAGGTTAACACATGGGCTTCTTCCACAATTTTCTGAGCTAGGATATACCGTCGGGGATGAAAACCAATGAAAAAACCAATTCACTTTCAACAAATCGTGGGGCAAGTGGAAGTTGTAAACTGCAGTGAAACCGATATGGACATCACAGAGACAGCATCCATGAGTGACACTAATGCTGATAAGTATAAAAGACCAAGTATAAAATGCAGAATAGGTATAAAATGCAGACTAAAACTGCAGACTTGGTGTAAAATGCAGACTTGGTGTAAAATGCAGACTGCGATAAAAACTCCCCTTGAGTTTCACAACACGAGGTTCAGCAAATTCGACAAGGATTCCAATCACTTACATTTTGTTGATTACGAAAATGACCGCTGTCCAGTGGTAACGTAACAAGACCATGTGAGACACGGGGAAGGCTAAAAGGGATGATTCAAACCTTTGTTTTTTATTTTTCGTTAGGTTATGGATAGCTACGGTTAGGGCTAGGTTTAAGGTTAGGATCAAGGTTTGGATCAAGGTTATGGTTGGGGTTAGGATTAAGATTGAGATTAGGGTTAGGATTAGTAGTTCTAAAAATGTAAAGGTCCTTTTAGGGGACACAGGGTTTGGTTATAGTTAGGACCTGATGTTTATGGTTGTCCTTATACAGACTATTGACTTGTTCTACTTCGGAGTCAACATATCCAGATATAATCTTACTTAAACTAACAAGACTGGTTAAAATGGTTGTCATGGTAACCAAATTGCCATATATATAGCAACACAATTTGAATAAATTACAAAAATATTGTGTATGTATAAACTATAAGGTACAAACCTTACAACTAAAATGTCTATATCAACTAAAATATTATTTCTTTGTACCGATTGACCATAGAAACTAATGGTATGGTTACCATGGCAACCACCACTTTGCCGATATAAATATCACTAATGGTTTCAGCATATGTCGTTACTCATATATTTGTGCCAAATTTTATTGTGTAATTGCTAAAATAAGTATTTTGATACTAGTGATTGACCACATAATTTGATGGTGAGTATGGTTACCACACAATTATAAATACACCAATGGATTTGGTATATGTTTTTACCCATGTATGCCAAGTTTTATTGTGTTTTGATTAGTGATTGCTAAAATAACCTAAAATAAGTATATATTTTGTGTTAAAATGTTTGTATTTGGTGCCATATTGCTGCTATATGGTTTTATGTACCAAATTATTCTCTATAACTTTGGCTATAGTGGATCTTTTTAGGTGAATATATCCTATCTGAAAATTTGACTGTCCTGCATGAAATGTTGTTGGTCTATAATCGTCAGAATTTTGTCACTTAACCATACGAATAACCACTAACCCCCAAACAACCCTGCCGAATGAGTTTTCTAACCCCCGCCTTTAAAGTGTACCTCGATTCCCTTGATGATCAAGTTAATGTGACTGACAAGATTTCATGCTCATCCTCGATCATTGCCCGGGCAAACCATAATCAACAAAATGTCAGTGATTGGAAGTCTTCGTAGGAAAGGCTCTGCTGTATTCCTTGTCGAATTTTCTGAACTTCCGTGTTGTGAAACTCACGGTGAGTCTTTATATCGCAGTCTGCATTTTACACCAAGTCTGCAGTTTTAGTCTGTATTTTATATCTATTCTGCATTTTATACTTGGTCTGCAGTCTGCGGTCTGCAGATTATACTGACCGCAATGAAGAGGCACTTGCTGACTACGAAGATGGAATTTCAATTGCGATATTGAAAGTTTTCAAGAGTTCAAAGTTCTTTCCCACCCAGATAGAACTTGACTGCTGTTATCGAATTAACAAGTCACACAATCTAATTATTTTAGAAAAGTTCGAACAGTGGTTAAAGAACGTCAGAATTGACAAAGAAGCTGCATATCAAACACAACTTGCTAATGATATTCTATCGATTCGCAGATGGTACAAAGAGTCAATAAGACATGGGAACGGCAAAGTACTCCAAGCAATTTGGATGATTTGTCCAGCAATATATGCGCAAGTCGGAAAGTTTAATTACAGAGATGAAAGCTTTTCACACATCGTTAATTTTTCGCACAAATGGCCTCTTGCATATCGATTGATGTACCGACAAAACAGAACTGTAAACGTTAATGGAAGAGCTGGAAGACAACTGGCTGGAGATGAATGGGTAGAGGAACACTTGGTCCGTCCAGTGAAAACATATGCGAAGGCCCAAACATAATTTTCAGTACTTGAGATGATGTCTTGTTCTTCAAATATTCTTGAAATGAACAAGAAGCTGTACACCAGCAAGGAAGCATTTGACATCCATGGGACAAGAAAGCATCGCACCCCACCCTCTCTTTATGACCAACTGAAGGTTGCACAGTTCGCTATACAGGAAGAATGGTTTGAAGAAAAGGGAAGAGAAAAGGGTTTTTTACCTTTTAATTATTTTAACTCATTAGGAAATTTTCTGTGAAGGAAAGAATCAAACTCCTTTTTTGCCTTTTCATCTCCTTTCTTAATCGGATCTATATATTTATCTGATACAGACTCTCCTTTTAATTTTTTGTCTGCCCAAGGATATTTTTTTATATCCTTGGGCAGACAAAAAATTTAAAAAAGGAGAGTCTGTATCAGATAAATATATAGATCCGATTAAGAAAGGAGATGAAAAGGCAAAAAAGGAGTTTGATTCTTTCCTTCACAGAAAATTTCCCAATGAGTTAAAATAATTAACCACTATTGTAACTTGGTGATGCCTGCGGATGAGGCTAGTAATGTAATATATACATGCACACAAATGTTGGCATCCTCAGATACATGATAATGCTCAGGCCATAATGCATAAAACAAGATGTAGCCACTGTAAATTGTGAGGCATTGTCAATTTTATGTAATGTGAATGAAATTAATACTTGTAATTCTTAGATTATAAATAAGAGTGATATACATATACATATATATATATATATATATTTATACGACTCGAGCTCATGGTATAATTGTTAATATATATATATATATTTATTATTACTAAGATATACTAGGATATCACCTCACATCCTAGCAGTAGAGAAAAAATAGAATGGCAACATGTTTTTTAAGACGAAAAAATCTAAAAATGATGGGGTTTTATAAAGAAACCCTGAACTGACTATGTGTTTGGCTATATAATAAAACAATTATACCATTTGCTCTTGTTGTATATGAACTAATAGCCAACTCGGCGCTTCGCACCTCGTTGGCTATGAGCTCATATACGACTCGAGCTCATGGTATAATTGTTAAATATATATATATATATATATATATATATATTAATATATATATATATGTGGTATATATACAGCAACAATATATTGAATGATAAAATATGCAATAGAATAATAATAATAAGACATTAAACATGTGACAGTATGTTTGCTGATAACCCAGTGGCCCTCAAAACACTAACTGAATAGATATGGCAGTCTGTCATGTCCTATACTAATTACAGCTGCCTGAGTTTTGTCACATATTACAGCTTCCCAAGTTTTGTCACATAATTAATCTAGCATTGAAATAAAGTTGAATACTCAATTTAATTTGAATGATATATAATAATTGTGCTGCACTATAGGCACTGTAGACTGTAGAAATACAAATAGAAAACTATTAAAAGGTTGGTGTACTGCGAAATAGCATGCATATATTATTTCAGCAATCACCAACCTTTTAGAGTTGACAATTTCATTTGTTGTTTTACAAACCTGCAGCTGGTTGTGCAAGTAACTTTATATGACCATAGTCACTAGAATTAAGGTGTCTGGAAATGTGGCCAAAGTCTTGACTTTGTTCTATGTTCTTGTTCATGTTTATGCAAATGTGTGCACTTTCACACTTACTGATTGTATTTTCAGTATAGCAGTATATAATAGGTGTGTGCTCCTACATGGCATCCTCAACATAAATCGCAGCTTATTGTTAGCCGCTTTGATGTTCGCTGCATTTCCAGACAATCTAATTCTAGTGACTATGATATGACACATCTGATTGGCTGTTTATTACAACAGGAGTTTTGACCAATAAGAACAGCTATTATGTCAGACTGCCAATATGATGATACAGCATAGCACCATTTATGTAAATATATATATTTTTAATTGTAGTTTGTGTCATTGAGTGTTCTGCTTTGAACATATTACATTTTTTCAATCTGTAATTTTAAAGTTTTTGGCCAGAAATTCTGCAAAACAACGAAATGTGTGTGGCCTTACTTTTCTTAACCCTTTACTCCCCATTATCAACATACAAATTCTCCTTATTGGTTTCCAAGCATTTCTTACAATACTAGTTGGGAGAAGTTGTTTTAAAACTGGTCTAACTTCACCTTTGGTGATTATTTTCATTATTTGCATTACCTATATACTTGGTTAACCATTGATATTATTAGAAGTTATATACTGATCACTCTTGGGGTATAAAGGGTGGATCAAATATGTGTATATTTCTTTAATGTCACACTGGCTAAATTGCGTTACTACTTCTAGAACACAAGATGTGAATGTACAGTTGTACACAATTTACAAATGGAGTATTTTTATGACTTATAAGCAGGACTTGAATGTAGCAGAAATGAAGAAGCAATTTGTTCCCAAAATGAAAATGTGGTGGCACTCTTGCTCCTAAAACACTAGTGTATAATTTGAATGCAAGGAATTAATTGCACCTACATGTATTAGGTGGTGGGATTTGATCATAAAAAATATTTGCCATGAGCAAGTTTGCTGCTATACTATGCATGCTGAACTCTAGACCTGCTTATAAGTACTTTACTGGTAGGTTCTTTTTGTAAAATGAAAATAATTTACAAAATAATTAGAAATTGGCAGATAATGCGTGTCTGTTTGGCAATGAACAAAGTCACAAAGTTTAAATTTTGGCATACTTTTCAACAGTAAGGTCAAGAGAAAGTACTTGTTGTGCTTTTGAACCTCGGATGATGTGAACTGAGAAACCATTGTTTTTCAATTCAAGCTTTTCTGATAGTACATTGACATTAATCAGAGAATGTAAAAACTTGTCAAGCAAAAGAACTGGAAACAACCTTTTCTGCAAACAACCAAAGGTGCTCAATGTGTCTAGTTCATTCTCTTGAATGCATTTCTGAGAGCTTCCAGCAAGAAATAGTTTTAGTCTAGTTGCCATATGGCGGTTTTTGCCTCAACCTTGCTGTGAAGGCCCCCAAGCAGGTTTTTGCAGTTTTTGTATCTTTGAAACATGAAGATTCATAATCTGGATAGTGCCACCTTGGCACCCGTGGGGAAAACGAATTATTGCAGGATTTATATAGGCAAGTACTATTATTGCCGCCATATTGAAATTCAAGGTGGCTGCATAGCAAATTTCATTCGCTTGCCCTTCACTACTGTTTAAATGTGTTACACGGACAATAACGGCAATAAATAGCAGAAATTTTAATCTAAAAAATAAACTTATTGTAAAGATAAATATGGCGGATTGGATTACTGTTGTTATTTTAATAAAGCTTACATAAAGTAGTGCGCTATTGATCGAGTAATTTGCAAGCTCAGTTGAAAGCAGGAATCAAGTCGTTTTTTGTTCGAGTTACACTCTGATGAATTAGATTTTAGTGAAAACATTTGTATGGTGTGTATTAATATAAAACATATATTTCAAATGTAGGATTACAAACAAACCATTGATCAATGCACGACAAGGAAGAGTCAAGATAATTATTGAATCGAGTAAGATAGGAAATTGAAATGAATCCAAATGTTATAATCCAATGTCACCTATCATGTGTTGCTTCATATACTTATTCGTCTCATATTAATCGGTATTTAAAACCTCAAGGTCATCAAGATGCATGCAGTAGAAACCTTAATTCAGATCTTGCCTACAAAACGAGTACGACGCTCAGACACGCAACAAGTTTTTCCCATCAAAGAAAATTGCCATTGTTGTAGTGAAGAATGTGCTGTGGATCCAGATCCTCTCACCCAAATCGGTGGCGCCCCGTTACTTTTGTGTAGGACGGCTGAACGTGGTCCATGACAAAAGACATTTAAAGAACAACAATTTTAGAAGCATGCGAACTACGCCAAGATGTTTGGGGAGATCAAGTACGCACCCGGTTATTAGGTGCAGTCAGCGTCGACAACCACCGGCTGCTTGTAACTGGACCATCGCCTACGCGTCAAGAGGTTAATCTAGGTCTGATTATTGAACGAAATGACTTAAAAACAAGTCATGAAGAGGCAGATGTTATCATGGTCGCTGCGGTAAATGAAGGAGCGAGCCGAAGTGTATTAGAGTTATTCGCGATGACACAGGTGTCTTTGTATTGTTGCTGCATTACTATGCCCTCAGCAAGTTCACTTGCACTGTTGTGATGGAAAGAGCTAGTGCCCAAAGAAGCACAGTTAACATTGGTGATACGGTCTTAAAGTATGCTTCGATCGTCCCTAACCTCCTGGCATATCGTGCGCTGAAAGGATGCGATAGTGTTGGTTGTCCTTTGGGTATCAGCAAAGTTACCGATATTAAAGTTCTTTCGCAAGAAATGAAGCTTGATGCCATTGGTAACCCTAACAGCAACATCGATTTGGTGCTTACACAGCTAATGGAAACATGTCGGATATTCGGTATGAGATCTGGCTAGCCAAAACAGCGAAAGCCAGAGCAACGAAGGTATCGAAATTAAACTCATTTGCTCCAACCACAGAGGGCGCATTTTCAGATATGTTATTGTAAGGAAGCATTAAGTGAAGATCCTCCATCTCTCGATGCAACACAATTTGCATGGTCCAGAAACGAAACTACCAAGTCGCTTATTAAGGGACTGGCTCCTACAGGAATTCTGGCAATTATTTTTCTTCTGACCGTCCATGTGAAAAGCGACAGTGTGGTTGCTTCAAAGCACAGTTATCTTGTACCGTTTTATGCAAGTGGCACATCGGCGAAAACTGCTACAATTCATGGACATAGAAATCCAAAGAGGATTGTGAAGAAGAGGAAAACGGCGATGTTGAAGACTCATAACAATAATTTCTTTTGTAGTCTAATCTCAAACTTTATTCATTGAAATATTTCTATATTTGTTATCATATAGTTAAACTCACTGTATCATGACTATTTGCAAGATCCTGCTTCCGTCATAGCATAAAACGAATAAGATATGGTCGGTTTTTATAGCTTGTGTTTCTTTTGATAACGTAAATGTAATTAGGAATGAACAATATTAATATCTCAATGGATTAATATTTTCATTAGATGTATGGTAAAACTACTTTATATGAAGAATACAGTAAAAATGTGACCTGGACTGTCAGAAACGATTGCGAAATATCTATTAAGATAAGCCATTTTGGACGCCATTTTGGATTTAGGACAATAGTCATATTTCTACTTTTACAATGGTGCATCGAAGACGTTACTTAACTATGCTTAGAAAATCATACATTTTGTCAGCGAAATAAGACCAGTTTTTCTTTGTTCTTACATATGGCGGCCATAATGGACGCCATATTTGCTCTATTGTTTAAATTTGGAATAATTCGTTTTCCCCACTGGTGTCAAGGTGGCACTATCCAGATTATGAATCTCCATGTTTCAAAGATACAAAAACTGCAAAAACCTGCTTGGGGGCCTTCACAGCAAGGTCGAGCTGTCTGCGACCAGACTATTTGAGAATGTTGCATGCAGTTTACCTTCTTTCTTGTTAATTCCAAGATAGCTTGAACAACCTTAAAAGCATCAGAAGTCCCATCGGTTTTAATAAATTTTCCTCTGTGTGTACAATTGTCACAGCTAGTACCACAGGAAAAGTTATCCCTTTCCTCCCCATAATGGTGTAGAATAGCTGAATGCCGGCATGTCAGTGGATCTTCCAAAAATACTATAAAATTGTTCAACATCATCGACTGTTTTACAAAATCACCACTAGCATTAAATAATTTAAGGAGTGGAGTTTTATCTGGGTAGTTGTAATACAATCGGCATACGGCTGGTTGTCCATCATGACCTGCTCTTCCACACTGCTGGAAATATTCATCGAGATTTGTTGGCAGCTTCCCATGAACAACAAACCTTACATTGCGGTTGTCCACTCCCATACCAAATGATGAATTTGCAATTATTACTTTGACTTCACCAGAAATCCACTTCATAAAACTTGCTTCTTTGACTTGTTGAGACAGTTGGCCATGATACTTCACACATTCTACATTTCGTTTAAGCAGTTCTGAATGTAGTTTGGATACATCAAAAGGAAACACGCAATAAACAATTCCACAGTCATCTTTCCTCTCTTGAATAAACTGAGCCAACTCATTGTAGTACTTGCTGCCAATAGGCTTTTCTAAAATTTCAAGAAACAGATTGTCCCTGAACAGTGAACACCGATCCTTTGATAACATCAAAGCTACCAAAGATTTCTCCCAACTCTAGTATCTGCTGTTGAGGTACTGTAGTATTCAACAACAATTTCGGGCATGGATACTTTGCCAATGCATCTGAAGCACTTCTGTATTGAGGACGAAAGGTATTTCCCCATGTACAGATAGTATGGGCTTCATCAAAAACAATTCTTTCCAACTCAACACTCATAATTCTGTCTAAAAAGTTATTATTGGCAAACATTTCAGGTGTAACAAACAGTAATTTAATTGTTGAAAGTTCATTCAAAACAGAGTCACGAACTTCCAAAGGCACATCACCACTTATCTTAGATGCTTTAATGTTTAGTGCTGAGCATCTGATGAGAAGGTCATTATATACAAGAAAATTATAATTCCTTTCTGTTAACAATCGGATGTAATACTGTATCCATCTATACTATTGCAAATGGTTCACTGAAAATATCTGATTCACATGCAAGAGATTCATTCGGTGTGACCCGTGGAACATGTGTATTGTTGGAAGTAAATTCAGTTATAGAATTCAGAATAGAGTTGGTACAATATTTCAAAAATTTATATAAACCTGATGTTTTATGAGCTTAATAAAATTACTGCCGCACAATTTACACAAATTTCAAATATACATACGAGCACATCTGAATCTGACATGTGACATTTAATGACAATTTTATTTCTTCTGCAGAAAGTTGTGCAATATGCCTCTATTCAATTTGCTTTTCTACTATTACAGCATGTACTTACTGGGATGAACTGACATTGGGTGCTATTGCAGAACATGGCATGTTTTTTTTTACAAGAATTCCTTAACAGTTGGAAATGAGTTTACATGTGATTATTTGCCACAAACAGTAAATATATGGTGCTGATATTGAGGTAGTATTTAATTCAAGGGAGCATAACACATTCGTTAAGAGTTTAATATTAGATAATACTACAGAAAATACTGGGTTTTTGCTGTGGCTTCCAAACTATCGCTTTTCTTGCCTTTTTCAGGATAATGCAAGGCAAATAAAGTATTTCTTGTTGGTATGCAATGAAAGCCAAACAATAAATTTATTTGAACAATTTAATGATATAGATTTTCTCATGAATAAATTTTTCCACATTGTCACACAAAAATTTAAATGTAAAGAAATACAATACAATATTCAATTTTTGATGCTTGAGAAAGCTGCTTTAGACTACAAAACTATGTATCCTACAAAGAAAAAAGTACTACTTGAAACAAAAAGAGAAAAATAAATCAATGGATCCTGTGAAAATGAAAGTTAATCTTGAAACAAAAAGAAAAAAATAAATCAATGGATCCTGTGAAACAAAAAACCCAAAAAAGAATACATTTGTAAAACCTGCCATTCAAAGTTGTCACAGGGGAAAACTCCTTGCCAGGCAATCTATAATAACATGTATGTTGATAACATACCAGCTGAGCTTGCATGTTTAGAAAAACTTGAACAAATTCGTATTGCACAACGAATAGTTTTTAAGATAATAGTAATGCCAAGAGAAAAGTTAAGGGAGCAATCTGTAATGTGCCGGTTGAATGTGATGAGACATGTAAAGTTTTACCACGGCCACCAGAAAGATCAGGTATTATAATGTTGAAACTTAAACGAAAACTTGAATTCAGAGGTCATGTGTATTTTCAAGCAGTACGTCCTCAGTTCATTCTTGACGCGCTTAACTGGCTAAAGGTAAACAATCCATTGTATAATAATATTACAATTGATATTCAAAATATCAGTGGAAAACTTACCAGTATAGAACAAGATGACAATACTTCAGGTATAAATTCTGATAAAAATGAAAAGACCTTAACAGAAAACTGCAAGCAACACGTTACAAATGATGATGTTACTGAGGAAAAAGATGACCCATTGAATGAATATAGACAAGCAACTAATGAGACATGTTTACAGTCTGTATTACCAGATTACCATGTTACAATACAAAGTAATGCAAATTGTTCATTAGGGAACGAAGTGTACAATAGTACACTGAGACATTAAATGTGAAGAGCTTGCATTTCCAGTGTTGTTTCCAAAAGGACAGTTTGGCTTCACTGAAGATAGAAAGATTAAATTGTCACAAGTAAAGTACTTCAATGCTCGTCTTTTACATTATAGTGCAAAATTTGCAACAAATCCAGAGTATCTTTTCTTTGCACAATTTATAATTTTACCACCCTTTAGTTGAAACAGGGTGGTAACGTGACATTACATATACGGGCATGTTACATACTGTACACGGGCTCGATTTAAAAACGGATAGATTTAAACTGACCAGAAATAAGCTAATTATTATTAAAGTAATATTTAGTATCAAAAAATTTAATATATAAGCAGACATTACATTAAGGAAAAGCCACTATTACTATATAAAATCCAATCCGATATATGTATCTATTTAAGAATTATTCTTAATAGAATGTTTAAAATTTAATAGGCAACCTATTTCTCGAATAGAATGATCTAGATTATTCCAGTCCTTAAAAATATGATATAGAAACCTTTGCTGACCCCAACTACGTTTAGTTACGGGCAAGCAAACAGCATTCCGTCTTCTGGTGTCATAATTATGAACGTTTCTGTTCAACTTAACGTCCAGCTCAATGTCGATATAGCCTGTAAGTACTTGAATGCCATTGTAAGCCTGTGAAACAACCCAATTGGTTTAAAGCCTCCGTAGCAGATGAACACATAGGCACGTCCAGTATGGTCTTTGCTGCTTTATTCTGTAAAACTTGTAGTTGATTCATCAAACAGGCGTTGTTCTTGTCACCCCACACAAAGTCTGCATAGCTAAATAAGGGGCTGATAAGACTGTTGTATAAAGTCAATTTAGCATGCAATGGTACTTTCCTCATACGATTAATTGTTCCGACTCTGTGCAACTTTAGTACAAAGGGAGTCCACATGGTCAACCCAAGACATATTCTGCTTGACAATCACGCCAAGGTATTTAAATGATTCCGCGTTGATCAACACGTATGTTAACATCTTGCACTTTCTTCAGCCTTTGATTTCTCCCAAACAAAACAAATTTACATTTAGAGATACAAAATGTCATAGAACCACCTGGAAAGTACAGCAAGATCAGCATTTAACTTGTTCTCCAAATCGTTAGGCGTTAGCACAGTGTCATCTGCATACAAAACGACTTTACTTTGCAGATTGCACGATGGTAAGTCGTTCACATACACGACAAAAAGCAACGGCCCGAGTATGCTACTTTGGGGGACACCAACAGACATAGGCAATGGAGATGAAATACTTTCACCGACAGGAGTAGCTTGACTTCTTTCAGATTAGTAAGATCCGAACCAAGCGAGAGAATCTTCATCGACTCCAAGTAAATGAAGCTTATCCAATAATATGGATAAGGGACGCCACATCACGCACAAATCATAGTTGCACGACATGTTTTTACAAGTCTATCCTGGTGCACACTAGAATGTCCTGAAATGCTTACTTCACAGTCCGGTATTTGTGGTTTAAGCCACGTCTCCGATATGGTAAATACGTCAAAAGGCTTATCTTTGAGTAATATTTCAAACGAGTCCATCTTGTTGACGACACTTCGTATATTAATGTGAGCAACTTTTAAAAGACGCGCCCGGGTAAAATCCTTCACGTTAAATTTAAAGTCATCACGAATTGGACCACGATTTGTGTGGACATCGTTCGCACACGCTAATAACAATACAAGCATGAACCTTTTTACCAACCTGCAGCTTAAAATAGAAACTTCAGTGCTTGTTAATTCACGAACAGGCTTTGATTTTGCGATAGGTAAATTGTGAGGAAGGAAAGATACATCCAACTTCGGTTGATTTAATTCCATACTGACGAACAATGATTTCTTTTCATCATAAATCTCTCATTGACCAAGAAAGCAAATCCACAAGAACATAATGTAGCAAAGATTTCGAGAGCATGACTGCCCAAACGCCGCCATGTTGTCTCTTATTAATGAGACTTCATCAATAAATTCAACAGTTGCCAATCCTTAGCCAGTTAATGCACAGTCATTCAAGGCAACTGGAAACTCGGCTTATAATAGATTTTTTTCATAACGGCACCCGGATAGAAATAAGCACACTTACGTGAAGTTTCAAAAAGAAACTGTACTAACACGAATAAGAGAAACTTTTCAAGGGCGGTGGAAGAAAATGAGTTGACTCTTTCCTGTCCGGCCCAGTCAAAAGGGGTCATAGAAGACCCCCGAAGTCGTCAATCGAAAATCACGGCACACGGAAACGCAAGATTAAAAATTGAAATGTGCCAGGGATATGAGATCCACTCACACTCCAAGTTTGATTTGATTTTATAAACAACTCTAAGATTCGGGGCATTTTAGAATCTTCTTGATGCTACGCGGGCATGCAAGATGGAAGTTTTTCAACCTGATTTATGATAATTAATGTTAATTTATATTAACATAATGTGCCTTTTCGGAAAATTCAAAAGCATTGGTAACAGCCGGTTTATTGGGCTTTCAGAAAAGGTATAGATTTCGCAACAGTTATGGATATTTCCCAAGATATCAATAGAACAAAGAGGTAGTTCAATTTTGGATGTTTTTCAGCCGGACAGGGAAGAGTTAAAAACTGGCCTGTTAAAGTCCAAAAGTGTAAAGCATTTTGAGCACGTGCGTTTCACGTATTTCATGTTTTAATTTTAAATAAATCTTAATAATCTTTGTGTCTCTCTCTTCAGTTTATGTCCTCTTTGAATCCCTGGGTTATACGAGATAATTTTGACCGGACAATGTCGTTAAACTAATAAATGCGCCGAAAAACTATGAATTATCATCGGATATATCGATGATAATATATAGTCTTTATTTTTAAAGTGTCTTTTGATGCACTAGCTAGCTTAGTTCTCAAGCCGACAGCACGGATCGAGTTTCATGCTAAAACACTATATTTACTGAAACACGAAGGTATATATACTATAATATTTCTATTTGGAAATATTCTTGTCTTCATAATATAGGGAAAACGAGGGATGAACGGGAACACGTCTAATCTCATGTTGTAACCCCTAGCCCGTATATGTAAATTTATGTATGAACAACTTCGGATTCCAACATGGTTTATGACATTATCGTGTGCTGATCTTAGGTGGCCTGAGTTGTTTCAGATTATAGCTAGAACACAAGGTAAAAACATGACTGATGAACAAGTTGAGGCTTTGTCTTACAATGAAAGATATTCAGTGCTTAAATCTTGTTGTTGCAAAGCATTTTCAACACAGAGTTGAAACATTTTTCACTGAACATCTGCTTAGCCAAAAAAAACAATAGGTAAAATAATCTATTATGCACTCCGCATTGAATTTCAAATGAGAGGATCTCCTCATTTACATGCATTAATATGGACTTCTGATTACCCAAAACTTACATCTGACAACAGAGAAGCTAATATACAATTTATAGGTAACCATGTACAAGCCTATCTTCCAGATGAGAAAACAGAACCAGAGTTACATGAGTTAGTTAAAACTTATCACTTATCAAAAGCACAATCTCAAACCTGCAGAAAATACAAACATATTAGTTGTGGATTCAATTTTTGTCAATTTTTTATCAAAAGCACAATGATGATCATTAATGATGATCTAGATGGGGGAATCAAGAGTAATATACTCACAGATTCTGACCTCAGTGAAACAGAAAATAGATGAAGTATTAAACCCATCCAAGCCAGATTATAATGAAACATTAAATGACGCAGACATTCTAAAATCAGTAGATATCACTGAGGATGAATATTACTGGGCTCTATCAATTTCACCAGACTCTGATTTTGAGTTGCACCTTAAAAAGGCCTGTAGACAGCTGTTTTATTAACAATTGCTTTGTTGCTGGTATTAAGGGATTTGCAGCAAATGTTGACTTGCAACCTGTATTCAATCACTACAAATGCATAACATATGTCTGCCCATATTTTACTAAAGATGGAACTTGATGTTCTCAAGCTATTACAAATGCAGAAAAAGAAGCAAAAGCTGCTAATATGAATATTAGAGATGGCCTGCAAAAAATTGGTGCTGCTTTTCTCTCTACAAGAGAAGTTAGTTCACAAGAATGTGTCTACAGATCAATGCCTGAACTTTGGTTGAGAAAATATTTCAAAAAACAGTTTCTATTAGTATAGATTTTCCAAGAGTATTAGCATAGATTTCCCTTAGTGTGACTAAGGCACAAGTGGAGCTTGATGAACTAGATTATGATAGTACAGAAGATATCTTTAAGTCAAATATAATTCAGCATTACAGCATTAGACCAACATCAATTCCAGTGGTTGATAAATTATGTCTTGCAGAATTTGCTGCATATTAATATAAAGATTATAAAAATTATTATAGTGAAACAAAAGATTGCCAACCGGATGTTCTAACAGATGACTTGGTTGAATTGCAAAGTATCATTAGTGATACAACACAATCCCTTCCCAAAAAAAACCAATTAACACCAATGAATACATGAATACAAATTTACGTTTAACACGATAATGTTCCCAGCATAAAGGACTTTTGACCCTGGAGAAACGTTTAAGAAGGCGATCACGTTTGCGAATAGCTTAACGAATTGCCCCGTTCATCCATAATTTGTCCTTGGGTCTAATAGTAATTTCCTTACTGGGAACATATACATCAAGAATCGATTTGAATAAATCAAACCATTTTTGATATACCAAGTCAATCGAATCCAAAGGATTGGAAAAGACGTCCTCCCAATTAGCATTTAATAAAGCCGCGTTAAGACCATTAACATTATTAAAATTACATACAGTTCTCTTATATGCCTTTGGTTTATTTGAAGTAATATTCAAATTGGCATAAGTAATATTGTGATCACAATTGGAGGGGGGACTTAAAGTTCCACTAGAAATGAAATAGCCAGGAGAATCCGTAATTATTAAATCAGGAATAGTTTCACCGGTCGACGTGATACGAGTTGCTTCATCAATTAACTGTGATAAGTTGTTACCTTCAAGAAAGTTAAAAAGCTTTGTACCAACGTCAGTATTAGATGAAGAAGTATTGACAAAATTATAATGAGCATTGAAGTCACCTAAAATGAAAACAGCTGAATAGATATTCGAGAGATTAATAGAATCAATACTAGCCTGAAATACATTTAAAAAAACATCTAGTTGGTCGGCAGATTGGTTGGGAGGCCTATAACAAATTCACTCGATCAATTATTATTTCAGCCCACAACATCTCTGAAGGTGTTTCCAAATCAAATCGCCTAACATGCGTTAAGTGCTCAGCAATATACAAAGCAATGCCTCCACCCAGACCTGTGATTCGATCCTTCCTCAGAATATTAAAACCTTGAATTAAAATAGTCTCATTGGGAATGTTGGACTTAACCACGTCCCCGAAAATGCAAATAAGTCAAATTTGCGAAGATGAGCAATAACAGAAATTTCACTAACTTTACAGACAACATTTAAGCTTCTCGCATTAAGACGCCATAGGCATGCTACAATTGCGCGGTCCGGGGTTGGGATGCACAGAACCAGATACTATAATCAAAATAATAAGCCCCGATATGAGTATAAATAATATTGTCAGGTTAATAATTGATAGAAGCGAACAAGTTCCTATAGCATTAGCAATCGAGTTAACTCGAAATTGACCGATAGCCGCTCAATACACCTCTAGGCTAACCCCCATCTATTTCCTTTGTAATAAAATAATTAAAGGTCACCTCTGGCTGCTCTCTAGGAATACATAAAGACACAACAATTACATAACGAGAGGAGAATAAAGTATAGTTTGAGAGAATAATGAAATGTAAATGAGGCGATAGGTTATAACGAGCAATAGAAGAAAAAAATAAATCAGTCGTTTGGTTTAAGAGCCAAAATATCATCCGGGGAACGAACAACATGAACTGATTCATCTACTAACTTTAAGAAGATCTTCCCGTCGCTGGACCACGAAGAAATAACAAAATCAGCCAAGCGAGCTTTCCTATACAGGTCCAAATTAAATGCCGTTAGATCTTCATTAATATAGATTCCTTTTCTTCCCTTCAATTTACGACGATTCTTGATAACGGCCTCCTTCGTACGATATCCTTTGAACTTCACAATCATTTGACGAGGCATAAGACCACGCTTACCCACTCTATGAACTCTATCAATCTCGGAGTCCTTCACCTTGACTCCGAGATTGGTTTCAAAAAACTTTGACACCGATTCGTAACAATTTTCAGATTCAACCTCTTCGATGCCAGCTACTCTGATGTTATACTTCCTAGAATATTGTTCATTGGCATTAGCTTGTTGTGACAAGATCTTAACATGATTCTTTGTATCCACGAGATCCTTGCGAAGACTAGCGTTTTCAATCTTCAAAGAGGTCAGTTCGTCTTCGATCGGTCTGATTATAGAAGCAAGATCGTTCAGAATTAGGTCCTTGACCTGGCTTGATATGGTATTCGTCATCTCCTCGCTAGCCATAGCTTTGATGATTTCATCTTTAATTAACTTGCTGAGTTCATTTTTGAAATCGCTATCCAGTGTACCATTGTGAGAAGAAGACCTTGTAACAGACATGGCGACTAGAACACGGACTAAATAGTCACCTTGACCAACTAATGAAGAATTGTTTATCGTTTAACCCACCGATTCAATTAGTTTTTACATTGAAATAAAGATACCACAGTGATTGAAGTTGAAATAAAAATATATATAAAGAAAATATATATGTAAATTAGCGGAGCCTAATTTTTAGCTCCTACTCCTTCGAATACGTGTTTGATATCTTCCATGGTGTGATGAAAGTAATCTAATGGCTTCAGATCAAACATATACATCACAATTCTATTAACCTGATGTCCAAGCTATTGTTGCACACAACAGAGCAATATTTGAACCTGATGTAGATGCTGTTAGTGAGGCTTTACGAGTATTAAAATCTAATCACGGCAATATTATTCGTTCATTTGATTCAATAAATGATCAAGAAAATGCAGATTTACAAGGTGAAATGAATCATTTAATGAACAATTACCATCACATCTTGACTCAACACCGCAATCTAATCAGCATATCACTGGAGCAATTACTTCTTACAACCGACCAACAGAGATCTCTGATGATATATTACGTGAAACTGTGAGGTCCTTGAACATGGAGCAACATCATGCATATGATACATTTCTTACATGAACACCTTAAAACCTCTTGAAATAGAACCAATCTACCTTTTCTTAACTGGTGGTGGAGGTGCAGGAAAAAGTCACTGTCGGGGACGTACACAAACTCACATACACAAACTCACATACACAAAACACACTCTCCCCAGTCCATCCTCGACACTACTGTTCACGTGTTCAATCGTGACCGGAAGTCAAAGTCCACTGGCTTGAACCGATTACGTACCAGAATATCCCACAACAAGTTTTGCAATGATGGCCCCGTCTCAAGACTGTCGTTTAAGGAGGGCGTCGTCATTTTGCTTGGCTGATGTGTTGTACACTATATGGACCTCGTACTCTCAGCGGACTCCGTCACGACAGGCTTATGCGGTAAGTAAAACTCTCTTCCCTCTGGCTTTTGTGTTGCTTTCTCTATGATTCCCTGATCTTCTTGGTCCTTGATTATCTCTTGATACTGCTTGAAGAGTTCTGGTTTCTTTTCTAGCTTCTGAACCAACTTGTCCAATCTGGCTAAACTTCCTGCTTTATTGCTAGGCAAGCAGTTGGTGTCTGGTTTCCATAATAAGCCAGTCTCGTACCAACCCTCTGGGCTTTGAAATCTTGAAAGATGGTTTGATCTTCACCGGATTGCTCCTCCAGTCCTAGTACGTCTAATGCACAGTCTCTGATAATCGTCAGTGGATGATTTGGCAAGCAACAGTTTGGTGGTAAGATCGTCCTCTGTTCCAGGTGATAAGGTCCAGCCGAACTTTGTGAGCTCTGCCACAGGTTCTCCAAGTTGACCAACTTGGGGTTTGGTTGCTGTTTTAATCACTGGTTCCTAAGATCAAATGGATTAGCAGCTCAGCTGTCTCGTCAACATCTTCCATTGTTATCCCCTCGAGGTGTGAAAACTGATTTAGCGTTTCCTTGTACTGGGATTCTCCACACAGAGTAGATTGCTTCGGTCTACCTTCGTCACCTCGGTTTTTAGGTTGCTGACAGTCAGTTTATGAACTTCTATCATCTTGTTGGTGGATTGCATCATCATTTCAATCCTTTTAGATTCTCTGCGAATTGGTCGGCTTCTTAACTTGTCAAGGAGTGCTGCTGAAGCATAGGAGCTCCCAGCTCCTGTGTCTAACAAGGCTGACATGTTATTCCACCTGCCCTAACCACTACAACTGGATAAATGACCTTGCTTTCTGCCCGGTATCTTTATTTAACGGAATCGACGGAATCTACCGGAATCTACCGGAAATTTGGTTAATCGCTTACTAGCAAAAGGTTAATAAATTACATTTATTTACGTTTGCTTGCTTGGGACTGAAACTGATCTGTCGTCAATGCTTCAAGTAAGGTTATTGGATTAGACATATTATGGACATATTAAACAGTGTTGTTTATCACAGACAGCCTAACCGGCCTAAACATTTTAATTTGATTTAGTCTTTTGGTCGTAAGACTACGAGTCAGTAAACGCGAAGTTAACGACGACGTTTTAATCATGGACTTTTCTCAAAACAAAGAGAATGGATAAGAAATTTTATAATTTCAAGGGTAAGTTCTGCATACAATCACTAGAGCATATACATACATTCAGTTACGACGCTGCGGTTATTAGTTTCTTCACTGAATGTCGTTGTCGTAGTATGGTTTCATCCGAGCTTGAAGAAAGTCTGGAAATAATCTGGCCCGCGTGAAATCATTGTATCCCTGGGAAGTTTGTGCATGAAAATGCTTAACTGACTACACAAGCAAATAAAAAATGACGTAAAATATTTTCAGGTTCAAAAGCTTTTATTGTATTATATATAATATACATATATATTTACAGCGTTTAGCATGATTAATACGATACAAAATATTAATACGATACAAAATATTAATACATTATACAGGGGGTCGTCAATGTTTCAATATATATATATATATATAAATATATATGTATATATATATAATACAATAAAAGCTTTTGAACCTGAAAATATTTTACGTCATTTTTTATTTGCTTGTGTAGTCAGTTAATCATTTTCATGCGATACAATGATTTCACGCGGGCCAGATTATTTCCAGACTTTCTTCAAGCTCGGATGAAACCATACTACGACAACGTCAACGACATTCAGTGAAGAAACTAATAACCGCAGCGTCGTAACTGAATGTATGTATATGCTCTAGTGATTGTATGCAGAACTTACCCTTGAACTTACCCTTATCCATTCTTTGTTTTGAGAAAAGTCCATGATTAAAACGTCGTCGTTAACTTCGCGTTTACTGACTCGTAGTCTTAATACGACTTAAAGACTAAATCAAATTAAAATGTTTAGGCCGGTTAGGCTGTCTGTGATAAACAACACTGTTTAATATGTCCATAATATGTCTAATCCAATAACCTTACTTGAAGCATTGACGACAGATCAGTTTCAGTCCCAAGCAAGCAAACGTAAATAAATGTAATTTATTAACCTTTTGCTAGTAAATTTCCGGTAGATTCCGTCGATTCCGTTAAATAAAGATGCCGCTTTCTGCCTTTGCTACCAACATTTTCGTGTGGTGTCTTCTCTTGCAGTGTTGACACGCTGTCTGGCTACGGCATTCGGCAGCTCTGTGACGTTGTCCTGTGCAGTTAAAACACCGTTTCTTATCACTAAGGATCTTTTTTCGGTCGGCAATCTTTACCACTTTCTCACACTCGATCGATCAATGGGTTGTTTCCTCACAGTAAACACACGACCTGGGATTTGATTCTTGTTCTTGCTTGGTTTTGTCTTGCTTGCTTGGTCTTGCTTTGACCTCTTTGGCAGGTCATTGAACTTATTAGATGGTCCTTCTTCATGCTTGAGTGGGTTCCTCTCTGTCCATTTCCTCAGGACTTCGATTAACTTGGGAAATTGCCATTCCTGCCAGTTGTCATCTGTCCTGACCAAATCGCTTCTTATTCCCTCGAGCTTGTCAATAGTCATTCTCACATAACCAGACACTTCCTTTAGCTTTCCAAGGGTTTCAAGCGACTGCACACTGGTTAAGTGTTTCGTAAAATGAATGAATTTTGGATAGTTGGCAAACTCAGAATGTTTTCTACATAAGCATTTATTACCTCGCTCGGTTTTCCATATTTTGTCTTTAAAATACTCTTGGCACGCTCATATCCTTCCGACGAAAACGGTAGGCCATGCTGCATCGGAAGCGTCGATCTCTGCATTAAACTGGTTCCAAAATCGTAGCAAGTCTGTATGTTTCCGTTAAATTTAGAGATGACCAGCTTCGGTAGTTTGGTGTTTGTTGTCTTCACTGCGGCCATTGTACTTGCTGTACTTTTCTGACTTTCAGCGATTTTCTTCTCTTGCTCCAACCGACACTCAAACTTTTTCTGCTCAAACTTTAGTTCCTCTTCGAACTGTCTTCGTTTGGCTTCGTTTACTAGTTCTTCTTCGTACTTAAGCGTATCGCTCTTGATATTCTTAGCCAATAAATTTAGTTCCAGGACCGCTTGTTCGTACAGAGCCAAATGTCCTTCGACCTCTGCACTCCATTCTCTTACTCAAGCACGCAACCAGGATTTTTGAAAGAGGGGTCGTTTTCACAACAGTAACGACGATGCTCTAGGGGGGTCCGGGGGCATGCTCCCCGGGAAGATTTTTGAAATTTGGGTCTCTAAAACGGCATTTCCTGCATTTTGAGGACACTTTTGAGCAAAAACGAAAGTCTTATTTTTAAGAAACATTTGGTGCAAATGAGATTAGACTTGCATTTTAATATTATTTGAGAAAACGTTTGGTAATTTGGAAGTGTAAATTAGGTGGGCACAGTTTTCTTTTATCCATATTAACCTCAAGTATTCCACCCAATCTAGCGAAATATCGAATCGTGGCATCGTGCTCGAAAAATTCGTATAAAACAAGATGGCCGTGCACCAGCACGGAAATTTGTCAGTCCCGAGCCCTCGGCCACATCGGCGGAGGAACATTTGCATGAAATTGAAACAAGATCGTGACAAACCCTTTTGCAAATTTTATAAATTTGGAGCTTTATATAATTCAAGTTAAAAAAAATCAAAATAGTGCTGTAAAAGTAACTTTTGACCTCCAAAATTTTCCCCTCGTGCCTCCAAAAGGGGGGTCGGTCGCCCCCCCCCGACTCCCCCCTCGTTGCGCCCTTGCTCTTACTTGGTCTATATTGTAGCCTTTTTGTAGCTTCAGCTCCTGAACTTCTACTTTCAAACAGTGGACTTCCTCTACCTTGTTTTCTAGCGTTCTTCGTTGTATGTCAATAGATGTGATATTTCCTGAACTCACTGTTTTCGGTGTCGCTTCGTTTCGATCGCATTCAATAATTGTTCTGTTTTGTCCATGGTTCGTTGCGTCCCATCGGGGGTCACACTGGCGGGATTTGTTTGATCACAACACAGGAATTCACGTTTTTAATTCACGTTTTTTTCATGATACATTTCTTACATGAACACCTTAAAACCTGTTGAAATAGAACCAATCTACCTTTTCTTAACTTGTGGTGCAGGAAAAAGTCACTGTCGGCATTTGTTTGATCACAACACAGGAATTCACGTTTTTAGGTTTCTTTTATTCACATAACAAACACAGTTCTTCACGTACACAAACTCACATACACAAAACATTCTCTCCCCAGTCCATTTTCGATACCCCATAATTTCCCGGTAATTCTATGCTAATCCCATTGATGTCAGATAATATTTGTTTGTCTGAGGTCAGTTTGACCCACTCATGCCAGTAATTTGGAGTCTGACCTCCTTTAAATGCAGTACACAAAATTTGTAATTTTTCCTTTGAGGGAGGAATGAAGGAATTAAACGCAGGGCCGCCCAGAGGGGGGGGGGGGGGCAAAGGGGGCAATTTGCCCCGGGCCCAGGGGCCCCCAAAATTATGTTGAAGCAAAAAAATAATTTGCTGCGCCATTCATTTGGAAGTTTAATAAGTTGAACGCTAGAGAAGCCAGAACTTCCCCAAGTATGTTATGTATATCTTGGTATGTGTTGACTCCACGTTTCATTAAAAGGACTAATAAATTCCCAGCGTTTGTATTTACGAACACATGCGTTATATTAATTATAAAATCAACGTCTGATACTCCAGTTACATATAGAGCTGATTTGTGCGATGATGTAGACACTCTCATCAAGTGGTTAAAATCATTTGAGTATGCTCTACTGGCTAGTTTTTGGTTCCATTAATGATGTTAGTCTGTTGCTGCAAGGTTCTGGAATTACTATTGACAAAGAATTGCATCTTATTAAAGCACTGCAAGATGATTTAAAGCGCATTCGAGAATCGTGGAATGTTATCCTTGAGGAATCAAAGCTTGTTGCTGGTTCTTTAGGTCTCAATGAACATTTCCAGGAAAAAAGACGACGGATTCGTAGGACATTTCATAATGAAAACCTGGCTAACGAATTTGAAGTACAAGACGACGAAGCGCTGTTCCGAATAAATGTCTTTAATGTGACTTTAGACAAAGTAATTAGTGAAGTGACGTGTAGATTTGAAACAAGTGAACAATTGAACAGCATGTTTTGCTTCCTTTGGAATCCTCCTACTCCTAGTATACCAGAGTCAGCGGATTTAGAGGATGTTGAAAACACTTGCAAAAACTTTTGTCGAAAGCTCTCAGAATTTTATCCGAATGATCTGAATGAAAACCAAATCTTGGAAGAACTTCGTCTACTCCATAAACTAGAGCGAAATGACAATTTGTTCGGTAAATTATCTTCTCTTGAGTTGCTTAACAAGATTTATGCGAAAGGACTTCAAAACATATTTCCACAGATTTGTGTCGCCCTAAGAATCTTTGTAAGCATACCCGTGTCAGCTGCTTCTGGAGAACGATCTTTTAGTAAACTAGCAATTGTAAAGAATTGCCGTCGATCTACAATGGGGCAAGAAAGTCTTTCCGGACTAATTACGCTTTCTTCCGAGCGGGATATAGCAAGAAAGATTAACTATGACACCGTAATTGAAGCATTTGCTTCAAAGTGTGCACGAAAAGCAAGAATATGAATGAGCTGATTAGCCTGATTTAGCACAGTGTACCACCTTGTTTTACTAAATACAAAATAAAGTAAACTTTCATAACTATTTTTTGTGTTTTTCTCGGGAGGGGGGGGGTATGCTGGGTGCGTGGGGGCCCCCAATGAGAATTTTGCCACAGGCCCCCAAAATTGTCTGGGCGGCCCTGATTAAACGAACTTACGTTATTTCGTATTATTTCCAAACGTTTGATTATTTTGTTTCTGGCTCCATTAGGCTTTTTCCTTTTGTAAAATTTGCTCTGGCCTTTCCAAAAATAATCTTTCCTTGGACCTTTGTTGTAACGGTTTGTGTGTGGATAGCTGTAACGCTTACTTTCGTATGGTTTCCCAGTTCTGGGAGTATAATTAACATACTTCTTCTTAGAGGCAATCGTCAAAGATTGACCAATAGCATTAGCTTCCTTTGCCTCTTTTAACTGCTTTCGCAAATCAGAGCCAAATAACAAAGGGCCGTTCGAAATATCCACCATACAAATGGAAGAATACTCTGATTTTAGAGCGGGTCGTATTTGTTCCTGCATTAATTTTGATAAGTCATGGCTGACATGGCCAAGCATGGCTATCGCATCCACAGAGCGTGTGGCTAGATTTTTATTTGCCTCTTCCTTCGTTTGAGGAAGCAGTAGAATCGTGACAGCAACTTTGCGAAGAGTTTCTGAATATTTGACAATTGTAAATCAGTTTTCCTTTTTGAATGCAGTAGCAATGGTTTTTGATAATGCTCGGTGAGTGATTTAATTTTCTCTCGAGAAAATGTTTGCCCCATCGTTTATTAGCAATCTCTGCCAACTGGGGCTGGACCGGTGGTCCCGTTGTTTCGTTCTGGTCCAGCAAGTCGACAAGCTCCTTCAAAAAATTTTGATCAGATTGGTCGTTGACCTGTGACTTTTGCTCGGTGAGCGTTTTAATGTCGTTGATATCGTCGTCGCTTGCGTGGAGACTCAGCTCATCTTCTTTGCGTTGTCGTTTATACGGTTGTGTCTGACATCTCATTTTCGCTAAATCTATGGTCAGACTCATTTACAGCTTCGTTTGAAGAGCCTCGTGATGCTGAAGGACGACGTTTCCCGCCCGGTGGGCGTTTGTTGTTTAGACTGGGCATATACGTTGACACATTTTAGTCAACAAACTTGCCATCTGGCCCATGTTTTTATTGATATTCAATAGTTTCACTAATAACGTCATTATGGCATTCTTTGTCATTTACAGTCGGTTCTTTTTCCTGTTCATGGTTCGGTGAACCGCCATTTTCATCAACTTCCATGGCATGGATAAATCTAATTTCACGTGTGTTTCTGAAAACAAATTTGATTTAGTTGTTTATAAAACTTACTAATGTGTTCTTACCTTAACTTTTTTCCCGGTCAAAAGTGACGGATGGTTTCAAAAACTGTCAGATTATCCAAATTTAAATTAGCGTTTTGCTCTCCTTGTTGATCATTCGGCAAAAACGTTTAGCACTGATCGGCAATGCGCGCACACATCTCATATGACTCCATAGTGACGTAGACTGATGACAAGGTAGAATTGTTCAAAGCGGACAAATGCTTGGAGGATTGCTTTCCATATCTGAGAAAGATGTTATTAAGAATGAGATCAATATGGCAAAACAAGTGTTTGACCTTGGTTTAAGGGGTAGTGATACCAAATATCTGACAACCATCCTTAATCCATTATTGTTTGAAGTTACACTAGAAAAGCTTCATCATAATTGCCCACAATTGTATCAGTCTTACAGCTCGTACAAAATTAAAACTCCTGAGATGGAAACGAAAGCTGCTGTTCATCTTTTAGCATCGCTTATCGATGTGAGATCAAAATGACATAACAATTCTGTTTGGACTCCTCTGCCTTTGTTTTGGAGCTGGACCATAGGCCTACTTTAAGGTTTAGGATTGTCAGAATCTTACCCTGTGTTGTAAGTGATATACATTATTTCCTATTTTTATTTAATACACTTTAATTGCACAAGGTAAAAAGCCTGTACAATTAAATCAATATAAGTAAGTTCTCTTAAGTGGACGAACTAAAATATTTTTTTGGTATAAAAATTCTGTTTTGAGTTTACAAATCTGAGTATAAGATCCTCGGCTATAGAGATGTCTACCTGAGTAGGGCCATAGCCACCGGTGTGACAAGTGCAACATTTGTCGCACCAATAATTTCATGAAATATAAATTTTTAAGAAATGCTTAAACTGAATAGTGACTGATATCTGGATGATAAAAGCAGTTGCACTGTTTCAAAAGCCATTTTATTATTAAACATGTTCAAAGGATTTATGGTGAAGGAAAATTTCGAGTGTTGGAATACATACATTTTAAGACAAAACCGGGACCAGTTGCGAAAAATGCAACTTTCAGGCCTTCCGGCTGGGAATTGATCCCGCGACCCTGCGATGCTAGTGCAGTGCTCTGACCACTGAGCTATGGAAGCCATTGCCGAGAGCCTAGTCACGAGTTCTGTATATATGGTGGTGGTAATGCCGGGATAAGATTCTGGGTATATTATAGGTAATATTTGGCATTTCACTCGATCAAACTACATGTTGAAAGGATTTATGGTGAAGGAAAATTTCGAGTGTTCGAATACGTACATTTTAAGACCAATATAACGGCTTATGCAACGGCTTCCGTAGCTCAGTGGTCAGAGCGCTGCACTAGCAATCGCAGGTTCAATTCCTACCGGAAGGCCGCTAAGTTGCATTTTTCGCAACTGGTCCCGGTTTGGTCTTAAAATGTATGTATTCCAACACTCGAAATTTTCCTTCACCATAAATCCTTTCAACATGTAGTTTGATCGAGTGAAATGCCAAATATTACCTATAATATACCCAGAATCTTATCCCGGCATTACCACCATATATACAGAACTCGTGACTAGGCTCTCGGCAACGGCTTCCGTAGCCTGCGCGCAGTCCCAGTCTTCCCAAGGAAGGGACTGCGCAACTTCGAACAAAAGCTTGCTACGAGCTTTTCCAGGTTTTAGGGAAAATAATTTATGCAGTCATGTTATGCGCAAATTATGCACGCGTAGTTAACAATATGGCGTCGATTAATACCAAGTTCAAGTTGGACGAAGTTAAGTTTTCCGAAGCAATTGCTACATCATGTATGTTACTACAAGTGGATACGTTTTACCACGATCAAAAGGAAGCTCTGCTTCAATTTTTTAGAGGCAAAGATATATTCTTTAGCGCTCACACTGGCTATGGGAAGTCTCTGATTTTTCAGGCAATTCCAATAGTTGCCGATGTATTAAACGACTATGTGATTGGTACAAGCACCGTTCTTGTGATATCACCTTTGTTGTCACTGATGAAAGATCAAGTGAACCACATCAATGCTTCCTTTGGAATCTCCGCAGCAGCGATATACGATGGCCAGGACGAAGAGATTTTAAAGAACATCGAGGAAGGTGTATATTCGTTGGTATATGCAACTCCAGAAGCATTCCTTGGTAAGAAACGTTGGAGGACACTTGCTAGCTCCCAGACATTTCGCGAAGACTGTGTGACAGTTGTCGTAGATGAAGCGCATTGTCTAGCCCATTGGTAAGAAATTATTTCAGTCCATAGTCGTATAATTGTAAATTAGTTTTCAAATAATTCTATTGACAGAATTTCTAGCATTTGCCATCAGTTAATAGTTATGTCCCTGAAACGTTTGGTATACTGACAGGGGTCATTATTGGGTCCGTTTTCTTAGTGCATACATGCTCCATTGCCCCTGCCACTTACCTGTAGTTGCTAACTTCATGTTATACAAATGATTTCTCACTAATATTTTATATATTTGATTTTCTAGGGGTCAATCTACATCTCAACAAGCAGCACCATTTAGAAAATGGTATACAAATCTTATGGAACTAAAATCTTTGTTGCATTCCTCAACTCGATATGCAATTTTTACCGCAACTGCCACCAAAGCTATAAAGAATACCATTTACAGAATGCTGAATTTGAATGTCTTTAGCACATTTGCAATTGAAAAACCACCTTTAAGAGGGAATATCAGCTACCAGTTTGCCTATCTAAATAAGGATAAACCTTTGGATTCTGTATTTGGGCCATTGATTGAAGAACTAAAAGATAAAGGTGAGGAAACAGAAAGGTGTATTATCTTTTGCCAAACACGCAAGCAGTGTTCCATTATATATCGCTTATTTAATGCAGTACTTGGTAAAAGGAACTTTGTTGATGGTAGTTCAAGCTATGACCAATGTCTCGTTCAAATGTTTCACGCTGGAGTAGTATAGAGAGTTTTTTTCAACAAACTGTCTATAAATAGCGATATTAACGTAGTGTGCATCTATTTTGTCGATAGTCCACCCAGACCCCTTTAATAGTGCTGACATTTGTCGTGTCACTAAAAACACCATCTCTAACAAGTTGATTGTAGACTCGCCCGTGGACGTTGATTGCTCTACCTGTTAGTGGATTTACAACGGCTGCACCATTTCTAACAAGTGAGTTTTCTGTGACGTCATCCATGGCTTCTATATACTACACTTGTTTTTTTTTCCTAAGCCACTCGTTGTAATAGCGATCACCACTCTCACACCATCCCAACTTTGGATACACCACCCCAAACAGATTGTCGTCAAACAAGTCTTTCACCTTCCCGTCTTTGAGGTCTGACACCTTCTTGAGTGTCTCGACTCGTCTTCTGTGACACAACCTAATAATGTAGTATCCATATCTGCTGACATTTCTACCCTTTACCAAATTGCATGAGTACAACGCATTGACAACTTTCAAGAAGTCCTCTTTTATCAACTCAAGGTGCTCACCCTTCACAACGTTCCGTAGTCTCCTCCCCATCCACCAAGACCGCTTGTGGACGCTTTTTGGTCACGTGAGCCTCATGTCACTATAACTCTGAGTGTAACCCCATTCGATGTCGCCACACTTTGGACACGCGTACCCACCACATTCAGTCACATTTTTCACAACGTCACAATCCGAGCAGTAGTAGAGCCTAGGGGTGCCTCCACACTCAATTTGCGTCTTGCTCGCGATTTCGTCAATTGTGTAGCCGTAACTCATCTGCCTCATAAGTTTGTCCATCACTCTTATACTACTCCAACATTTTTTTTTACCGAGTGAGCACCCACACCGCTATTCCACTACCCAAACCTAACGCGCTAACAAACAACAATTGGTATTCCTTCATTTCCGCACTCCTGTACTGTATGGTCATCACGTTTCTAAGTTCTTCCAACGCATGGTTTGTGTCATTGATGTCAGCGTTAGCATCTGAGAGCATTTGCCGTAAACGCTGGATCTTATCTCTCTTGGCGACTTCGTTTTCAGACCACGCTTCTTTCGCGCTGGCTAACTGCTCCAACGCATGGTTGTGTCTTTTCTAAACTTCGAAAACATAAAGCCTGCGCCTGCAAAAGCCACTGCATTAAAAATCCCTCCAGCCACAACACTCACCATTAACTTACGTTGATTTGAATGGATCTGTCGGTATCCACTTTTTCGATTGCACCCATTTTACTAACAGCGTTCCTGCACCAACAGCTGCAGCAAGTTTCACTGTACCTTTCACAGTCTCTGGTGTTCCCAGTGGTTCTCCCAAAGCCTTTTTAGAAATCATACTCACTGCCACAGCACCAGTCGTGACAAGTAGCGCATCGTACAGTTCGTTCATAAGTTCTTTTCGATCGATCGCAGTCATATACATTGTCGTGTGTTTTGTTCAAGAATCAAATGTGTCTAACGCTGGACGACAAGTTCTACGATTTTCTGACGTGCTAACCACAGTGCTCACAGGCTCTAATCGTGTCTCTTTTTCACTGCTAATTGTGTACCACAACGAAGCAGCAGCAATGACTACACCAAGTGTCCCAACAATATAACCATAGCTCCACTCACTACCCTGTTCTTCGTTAACTATCATTTCACGCATTTTCTTTTCTTTCGCAGCTTTCGATATCTCAGCCAACTTTTTACCAGCAGCGACACGCTTTGGGTCCTTCACCTTAACACTCTTCACATCAGCTGTGATCTTAGCGTCGACAGCCGTCTGTGAGTCTTCAACCATCTAATACACTATCACATGTTATCTTACTCACAGTTGACCTCACAGGTGTCTCACAGATGACCTCACAGGTATCTCACAGTTCCAGACCAAACGCACTAAAATTAGGATTTTTTTCTGAGAGTATAACATAATGACTCAAGCCCGAGGAATTAGCGAAGAAGATATTGCCAACATGCTGAGAACGGCCTTTACCAGTGTGTCTACCCCACAAGACGCCTCTGGACCCAACGTCTTAAACGAGTACTTCTCAACATACACACTGTTCGACCCCGACCCTGAAGGGCAACCAAAACGGCTTGGCTCTCAGGTCCGTCATACGAGGTATCTTCTCGACGCTTGGATCGGTCTTCGAGAGGAGAGAGCCAACGAGCTTGCTGGTATGTTATCTGACATAATCCCTGTGTGGTGTTACTCACCATTCAAATACCTTATGTTAGCGAGTGATGTCTACTTGAACAACCCTTGTGAGTCCACAGCCACATTACTCGGTAATTTCCTCCAAGTGTTCTTAGCGACCCTTATGTGGAAACCATGCCCAACCAAAGCCAAAGCGTGGCTAGAGCTCGCCGCAAACCGCGACGTTCACGTTTGCAAGGTTGGGTGTAATGAGATACTGGGTGCGGATGATATCAGAGGCCACGTACTCTCGCCCGCCCACAGACACTTTGCGAGAGATGAAAACGTGTACACCTGTCACCCATACGGTGTGACCACCAACGACCCACTGCATCGCTTGAGACACGAGAGCTCGAGGTCTCATCTTAAAAACTTAGAGCTTCAGCGGATATTCAACAACAAACAACAGTTGCCGCAACAGGAGAGAACATTTCTCTGGAGGTATAGTAATCATGAAGAAACTCGGTAAACTAGAAATCGTGATTGGTCCCATGTTTGCAGGAAAAACAACAGAGACTCTTCGTAGGTTAATCACGTTAAGTAAATTAGGGCTCAAAGTCCTCTACATGAACAACATAGGTGACACTAGGCGAACTGACCACGCGTTCTCCACACATCGTCAGACCATTGTTGTCGGATCAGACAGTTTACCTGCGAAGTTAATCACCAACCTTCCGAGTTCTTCCGAAGTAACTGACTACGACGTCATCGGGATTGATGAAGGCCATTGGTACTCTGATCTACTCCCAGTTATTCGTGGCTACGTCAAAGCTGGCATTCACGTCATTATTTGTGGTCTCATAACAACAGAGCATTTAAAAAGACTTGGTGAACTTGACACGTTGTTCCCAATGGCAGACGACATCACATTTCTAAAAGCGTATTGCGCCGTTTGTCGTGACACTTACGGAACAACTGTTGAAGCGTCATTCAATTGGAGATACAACCCAGCACCATCATTCGTTGGTGGTGCTGAGCAATATCGCGCAGTGTGCAGACGTCATCATCCTTCCACACAAAATTAAGGGTGTTCTCGGATACCCCACTTTTTAAATTTAGACATTGGTCACATGAAGCGTCCAATGTACCGTAGAAACATTTTTTCACACAGTGGTCAGAGGGTTCGTGAAATAAAGAGAGAAATCTTCGCAGATATTTTTATCAAGTTAAAAAAATATCTTTTAAAAACGTTAGAGCAGTTGTCACCTCAAGTGTCGTCTCAACAACGAGAACGAGTGCTAATTCGACTTATTACTCGCTGTCTAAAAAGTCTCTTTACAATAGTGTCTCTCGTGGTTACTCAACGCTGATTTATTTTTAAATTTACGAAAACACTGAGAGCACTGAAACCCAACGTCAAAGAAATATTTTATTACCGTGGTAATAGCGTCGTCGTATGAGTCGCACAAGAGTGTTAGGTACCCAGCGGATTTGTATCTGAGTAGCAGAGACTCCTGCTCTTTGGGTGTCCTACCTGTGCCACCCGGGTTCTTGAACTCAATCACAAGCCCGCTATGCTGTCAGTTTGCATTAGCAATAACTAAGTCAGGCGTTCCACGTTGGTAACCTTTTTTCCACGAATTTATTCTTTTACTCGAGGTGTCTTGATTTTCACCACAAGCAGCTATCAAAATAGCTTCTGGATAATATTTCCTAAGAAAACCAACAACTTTCGTATGAAGGTCGAACTCAGTGATCATTACGAATTGATTGTGTTTGAGACCAACGTCAGCTAAAGCCTTTCTAACGCTTGGTGAGACTTCTGAGTGCACCCACCTTCCAAAGTGTTTCGCACGCTCCATTTTACTTGAGAACACTAACGAGTAGACCCCAAGTTCGTTGATAAATGAGGCCTGCTCCATCTTCATTTTACAATCAGGTTCGACGTGGTCGTTTACTGCATCTTTTGGTCGAGGATAACCTAGAGCGCTCGCGACCTCTTTCGCTTTGAACCATATTTCACCGTTGTGGTTAACCGTCGTGATTTGGTGACCATCGAAATCGAATAATCGAAGTGTTGCGGAAGTCATCGCTATATAGTCCTCCACGAAAAAACTACTCGATGTGGGTGTAAGGTTTTTTATAGATCTGGTTTGTTGTGTACCAATGCAGCAGGTGTGTTTTATTAGTCTTCAGTTTTCTACGTCGTCTGAAAAAGTTTCTAATGTTACGAGCCAGTTTTCTAAGCCAACCCATTACATAACTTAGGTCACGTCTCCTACCACTCCCACAGTGTCTAATTCTGGTAACATAATAGGTTCGCCGTAAGTCTTTTTAGACCTCATACCAATCTCAGCGTGGAGCTCGAGAGTCACGTCACCGCGACCAAATGATCCACCAGCTTTGAACATGTGATCAGTCGTTTTATTTATTTTATATGTTTCGTGAGGTCTCGAAATACATGCTCCCATTTACTTTACACCATATTCCTTCATCATTTCTCCACCCATGATTATGATGTCTCGGTTCGTCATGTAGCCACTCACAATTTTCACACCGTAGAATTCTATCAACGATGGGTATGCATAAGGTGCGAGTGGTATTCTTGGTCGGTGTATTCCAAAAATTGTTCCATAGGGTGTGCCTATTTTTTCCATATTCGCTACGAAGTCTGAGTCGGTTGACTTAACGTTGTTGACTCTGACGTGTGAATTGTCCATTTGCCAGTGTATTGATATCATATGCATTTTGGTGAGGTCGACACCACTCGGAACAGTGCATATGCTCTCCATTGCCGGGATGCTACCACCATACGCGAGTCCATTAGTCATACCAGTCTTGTACCCTATGAACTTGTCCCACTGACCGTCGTCGTTCGATATAATTGTCTCCCAATTTGATCCAGCGGTGCGAGTAGGTAACCTCACCACAACAAAAATAGAGAGATCACACCATTGCATACTGGGGCAATTAAAATGGAGACCTGACTCAAGTGGGAGTGGTGTTAACACAGGGGATAGAAAACTTTGGCTTACACTGCTGATGCCGATAATAGGACCATAGGTTGGGTTGTTTTGCACTAATTTGTTTGTTTCACCAATGGCTTTCACTTTGTTTGAACCATTGGTGTGAAATTCCACGTTTTTCAAGGCGTGTGTGCTAACGTTGAAGTCAAACACAACATTATATGACTGACTCTTGAGGAAACCTGATAGTAGTTGCTCTAGAGTTCTTTTATTTGCAGCGTCTGAGTCATCGACTGGGTCTGCCACGTTTTTTATCGCTGAGCCTTGCATGTCTATTATTCCAGACATCCTTCCACCAGTCGCGCTTAATTTAGGATCTTCGTCCAGATGTCTTTTCGTTCTCTTTAGTATTTTATCGTGAGGGTCGTCAGACTCATACCCATAGTTTAGACTCATTACTACTTCAAGATGTATTTGGTTAGTAGATAGCCAGAGACTGCTGAGAACCCTAAGATTATCGCAAACGTTGTCGTGGTGTCTGACTCACTTGTGGTGGTCTGCGCTATTTGATTGGTGGTGACCACTGTTTTCTTTGCAGGTGGCGTAGCTAGAGTTTCCAAGTGAAGTCCTGCCGCTTGGTGGACTTTTTTGTGCTTCGCTTTTGACGCTCGGTGGTAGTTCAACCCGTCATTATACCCAAATGTCATCCCAGTTTCGGACGAAGTTCTTAGCACGTTATTGTAACCAACGATGGGGTCCTTTAACAAGACCATGCTTCTGGGGATCAGCCAAGTGTTGGGTGTCACAGCTGTGTCTAGCTTAACGTTGGTGTCACTAATCGCTTTGTTCATAAGGTTGATCCAAACACTCGGTGAATATTGAACCACAGCGTTTTCAATGATGTCTCTAAAGATTTGTTGCGTTTCTCGAGCACTAGCTCTAGTTCCCACGATGCTTTGCTTTGACCTCGCTTGGGCTCCAAGAATGGCGTACATGTAAACTTCAATCGATTGGTTTAGTAGTTCTTGCCCTAGTGGTGTGAACCCGTCAGAGTGTCTTGGGCAATACCTACGATAATCACCTTGGATGTCTTTGATGTATCTATTGTCAACATCAGTCAATGGTACATGGCCTCTCAAAAGTCGCCAGTCAGGGAGGTACAGTCTTAAGATGTTGTTAATGTCAACTTGACTCTTACTCAAACGAAACATCACACGACGAATGGTGAAGTACACGTGAAACCTCATGAGACCCACGACTTGCTTTGGAACGTCGACGTGATAACTTAAGTTCTGTAGAGACACCCCTGAGCGGTATGTAGCGATGTACATACCTGCGATCGCTTGATAGTAGCTCTCGAGTAGAGTCCAAACTGTGTTAACGTTACCACCAATTGCCTTGTCGTTGTGACGTCTTTTGGTGTCGATGAGTATTCTCGGTAGGTCTGATTTGAAGGAATTATTGTCGTCAACAAAGACGTCAAAATTGTGGGTTGGGTAATTTAGGACATATGGTGGAAACGTCTCGACTTCTCTGTAGCTCTTGTGGGTCTCTGTCAGTAGTAACTTTGGGACACGCCCATCGCTCGAC
This sequence comes from Chrysogorgia sp. JL179-B06, assembly GCA_035772405.1. Classification (NCBI taxonomy): domain Eukaryota; kingdom Metazoa; phylum Cnidaria; class Anthozoa; order Scleralcyonacea; family Chrysogorgiidae; genus Chrysogorgia; species Chrysogorgia sp. JL179-B06. The sequence continues at coordinate 1,903,755 of JAYKKM010000250.1, forward strand.
CATATTCTTGGGAATCTTGGTGTGTTGCTAAGGAATTTTGTGAAGCCCTCGTTCTTCGTGAACTTTGGTGACTTTATGTTTATCATGTCAGAATACTTTGGACCCGACTTGAAGTAAATGTCAACGGTCTTGACTGTTTTATTGTCGTCTGCGAGGTTGTACCCAAACTCGAACTTGTTTAGTTGCGCGTTTGGAAACTCACTAAGAAGAATTAGTTCACCTTGCTTTCTTTTTGTTAGCATCTACATAACACACACTATATTATATGGTCAGGGTTGTAGTGTTGATTAGAGGTCCAACGGAGACTGTGGATCTACCAGAAGCACTTTTGACGTTTGGCTCAGATCCTCACTTACTAGTAAAAAAAGCGACCATCTTTTGGGACTATGTTAATGTGGAGACTGGCGTGAATGATGAAATAAGTTACAACAGCAACAAACACGTTTTTGAGTCTGGGTACCACACTTTTAAAATGATTGCCGACGAACTGAAGGGATTAGGGGCTATCGAGCTAGTAGCCAACAAACACAATTCAAAGTGCGCGATAAAAACTGACCAACAATTAGAGCTGTTTAAATTTGGAGAGCTGTTAGGGTTCAACGATAACACAACGGTGAGTAGTAGTGGTTTGGTCAGCCCTAATGTTGTGGACGTTAACAAAGGGTTGAAGTACATACAAGTGGGTTGTAGTATTGTGATCAGACCTGAGAATATTGTTAATGGCAGCAAAAGCGAGGTTATCGTCGAGTTGCCATTGACCACCACCCAACCACTGAAGAGCTCCGTTCAACAATTCTTCAATATTGAGTCGAAGGTGTCGATAAACAAGGGCGTTTTTACACAGCTGGTGTTTAACGTGACTGACCAAGATGGTAGTGGTGTCAACGTTGGTGACATATTGTTGGATTTGTATGCGACGCTCGAGTAGTTAACATTAAACGCGCGCTAAAGTAATGAGTCTAAACTATGGGTTCGACTCTGGTGGTTACACTGAAAAGCGACGTGTAGACGACAGTCCTCAAAAGTTGACGGTGCTTATTGAAGGTGTGGAGAAAGTCGTAACCTTTGACTACAGTGTAGTAGCCACACACGATAACCCACACATTATAGTCAAGACAGCCACTGTGTTTTGGAACTATGATAATGTGACGGGTAGTGATGATATTCGATTCACATACACTAGATTAGGAATACCGTATCCAGGACTCGCGACAACTCGATTGAGTGGGGGTCACTACGACTTCGACGCGTTGGTTAGAGCTCTACGACTCGCGCTCAAGGAGGTTGATGTAGACTTCGTGGTGGAGAAACTGGTGGCCACAGGTAAAAGTAGGGTCAAAGTTCGGCGTGTGTGGTATGGCTCCGACACCCGAGCAGAACTTAGGCCAGGTGGCGTTGGGCTTTTGCTTGGTTTCGCGAAGGACGCAGGAATTTTACTAGACGCTAAGTGGCATGACAGTCCAAACAAGATTGACATGAACAGAGGTCTAAAGTATGTAGAAGTCTCGTGCGATGCTGTTGAGACGGAGAGCAATGTGGGCACTGATGGGAAGCGTAGTAATGTGATCACAACATTGCCAGTGCCCACCGAGCAGTCTTTAGATGGGGGGATACAGCGCTACGCATACGTTGAGTCCAAGGTGAGAATTAAAAAAGGTATTTACTCGAGTATGACGTTTCGTGTCAAACCAAACAATGGTGACGCTGACGTTGGCGCGGTGCTATTGGAACTGTATATTGTGTGAATTATATGGAACTTGGTGTGGAGACAGAGCAAGGGTTGCGAGACATTTACTATAATCCTAAGACGGGGTTCAGTGGTGCAGAGAGGTTGTATCAAAGTGCGTTGGGAGACGGATTGAAAGTGACTAGAAAAACAGTGAAAGAATGGTTGACAGCGCAGGACACCTACACTAGGTACAAACCTATTGTGAAAAGACATAAGTTCCGCGCGACTTTTGTTGGATTTCTTGGTGAAGAGCTCCAAATGGACTTAGTGGACATGAGTAAGTACTCAAAACAGAACAAAGGGTACTATTGGATATTGACAGGTATTGAAATATTGAGTAGATACGCTTTTGGCATTGCAGTTTATAGAAAAGACACTAAGAACATGACTAAGGCTGTTGGAGAGCTATTGGACGACTTTAAAGATCGGTTTGGAACCACACCTAAGTTAGCGCAATTTGATGATGGACTTGAATTCTACAACGTTGGTGTGAAAAGTTTGTTGAAAGAACATGGTGTTAAATATTTCAGCACTAAGAGCGATAAAAAGGCTGCTGTTGTTGAGCGTTTTAACAGAAGTCTGAAGAGTATTATGTGGAAGTACTTTTATACCCGTGGAACGTACAAATGGATTGGGGGTCTCGACCAGTATGTGAGCAATTACAATGGCAATGTGAATCGCAGTATTATGATGAAGCCAAAGGACGTCAATAAGTCAAATGAGGGTGAAGTGTGGACCACTTTGTTTGGTCATCAATTTGCAGACAACCCATTGCCAAAGTTTAGAGTTGGTGAATCGGTGAGAATTAGTAAGTACAAGAGTGTGTTCACAAAGGGTTATGAAGCCAACTTCACTGAAGAGCTGTTTAAAGTGGTGAAGGTTATTCGTGGTGATCCGAATGTGTACGAAATTGAGGACATAAGTGGTGAACAGATTATTGGTAAATTTTATGAACAGGAATTATCGCTGGTTAATAAGAAACATGGTGACGATGTGTACAGAGTTGAAAAGGTGTTGAAAAGAAAGAAAGTCAGAGGGAAGAAGATGGCGCTGGTCAAATGGTTGGGTTATGAGAGTAAACATAATTCGTGGATACCAGAAAGCGACATTCAAAATGTGAGCTAATGTAATATGGCTGAAGGTGGGGAAGGTTTTGATGAGATTGAGATGGAGAACCTTGGTAGAGCCTACAATGACGATCAATTAAATGTCGAAATTGAAAGTAACACTAAAGCTTACAATTTAAATAACGATAAGTACCCCGGTGGTGACATGCCAGATATCGTGCGCGTCGAGAATGAGAGATTGTTCGATAATATGATTAGATTACAGAATGAGCAAGAGAGGAGGTTTCGAGAAAAAGAGACGTCGTTTATCGACACTGATGATGGTAAGACGGTGACAATAAGGGGGACTAGCACAGAAGTCCCAACAGTAGAGTTTGTTGAACAGGAGTCATATGGCGACGTCAACGACGTAAGTTTTAGTATAGCTTTTGAAGAGGAGGAGGAAATTAGGAGAAGACTGGGTGAGCTAAAAGCGTCCAACAAAGAGCTAACAGAAAACAATGTAAAAAGAATCAAGCTAATAAATAGGAAAATACGTAAATTAAGCAAAAAGGGACTCGGCCACGACGACGCGTCAAGGAAAATAGTCAACAGATCATATGTGACGGACTCAGGGGCTATTCTTTTCAAACCGATAAACAAAGACGGTAAATATGGAAAACCCAAACGAACTCTAATACCTGGGAAAAAAGGCTTGATCTACAGTAAAGACGCGAGTAGTAAAAACGCGATTGAGCAGTTCAAACAGTTAGTTAGTCAAATCCCTGAGAATACAGAGACAACAGTTGTCACAACAGAAGTGATCCCAGATGACTTCCCAGTAGTTGAGACAAAAGTGGTCTATGACGACATACCTGGGTTATCACCAGACGAAAACCGCGAGCTGAGTGGTGTGGTTAATCCAAGTGATGGTGTGTTGCGTGAGTCAAGAGTAGGCGACACTGGTGCGTTGCAAATACAAGCAGACTATTTTCAAAAGGTGATAGATGAAACGAGTATGAGATTGGCAGAGCTCAACAGAGAAGGCCTCACGGCTGCGGAGAAAAAAGAGCGTATTGATCTAGTTGAAAGAATGATTGGACTTAGAAAGGCTAGAGACAGAACCCTAGGACAGCGAGAAATAGAGGAGGTTAGAGAACAACAAGAAGTCGACATTGACAGATTTCAGAAATTTAAGGAATGGGCTAAAGAGAATGTGGTTGGGTTGAGCGCTGTAGCGATTTCAGTGGCTGGAATTATAACAACAATTATTATCGCTGGGAGGTCTGCTGTTATGAAAGGCGCTATGGCCACAAAGTCGTTCGCACAAGCTGTTAAGAACGCGATAATGAAGATGGGTCCATGGGCTGTTGGGTTGGCTAACTTAGTTTACAATGTGTTGACGTTGGGTGCGAAGGGTCTCACTTGGTTGGCTCAAAATCTGTGGGTACTCGCGGTGGTACTTGCGTGGTTTGCTTATGATTATTACAAGCTAAAACGGTAGTCTCAGCTTCGAGGGTCTCAGCTTCGAAGATGATAAAACATATGTAAAGTATATGAACGTCACGTCAGCAGAATTGAGTCCCGGTTTTAGACGAGCGACCATGGGTGTCATAAAAGGGGTGAGAACACAGCATGTAATCACGTTGAACCCTAATAAGGTCAGTCCTGGCGAGGAACTTTACATTGATATACCAAAGCTCAAGGTTAGCAGCTGTTTGGTGCCTGGGTCGTTGGGTCTAGTGTTCGACTTTAAGAATGCGAACGCCAAAAGTTGGTTCTTGAATAATGTTAGCAAGTTGTTGGTTGAGAAGCTTGTTGTGAGACTAGCTGGAGAAGCTGTGTATGACAACAGTGGGGAAAATTACACTGGTGTTTATCGTGACCTTTGGGAGAGTGTCACTGCGCGAGACCAAATGATTGACTATGGTATTGGTGGTGAGAACTTGAGAAAGCTAATTTCTAAGGATGACAGTGGTGCGACAAGTGGGAACGTTGCTAAAGTTAGTGACGCGTTGATGTTTGGTGTGATTGGGACGAAGCAGCGGATTAAGCTTGGTAAAATTATGAACGACCACGGGTTGTACGCTCCTTTTAGCATGAACAACAACTTGCAGTATGTGATCACACTTCCGAAGGCCACAGACATCATGGTGGCGCAATCTGGTAGCGCTGTGGGTGGATACACTCTGGAGAACCTCGAGCTCGAGTATGAAACGATCGATAACCAGGAGCTTGCTGATGAAATAACGTCAGGCTATGCAAGTGGTCGTAGTTTGTCATACGAACACGTTACATTGATGAAAACCACTGAATGGGATAAGGGCACAACCATTGTGAATGAAAATGTCAATCTGCCAAGAAAAAGCATGAAGGCGATTGTGTTGCTATTCACGAATAAGGCGCGAACAGACAGTGAGGAGTTTCTTTACCCAAATATTGAGAGCGTTAGAGTCACAATCGAAGGCGTGCCAAATAGTGTTCACTCACAAGGCATTCCGAAGTCGAAGTTCTATGCGGAAGCGAAACGATTGTTTGGGTTGGGTGAAGAACACGCTCAGTTTATGACTATACAGAAATTCTACAAAGATGGCTTTGCGTTAGTCATTGACTTGAGGAGCGTTCAAGATAATTACAACGTCGCCACTGGCAAGAAAATTGTGAACACACAATCCGGCGTGCTTCTTGAAATCACTAAGAAAGCGACGACTGCAAATGTCATGTGCAGGGTGTTTGTGATGAGTGATGGGTTGGTCAACTTCATGAACAATGGGTTGCAGTCAATCCAGTATTAAATCAAACGTGAGTTAATGGAGACCCCGTTTAATGCGCTAATTGTTGGTATGACAGCTTGTGGTAAGACGCATTATTTACTCAACACACTGGAGTCCGAGTATCGCGGTAAGTTTGACTACATTGTGTTGATTTGTCCTACTTTCGAGTGGAACAAAGCGTATCAAGATTGGAAATATGTGCGCGACCCTGACGTGTTAGCGATAGACTGCACACAGGACAATGTCGACGCTGTTCTCAAGTGTGTGACTAACGTTTTTAAAGGTACTAACACTCTGATTGTGTTGGACGACTGTGCGAGTGGACAGGACGTCAAGAATAGGACTAGTCAATTGGTCAACTTAGCTTTTAGTGCGCGACATTTTATGTTGAGCGTTATTGTCATCACACAACAACTGACGTCGATCGCAAAACCGTATAGAGAAAACATTAGTAAGCTCATTTGCTTTTACTGTCCGAGCAGAAGTGATATGAAGGTTGTTATTGACGACTATCTCGTAAACATTAGCAAAGAGGAAGCGTCGGCGATTGTGACCGCATTAAAAAATAACAAGTACGCTAGACTCGAAATCTCACTGCGCTATCCGTACAGTCACGAAGTTGTTATTCCGCAATAAAATATGGGTATAAGTAATAGCGTGATGGTGAAACGCAAAAGTGAGGAAAACCCCACGATTGAGGAACTAGTTGAGGAGACTGACGACACCTCAACTGTGGAAGACAACGTTGACGTTAGGAGATCCGAACTTATTAGACTGTCCGGTGACGGTGTGGTAAGTCAGTCCGAAGCGTACATTAAAAAAGCGTCCGCGAAAGTTATTGATAAGATATGGCGCCAACACGAGTTGAAGAGAATGGAGATCGCAAACGCTTTTCTCACCGACTTGCTAATCAGCAAATTCGCCAGCTTACTAGATGGGTTGAACGCTATCGAGAACCCTGAGGAACTAAACGACGAACTACAAAAAGATCCGTTACTAAAAAAAGACGTTGAGAGTATTGTCGCGATTGTGACACCGTACGTACCTTTCTTAGGCTTGCTGTCGGGAGGAATTATAACATCGAAACACGTGTACGATCATCATTTTAGGAGCGAGGTGGTAGACACTGAGAGTAGTGAACAAACAGACTAATTCGTAGAGTAGTTGGCTATTTGTTAGTCAATGTTGTTAGCCAATCAAAAGAGCACCATTTTGCTATCCATTTGGATAAACATCACCACTAGACTTGAAAATCTAGTGGTTTTTTTTCGCGCGTGAGTTGAGACAGCAGTAGTTTGTTGAAAAAAAAATGTGAAAATGTTGAAACAACACTCTCTATTTTTTAAATATGTGAAAATGTTGAAACGACACTTTCTTTTTTAAATATGTGAAAAATGTGAAACGACATTCTATTTTTTAAAAAACATGCAAAAATATTGAAATGTCACATTATTAGCATATAAATCGAGTTTGTGGTCTTATTTGATGTATGTTGTAAATTTAGAATTACCGAAATGACATCGAACTTTTGGGGGCTTGGGATTTGGTGTAAATTTGGTGATGTTTTGGTGATTATATTCGCGTTCAACATTGAATATGTAAAAAATGAGCTCGTAACCCCACTCTCTATACTACTCGCTGGCAGTCCTGACTCTGTTAAAGTGCTTATGTCACAAAAATATTTTTTTCGGTTTTGAATAGAGAACAGAAAGTTAGTTAACAAGTTCTTTTACAGATTTTGGTTTTCTCTTTTTGTTCGCGATATATAGGGCTCTAAACCCTGAAAAATCGACTGTTTTGAAAAAATAGTTGCGCCAGGGAAAAGGCTCTAAAAGGGCCTGGGACGATAGCCGTGTGACGTAGCTTAAGGACAGGAAGTTGGAATTTTTATCTTTTAGTAAAGGCAAAGAGAGCAAAATGCCAGATAGATGTGCAGTTTCTGGTTGTTCAAACTTAGCAAACTCCGAGAAAGGAATTTCCCTTCATCGCATACCATTCTGGAATGATGAGCGTCGAGAAGCAAAGCGAAGAAGAAAGATTTGGGTGAACTTTGTCGCAACAAAGCGTGCAAAGTGGTCGCCAAGAAAATACTCCGCGGAATGTTCAGAGCATTTTACTGAAAATGGCTACGAAAAATACCTCGTCGAGATACCTGGGACAAGGGAATATACCCCAAGATTAAAGAAGGATGACATAGGTATAACTGCCTATCCTAGTGTGTTCAAGAAGAGCAATTGCATGAACGAGATATCCCCTCGTGAGAAACGAAAAGTATGTTTATATATTTATATGTAATATTATATGTTTACAATCTTTTGTGATTGTGATAGCTTGTTTAGATTTTCTTCGTATATTTGACTTGCGTCTCTTTTATTGTTCAGGCTAAGAAAGACATCTCAAGGATATTACATGAGGCATCTTCGTCGTCTGTGATTGAAGAGCTTGAGGAAAATATGCAAGAAGACGAGACGACATGCGATGCTTTTGAGACATTTTGAGACAAACAACATTCATGTCGATGAATTCGAGGATTCTCTTTTGTTCGAACAAGTAAGGGTTTCTGTAAACTATTTATAAATACTATTAAACAGTACTAGTGTGGATGTAAAGTTTTTGTTTGCCAATCTATACTGTATGATACACTTATATTATAATTTTAGCAGTTTGTCAACAGCGAAACCCAGACAGAAGCCCAGGAATGTGAGGAATGTAAAGGTCTTTTGGCTAAAAGCAAACGCTATCAGAGTGCCTGGTTGACAACAAAGTTTAAATTAAAGGATTTAAGAAATGAACAAACAACTATTAATCAAGGACAAGGTACTGTGAAATATTTATAAAACTAATAATTACCTCAAGCGGACATTATGTTTTTAACAAACATGATATTTTCCCCCAAATCACAAATAATATACCATCTAATGTTTTCAAATAGTTATTGAATATTGGATATAAAATGCCATTACTACGTGTAGCGAGACAAAATATTTTGACACTGGCTGTATAGTATGCAATCAAGTGTATTTCAATCTCAAACGGTGTATGCCAGTGTAGGTAACAGCGATTCAAACTGCGAGCACTGTAGCAAAATTCAGCTTCCTGAAAAATACAGGCCTTCACTCAAAAAATCAAAAGTCGTTTTGTATTTTCAGGCTTTTTTCAGGTAGTTACAGTGCTCATATGGTCAACTGTATTGGTAAAATGTGTCCTACATTGTTTGCAAGTGCTAATAAGTACACATGCAGAAATTTTGCTGGCTCCAATTCCTTGCAATTTATTGTACAAAATTTCAATATTCTCTCTATTCTGTTCATTCAGACAATAACTACCAGAGGCATGCAGGACCATTAAAGGAAGAACTGTCAGGGGAAAATTTAGACAAAATGGCAAATATCTCTGATTCGGATGATGATGGTGAATATATCATTGAAGAGGAAGCTATGAGTCAGTCAGATGATAGCGATGATGATATTGGTGAAGATGGAGAAGATGAAGAGCAATATGCTGTGCCAAGGTATTGTGTACAGACTTAGTTGTGATCAATTAATTTTTATCAGTATGAAAACATACAAAGAACTCAGATCTAAATCAAACAATGCTATTATTGTCTTAATTGTGGCCATGTGTTCTAATTTCTATTATTTTTTTATTTCCTAGAGTGGATATTACTGATGATATCTGCAAGCAACCGAAATTTGTTGTATTCCTTTCGCAGTTGCTGTTGCTATTTAAGACCTGCATGATTTGTCATGAAAGTGAGCCTCTTTTGAAAGTGACGCAAGTTGGGACAATGGTGACCACAAAAGGACCACAAAGTATATAGACTATTTCAAACTTATTGAGTTGACTTTGTGTGTTCTTTTATAGAGAATCCTTTTACCCTCCATATATTTACATTGGAAGGAATACCAGCAGAAATTGCTCAATAAGGCAAAAGAAGCTGGCTCTTTGGTTTTGGCTGGGGATGGTCGTCATGATAGCATGGGACATAGTGCAAAATATTGTGCCTATACCATATTTAGCTGTACCACATCTCTAATTGTCCATTTTTCCCTAGTTCAGGTAAATTACAAATAAATCCTAATAATTGCAAAAGCAATATATTACGAATGACAAGCAAAAGCCTTTCAACAATTATATTAGCTAGAGCACAGTCTTATACACAAGCTGATGCCCAGGTAAGAATTAGGATGAGCTGCAACAACTATTATGTGTACTTGTCCATTATATCTAAATTGAAAACACTTCTTTACTTTTAGAGGAATGAAGCAGGTAGTAGCCCAGCAATGGAATACTTGGCATTTCAGAACTGCATGACATTCTTGTTGGGATGTGGTATTGTTATGTCAACATTTATATCGGACAGACATGGGTCAATAATAAAACACATGAGGACAAAATTGGCCAATGTGAAACATTACTTTGACTTGTGGCATCTGAAAAAGAGTAAGTGGTGTGCAATGGTGATGCATAAATATGGAAATGTAATACTGTAATATCTACAGTATATAGGTGCGATGTCCTTGAATAGTACATCATGGTACCTTATATATCAAATTTGAGTAGATCAGCATGTAATATTACAGTAGGTTCATCTTCAGCGTGATTATTAGACTAGATACTTCGATTTTACTCGTCAAGGGGAGAGTGCTACCACTCAATAGGCTAATAACAAATTAATTACAGACATCTAAAAACTTTCTTTCAGAAATAACGAAAGTAATCACCAAAATTTCGAAAGAAAGTGGATGTGATGAACTGGCAGAGTAGATAAAGCCTTGTGGCAATCATTTTTATTGGAGTGCTTGTTCTACTCATGATGGCGAAGGAAAAGTTATTTGGGCCAAGTTCAAATCTTTCCTTAGCCACATGGTGAACAAACATGACAATTTAGATGAGCCATTATTTTCCAAATGTGCTCATGGGCCAGACATTTCTCCTCGTGCATATCTTTTGGAAGGTAGGTTTCTACTCTAGTAATTTTGTCAGTGATGTTTCATCTGGCAGTTGTGGTTGAATAAGTGGTTCTATACTTTTGTGAGTCTACTTGCTCACATCCATCAGAAAGAGAAAACTGCATATACTAAATTGCCAGTGTGAATAAGGCTTTAAAAAACCTGTGTATCTATCTTTCATTGCCCATAGCCTATTTACAGACATATTCTATCAATCTCATGAGCATAACTGAGAGTAATCTGTAACCATCTGTACACAGGCTACATTGCCTGTTATTGGAAATTTTTATCTTTCAGGCTCAGTTGCTCATCAGAAACTTTGCAAAAAGCTTACGAAGGTCCAGCTTGTAAAAGCAATCCAACAGGCTTCCCCAATATCCCAAACCAGCTGTCTGGAAGGATTTCACTCTGTACTAAACCACTACTCGCCAAAGATGATCCACTACTCATTCCCTGGAATGTATTGCAGGTTTGTGATTAAATCAATATCACCAACAAAGGTTCGCCACAATTTTGGAAGATTGTGCAGAATAGTGTATGTTGCAGCTTGTTGCTCTTTTGTATATACTGTTTTAGTTAAGAATTTCATAATATATACATGTAGGCACATCCTGGCAATAACCCACTTCAACTATAACTTGCGAAGAGATCCGAAAACCAAGAAGGATGGAACAACTCAAGTTAATATCATATACCCTAAGTTCAAGAATGGTGAGGGAACTGTCCTAGATGTCAAGGTAAAACCAAATTTTGGTAAGATATGCTGGAAACAAATGTTTTGTTGTGTACTAAGGTGTTGTCCATTATTATCAAGTGTACATCCTCTTCAAATGTCAAATGAAAATGTTGATAGTTATGGATGACCAGACCCCCAAGTTGAAATGCATATTATATTACATAATTTTCATTTATATATTTCATTTATTATAATTCTTATTTTAGATTATGTGAGTGAAATATTTGGCACAATTGGCATTTGCATCAAAGCCAAGAAGTTGAAAAAGGCCAGAGAAGACCTAAAAAAAATGACACCACTGCCAATGAACTCAATGTTGGAGAAACAACCTAGGTCTGAGGCATTGAAGAAAAGTGAGGACAGAAAGCAAATGAAAGTTAGAGATGTTCCTCCTTCAATTCCAGGTAATTCATGACAGTGTAAATAGAATAGCAAGTAGTTGCTACAAAAGATGATTTTACAAGGACACCCTAATTGGCCCAATAACAGAATGTTGAAGAAAACATCAATGTTTCATATGTAATCTTGTTTATTTATCACTCAGAATTCTATTTTTTCAGTGACAGAGCTTCAACCACCTGTTCCAGTGCCGACTCAAGCTAGATCAAAGCCCAAATGCTCATTTTGCAAGAACCCAATGAAAGGGCACAAAAATGTTCTTAATTGCCCTAAAAACAATTGAACAGATTGTACAAAAGAAACTTGTAAAATATATTTATAAAATAATATTTACTATTAGATTTACTATTATATAAGCGACCAGTCATTAATAATGGATGGCGGACAGTGGGTGAGAAATTCACAACAATTCACTTTTTCTTGAAACCGCCACCAACTGCATGAAATATATTTTTAGGATGCCCCTGAACTCCATAATCCTTATCGAATAATTAATATTCTCTTGTCCTGTTATTATTTTATTCTGTCTTATAGTATTCTTGACATATTTCGGTTTTGAGGATGCCCCATTCAGGCTAAAAATATTCAGACCGCCCCCCTTTTTTCACCACCGCTCCCCCCATTATTAATGACCGGTCCCTAAGTTGGAATGAACTAATTTGCAATTATAATATTTGAATTACCCAACATTGAACAACCATCATTTTTTTATCTGTGAAAAATATTACATGGTCTCATTGTCTTCAAAGCCTCTAAATTGTTCCTGTTCATCATTAAATTGAGCCCTGATTGCATTATATGAGCATGCTGGTAAGGGTCTTCTTTCTTCACCCAAGTATCCATGTATCATGAAGATGAATTCTCTATAGGCAACACTGCGTAAAAACCTGTGGAAAATTTTAATAGGGTTATTCATACAGTATAATTGTTTTTATAAATAATTGTTTTTAATCTTACTTACAAAACTACTATGGCCTACAATTTTGGATCAACACTTACATTTGCTCTGAACCAGTCTGTCTATATCTTTTTTGATCGCGTGTTTTGTATTTTCTTGCGCAGTTTCGTAGCGACCATTTCTCTAAACAAATAGGCCTAAATCCTGGGTGTAGTGTGATGCAGCAAGGTGGTACGGGCACGTCTTGGATAACTAAGTCCCCCTTCAAAGCGTTTACACAAGATTCCATCTCCTGACAGCACCAAGCTTCGTGCGGATTTTGTAAATGTGTTATCACACAGTGGCCGCATTTGCACCTTTGAAATAAGATACAAGTGAGAACATTCGTTATGACAAGTGCAATGTCGATGTTTATCATATATTTTGACGCTAAAATCGCAAATTTAAAGAATGGAAGTATTTACCATGATTTAACATCTTCAAGACCGTCTAATCTTTGCTGTAACATTTCGGTTTGTCTCTCTTGTTCAGCAGATTTTTCGAGATAGTGCGAAAACCATTCTTCTCCCGCTAAAGGCTCATCGGCGTAAAGACAAGCATCGTAGTCGCCTGAACTAGTTTTATCCGCTGCTTCTAGAGTACCAAATTCATTATGAGTATCATTTAACTCATCTTCTATAATATACCCAGGAATATAGTTATATTCTGAGTCGCATTGAGAGCTATGGATGCTTTCCGAATCGGAACTACTGCCCGACATATTGAAAATATAGTAAATACATAAAGCGCGTCGCAATATTATTCCTTAAGCTACGTCACAGCACGCTCGTCCCAGACTCTTCGTGATTCGCAACTTTTTTCCTAAAAAACGCCATTTGAATGCCTATATCTCGCGAATAAAAAGAGAAACCCAAAATCTGTAAAAGACTTGTTAACTAACTTTCTGTCCTCTGTTCAAAAATGAAAAAATTTGTTTTGTGACATAAGCACTTTAAGCGTCATGTTGTCAAGGAAATGACTAAAGAAAAAAGTCACCTAAGAATTTTGATATGCACAATAGCATTTGGGATGGGTATCGACTGTAAAGATGTGTATCGCAGTATACACTTTGGCCCCTCCAGTACAGTGGATAGCCTTATTCAGGAAACTGGCAGATTAGGAAGGGATGGTAAACAATGCTTTTGTTATGTCCTATATAATGGGCTTCTGATAGGTCATTGTTATACCCAGATGAAAGAACTGGTTGATACAGAAAACTGTCGTCAAAACTTTATTGAGCAGCTATTCCCAACACCTTCAACAACATCTCAGGCAGAGGGTTGCCTGTGTTGTGATCAGTGTAGCAAAACATGCGATTGTTCAAACCACAGTAATATTTGCATGATGTCCTTCTTAACAACAGTTCCTGACAAGAAATCAATTGATCGGAAGCGTCATGTATCTAACGTCAAGAAAGACCTACTTCGTCAAAAACTTATCGATTACAGAGCAAGTTTACTTCCTACTAGCACAAAACAATTTATACCTGTTAGCTCAACTGCCATATTGTTTGAATTTGATCACTATCAAATCAATCAAGTGCTGGATAACTGTGATCATCTTTTTTATATGAATGACATTATTAGCTGTGTTGAACTATGGAGAAATACCCATGCAAATAATGTGTATGTTGCATTAAGTCAGGTTTTTGAAGATATGGATTCTCCCAATTCCTCATTACTGTTGTCAGTGGAGGATTTTGAAGACATGGAAGTGGTGGAAGAGGATTGAGAGGAAATAAGGGAGGACTCTGCAAGGGTTGAATTGTTTGATGATTCCAAATTTGCAAATATGTCAACAATGACTGATGAAAATAGTCAAAATGAAAGTGTGGGATTTGACAATGACAATTTGAGTGGCATTTTAAGACAAATAACAGATGAAATTGACTACATGGAACATTGAAATTAACTTCTCAATAATAATTTTTAAATTATATATTTTAAATTATATAATATACTATACGTACATACTATATATATATCATATCGTCCCAAATATGAAGTTGTGTACACCAATAATTTCATGTAAAAAATATTACTCAAGAGTGGATATTAGATTGAGTAAATAAAATAATATCTTTGCTAGCCTGCGTAGCCGGTACAAAGGGGCTGGGGGTTTAGGACGGGCTGTGGAGCAGCTGTACAGCCACTCCCTAGCCCCTTTACACTTGCTACTCAGGCTATCACCTTGCAGAAGTACCGGTGATATTGTTCAGGCTAAGCATTTACGTTCTCACATATACAGAAGGGCAATTCCCTGGAAATATACCGTAATCTGCCAAATCACAACTTCATATTTTTAAAAAGGTCATGATTAAGTGTTCTTGGTGCGGAAAATGTTATCCTTTACATGTATGTACATTTGACATTCTTTTTAGTTTACTACGCTATAATAAAATGTATTTACCTATAACTGTATATAACTACAGTAGTTTGTTACACTATAATAAAATCTATTTATAACTTTGCAAAGCAGGAATTATAATATGATAGTCAAATCAGATTGCTTATGGGCCATCCACTTAGTACATATGTATGCACAGGAGGTGGGTCAAACTGATACATACAATACCGGTCAGTATAATCTGCAGACCGCAGACTGCAGACCAAGTATAAAATGCAGAATAGGTATAAAATGCAGACTAAAACTGCAGACTTGGTGTAAAATGCAGACTGCAATATAAAGACTCATCTTGAGTTTTTTACCAAATGGGTAATGACATAATGCTGAAACCATTAGTGATATTTATATCGGCAAAGTGGTGGTTGCCATGGTAACCATACTCACCATTAGTTTCTATGGTCAATTGTTACAGACCTTATAGTTTATACATACACAATATTTTTGTAATTTTTTCAAATTGTGTTGCTATATATGGCAATTTGGTTACCATGACAACCATTTTAACCAGTCTTGTTAGTTTAAGCAAGATTATATCTGGATATGTTGACTCCGAAGTAGAATAAGTCTATTGTCTGTATAAGGACAACCATAAACATCAGGTCCTAACTATAACCAAACCTGTGTCACATGGTCTTGTTACGGTACCACCGGACAGCGGTCATTTTCATAATCAACAAAATGTCAGTGATTGGAATCTTTGTCGAATTTGCTGAACCTCGTGTTGTGAAACTCAAGGTAAGTTTTTATCGCAGTCTGCAGATTATACTGACCGCATACAATACATGTATTGTTTTTCTTTTTTTCCATTGTTTTACATAATTCAAAATGTGTATTCAAAATAGGTGTTATGAAATTGAAATATTTAGTATACCTGTACATAATAAATGGATGACCCCTGTTGTTTTGTACAAGGTAGAGTGGTTTTGTTAGAAATCAAAAAATTTTGGTCACCCAAACCTTTAACGAGCACACTTGTTCAGGTGAACTTTTTTCTTGTGGGTGTTCATCCATTTGAATAAGGACTTAACATCGAGATCTGCTAAGAGACTCCTTCATTCCTGAGAAATGGTTATATGTTCTTCCATGATGACAGTTTAATGCTTTTTGTTGTACTAGTTCCTTTACAATTTTATGGAGATCTCCATTTGTGGAATGGCTAGAATGTGTACCAGATCTTCTAGTAACTGAACATAATGCATCAAAATTGTCTAACAGTTCCTTATTAACAGCAAGGGCTTTGCAGTACCTGTCTATGGCATGTTTGTTCAAACCATTCGGTCCAAGATTCCTAATAAAAATCTTGATCAACCGATTGAAATGCTCCAGTGCTAAATCAAGAGGAATATTTCCACCAGGACCAGGTTTTAGTTTGTAGAACCTGTTCCAAATTAATTGATGTGCAGCTTGTGGGGAGAGAAGACTGTTGGTTTGGCAAAGAAGGTAAACAGCCTCAAGGGCATATTTCCTGCTACTTTGGCCATCTTTAATCAAATAGGGAAGCATAAACTTCCAACATCTTATGATGCGTTGGCCATCCCCTTCTGAAACAGCATCATAAAAATTTCTTAGAAGTATACCTACTTCAAGAAAAGAGGACTGATAATTAAACACATCATCTATTGCTTTATCAGATGTTTTCACACTATTATCATCCAAAACCATTCCTTCATGTGTCTTCTCATGGTCCCGTCGTCTTTTCCCATCATAACGAAATGATTTGGTGCAACCAGGGAACCTACACATGTACCTTTCTCCGACAGGTTTTGAAACATTTGAGTCATCCTTTGCTGCTTGCACTTTATCAAGGATTGCTTGCACTTTATCATCCCTTAGAATGTACTTGTTTACTACCTTGGAAACCAATGAATTTAAACACTCGATCTTTTGTTGATTTGAGGCATTTTCTGTGTTTATATTGAATTTGTCTGGGCTTGGGAGTGCATCAATATCTTCAATTTCAAGCTCATTCATTGCTGCTGCAATAACTCTTGCCTCTAGTTCAAGTAAAAATAATTTCTTGCATGCACTTACATTTTTGGAAACATCTGCACGCACATTCCTTCTATTGATTAGGTTTCGATCACTAAACAATGTACATTTGTCATTGGATGCAGTTGGGTGATAAAAGTAACTGAAGATATACTAGAAAGATAAAAATCAGTAAACTGTGTAAGCATTAGATCTAAAATATAATTGTACCTGTAATTTCTAATTGTAATTTCTAATTGTACCTGTAAATCTAATTGTAATTGTAATTGTAATTGCTACATATATGTACTGTAATTATGATTACTTGTACAATGGTTTACCTCAAGGAATTTCATACCACCATGGAAATCTGCTATTTCAAAGTGAAGTCCTTCATGTCTTTCTTCTGCAGTAAAGCCATTAGATACTTCAAATAGGCCATTCACTCCCCTCTCAACAGTAAGCTGGTCCCCTACTATGCCCTGTTCTGCATAATATATGGTTCCTTTTTCCTCAAATGATGGCACATACTTCTGAAGGTTGTCAAGAATGTTTTGCATTCCATCAGCCTTATTTTCATTTTCATAGATTACACCAAGAAGAGTCTGCAATGAAGATTTATATGAATATATTATACAGTACTGTATATATGAAAAAAAATAAATATATATATATATCACTACTACGTTTACATCAAAATTAACCAAACACATGTGAGAGTACACATAATTTCATAATTATCAACTCACAGTATCTGTAGACTTCTTCATTTCTTTGGAATACAGGTGTGGAATGTGTTGAGTAACTACATCTTTCAAAGTACTTAGGCAAAGAATGGAGTTGGTTATAATTCTGCTAACTAAGTGAATGTAGTTTTGGCGTTGTTTGTTATGCTCCAGTTTGTTGGGACAAAAGGATCCATTTTCCAACTCACCAAGTTCACAAATTGGCTTGTCATTAGACAGGTGAATACCAGACACTCGGTTCTCAGTGGACATTAAAGTACAGTAATGAGCATCAGGGTTCTGATGATCCTCTGTCATATCATGAGTCTCTTGGTGTATATCAATATTATGAAGGGTCAACTTCCGACCATGATCAGGACACATCATTGCATACTTGTGCGCATCAACCGTGGGCATGGATGCTTCACTGATAGTAACACAGTCAACTACATCAATCTTGTTTCCTTCTATAATTGCTTGTTCCTCAACTTTCTTCTTTGAAAATAAGGAAACATATTCCACTGGGGCATCAATAGAGCTACAACCAGCATTCAGGGCTGTCTTGAGATGATTGAAGGAGCTTAGTATTCTTTTTCCAGCTTCTCTGTTTTTTTCATTTTCTGATGCAATGTGTTCATTGTCCTGTTAGAGAAAAATAATATTAATCAATAATATTCAAGAATTAAATATATTGATATTCGCCAAATAACTGCTCATTGACCGAGCGTGAGATCTGTACAGTGAAATATCGGACAGAGGTTCTTTTAGTACAGACCGAGTGAGTACAGTGAGCCAAGGTTTGTGCAAAAAACCGAGGTGCTATATTTCATTGTACAGTCCGAACAAACATGGTTTATATGCCTCAATGAGAAGTTTTCGACAGCAATTTGGTTGGCTTTCTTGACTAAGTCTGCTTACTTTCATTAGGAAGCATTTGTTGGAATTTGTGCCTTTTGAAGTTCTGGGACATCACTTTTCATAATGCCCTCGCATTTCCAGTGGAGGTCATCACAGTAAGATTAGGATCGCAAATTAACCAATGACATTGCATAATTTGACCGGAAGTAACCCACCTATAATTTACCATAACTTTTCCTTCATCTCATCTACTGAGTGTAAATGCCAAATATTAAAAATAAATTATATACTGTATATACTTAACTTTGTTTCATCTTTAGTCTGTTTATAGGGGGATTGTTCTGCTTGCTTTATCTTTAGCTGCTCAATTTCACTAATTGCAGTTCTCCTCTTTCCTTCATTTCCCACCATATCCAGAATTTTTTTGTCATGGTCTTTCCCATACTCAGATAGCTTTTTGTAAAAATAAGTATGCGATGGCATTAATCGCAGAGACTGTAAACGGTTCATTCCAGCCTGCAAATAAAGAAAGCCTTTCTAAGTTATCTAAAAGATGCTACATAATTTTACCTATTTGTACAGAAATTAATTTGGACCATCATATTCCCTCTGCTGAATAAAAATAATCATCTGATTTACAAGAAAAATTTTATTGGTAAAATCTATAGTGTGGCTGCAGAAGAGAATGATATAATAATATAGTAAATTAACCACTCATTTTCCAGCTAATTTGCAAAAACTTTTTTTTTTATTTAGCTCACCTAAAAACCTTAAAAAGAAAAACTGATTGTGCAAAAAACTTGCGAATGAAAATAAGAGGTTTTAACCCTTTCTAATACAGTATGTCTGGCATTAGCCAGAGTAACTTAATTTAAAGTACAGTATTATTTTATCAACTGCACCCAATTAATTATATCATTCTCTAGTACTGTTAATAAACCAGTGAATAAACTGTACCGTATATACATGTAGATAACAGAATATTTCTACATGTATATTTGCTAGTTCAATTTCAAATTAAAATTAATATTAATTACCATAAATCCTGAATGACGATCTATAATTGCAATCATCAATTGGACTGCAATCATATTCCTAGATCTATTTCGTAGACAGACGGCTGCAGTAACACCAACTGATGGTTTCCATTTCCCTTCATCATCCTTTACTCTCAAAGCAGCAGTCTTAAGCACCAAGAGCAATAACGGGGCTCTTTCTTCTAATTCGTTAATCAAATTATCAAAAGAGAAGTTCACAATGCTTTCCTTATCTGTCCTTCGAAGACAGCTATCTTTTCTCTTCTTGTTCTCTTTATTTGTTCCTTTTACGCACATGGCCACACATTCTTTATGAATTTGCTTCACAATTTCTGCATAAAGATGTGGTCTTATCTTGTCACATTGCCATGCAGCTCTTGCAATTTGCTTTTTTGTACCACGGCATAACATCTTTCCAAGTGCACTGAGTTCCTGTGGTAAAACTTTCTTCTTTATTCTGTCAGTCCATTCTATTGATATTGTAACAGGGCACTCACTTGGCATTCGTTTTTCTTTTGTATTATCCACTTTGTTATTGATTGGTGATACATGAAACATAATTTCTTCATTTGTACTTGATTTCTTGGGGACCTTGTTTAATGGTGTTGATGTACGGAGAAACTTGTCAGGCATAAAAGGGCTAAAATAATCATGAGACAGTTGAGCACAACAATCATTTATTAAACACAGCAACTTGAATAATCAATTTCCAAAGATGCCTTGGTATTATATACTTTTGTTAGGCCCCAAACATAAAATATGTATGTCATGACAACACAGAAATCAGAAATGGCAGAATTAGGGGATTGAAACAAGTTTCCTTACCTCAAGCTAATATTATGCCTCTCTTCCAAATCTTGTTGGATTTCACCGCCTTCATTATTGTCGTTGTCAGGAAACTTCAATTTTCTGGTGGCTGCTGATGAAGGCTGTTTTCTTTTTACAGTAAAACCATATTCCCCACATTTCTGACGATATAACGATGTTAGACGTTCATCAGTTTCTAATAACTTTGCCTTTAGACTCTTGCGTTTCTTGATCACGGTCAGACATTGTTTACATATGTATGGTGACGAATGGTGAACTACAAACGACAAATCGTCATGTTCAACATTCACTTTGGATTTTCCGTCAATAAGATTTCTGTCTGTTGTTCTCAACAGTGCTTCGAAACACAAAACGCAGATGTCAGTACACATATTGCTTGCCAACACGCCTGCCATTTTTTCTCACATTATTGCTCTGGGTCTTAATAATTATAATAAATTATTACCGGGGGCTCTGGGAACGAGATTGCACCGTAGCAAGCTTTTGTTCGAAGTTGCGCAGTCCCTTACTTCCTTGGGAAGACTGGGACTGCGCGCAGGCTACGGCTTCCGTAGCTCAGTGGTCAGAGCGCTGCACTAGCAATCGCAGGGTCGCGGGTTCAATTCCTACCGGAAGGCCGCTAAGTTGCATTTTTCGCAACTGGTCCCGGTTTGGTCTTAAAATGTATGTATTCCAACACTCGAAATTTTCCTTCACCATAAATCCTTTCAACATGTAGTTTGATCGCGTGAAATGCCAAATATTACCTATAATATAATAATAATGACGTATTAGGAGCATTATACAATCGTCTCAATGCTCTTACAACAATATATATATTCTTAAAGTTACTTTTAAAACTAATTACAGTTTCATTATAAGATAAAGCCTACTATACATATATTACCACTATGAACAATAACTATTAATTTTAAAAAAGAAAAGTCTTAACTGCAGACTTAAAATTACTTAACATTTCAAAGCTTCTAATTTCCTGTGGTAATGAATTCCACAGTTTTGGCACTGGAACCGAGAATGCTCTGTCTCCATGAGTCACCGTTTTGGATTTTGGCTCGAGTAGCAGATTTTGGTCAGATGATCTCAAAGTACGAGTAGGTTTATATTTAGTTAGCAAATCAGTAATATAAACAGGCGCCTGGCCATGCAAAGCCTTGAAAGTAATTATTAGTATCTTAAAAACAATCCGTGATCTCACCGGCAACCAGTGAAGATTACGTAGCGCAGGGGAGATATGCTCCGATTTTTTAACCCCTGCAACAAGTCTAGCAGCTGTATTTTGAATTCGCTGTAACTTCCTCAATTCAGTATCTGGTAAGCCATATAGGATGCTATTACAGCTGTCAAGTTTTGATGTTATGAATGCATGCACCAACTTCTCACAGTCCTTTACTTCTCACAGTCCTTTATTTTTAGCCATAATTGCTCTGCCACCGCATGCAGTGCCTTTATTAAATATACTCAAATATATTACATCATCAACGTTAAGTTAAACTATAGAATACCTAAAAAAATAACCTACTTGTTTGTTAACTGGGGGGGTGGGCGGGAACACTGCTCACTCAATGGTGGAAAAAACAAAAAGATGCTACCTTAGTAGCATGTGACCTAATATTGCCACCCCTCCCTAGGCCCCCAGTGTGAGAAACACGTTTCTCGCTTATTTCGTAAACTCAGACAGCGAGAAACTACAATTCTCACACCGGGTTGCCATAATTGCTCTGTCACCGCAAAGTGACAAAGAATAGTGGTTAGTAGTTCTGTTAAACCTAAACTCTGAGACACTCTCAACAGTGTCTTATGAGACTCCTTAATGTACATGTTCATAGATTTCTCAGATCTCCATCCTCCATGTCTCTGGATAAGTCTATCTGGGATACCCCAGGCCGCGGCTGCAGATGTGCCACCGGATCGGAGACTGTGCAAACCATACACAGTGGAATCCAAGCCAATACTTTCTAATTGGATCTTAAAAAGTTCCCTTGCTCTGGAGTAGCTCAGAGGTTGCTTGCGTAGATACATTCCATTGGTAGTGTGGGAGATTGTCCTGAACAGTTTCTCCTGTTGGTGATGCTTCCCCATCCTGGTAAATTTCTCCACCAACTTCACTGGACATGTAAGCCTGCTTGAACGGGCAACCAGTATCCAGGACCCTTCTCTGTACTGGTCATTCTTCCATTTCACCAAGAAAATTTTCATGTGATCTTCTTCAAAGTAAATGTCCTACCTCTCCAACTTACTCAAGTCGTCCCATCGCAAAAATGCGCTGAATCCTGGGTGATCATGGTGGTTATCTGCAGTTGTGATAGATTACCTTCTCCAAACTTAGCTATAACAGCTCTCACATGTGTTATCTCCAGAGGTTGCTTACGATTCACTGGTTTCTGCCCCACGATCCGCCTACTGGCCTCTACCATTTGCTGGACCAATGTATGTTCGGTAGGTGACTTTTTTTCCTGCTTTTTTGTGTGCCCATGCAATCCCATATATCGCTGAGTGGATAGTGGACATGGTCTTTGCCAACCGTAGCAGGAATGCAATATATAGGGCTACCTCTTGTCCTGTAGCTGGTAAAGAATGAAGCCCCTTGCTTTCAGCCCAAGCTAGTCCGCCAACGGAGGAAAGAATTCTGATACTTGCACACTGTTCGAGGTGCCGATCACAAAGGAGAATTTCTGGAATCTCATTTGCCAGAGAACGCAACTCCGGGTCGTTGAGATGTATACCATTCCAGGTTTTTCCTTTTCCAGCAGCTGGTTCTTTCTTCTTCCTCCCTTGTTCTACAACAGGCAGAATTATAATCTCAAAATTCAATGATGGTACTAATCTTGCACCCTCCATGCAATATCCCAAGGAATGTCTCATCCTCTCCTGTTGTCTCACTTTGAACCTTCATGATCTCTCATATACCCTCTATTCATTGTTTCCTCGGCCTCTTCCAAGTTCCCTATGAGTCCCTCTCATGCTTTATTTGCATTATTTCTTATAGGTTCTCTTTTGACTGCCTCTCACAGGTTTTCTTTCACACTGTCTCTCAGGTTCTCTTTGGACTGCCTCTCACAGGATTGTTGCCTCTCACGGGATTGTTGCCTCTCACAGGATTGTTGCCTCTCACAGGATTGTTGCCTCTCACAGGCTATATTTTACACTGCCTCTCACAGGCTGCCTCTCTCCATTGCCTCTTAAAGGCCACCTCTCACAGGTTATATTTGTCTCAATGGTCTGCTCCCCCAGTTGTAGCATACTTGCATTGCCTCTATACAACAGGTGATGTCATGTATTGTGCAGGTTATACTTCCACCTTGCCTCTCACAGGTTATCTTCACTGGCTTATAAAAGGCTGGGTTTCGCTTGACATTTGTGGCGGACTCCTTTGGTCAAATCGAATCTTCAATGCTAATACTCGGTGCGAAGGTGTTCCTGAACCAAACATACAAGTGTCAGCAACGGCAGGAATGAATGTCTCGTCGCTCAGCGGAAGATCCATCCACTCCTCAATCCATGGTTGTGGGTGCCGGCCATCAATGGTGAGAATTGGCCACCAGGGGGAAGAAGTCCACAGAGGAACGATCAATGTTCCGTCCTCGGCACCACTCTCCATGTGTTGAACAACTCTTGGGATCAGATATGGTGGTGGAAAAATCCAGTTGTTCTCGTCCGACCAGTCCACAGTAAAGGCATCTACGTGCTCTGTCAAAGGATTCAGCCCTCGGCTGCAAAATCTTGGGATCTGTCGTGTGCGAAATGAGGAGAACCTGTCTGTGTGTGGGCCCCAAAGGATATCTATTGCCGCAAAATAAGAGGGGTTCAACATATAGTCATCACTGTCAGCTTGGCGCGATAATTGGTCAGCTTCGTCATTAAATTCCCTTGGAATCCACTCTGCTTGAAGGCGCACACCAAACTGGTGACATAAATGGTATATTTCCACTGCTTCCTTGCGCAGCTCTCTGGTCCGGCTACCCACTTTCAATATAGATTCCACGTTCTTATTGTCCGTCCGATGGCGAACCTCCTTTCCTTCGAGATGTGGTAGCAGTGATAGCAACACCAAATGAGTTGCTTCCCCCAAGTTCGACACTATAGCCCCCCCCCCCCATCCTGTGTCACTCGCATCGGAGTAAGTAAGGATTTTGGGCTTTGGGTTAACCAACCATATTGCCTGACCGTGGCAAACTTCAAAGTTATTCCTCCAAAATTCTATCTCCCGAAGGGCTTCATCATCCAGGTTTCTACGCTCACCCCATGTGCTGGCCTGCATGATGATTCTATACAATGCCCTTGTCCACAGACGAGCCACTGGTCCTAAGGCTAAACTCATGGATACTATTGTCCCTGTTACTTGGGCAACCTCCCAGGCAGTAGGTTGAAAGGACTGTGCTACTTTATTAAGCTTTTGCTGTAAGCCTTGGATTCGGCGCTCTGGCACTCTAAAACGACCGTCTTTTAAATCGACTAAAAAACCCAGGACCTCCCCTTGCTGAGATGGTTCCCATACCGATTTCTCGGGGTGCCACAAAAAACCACTCCGCTCTACGTCGGCTCTGACTTGCGCTGATATTCGTGACGATAGTTCCTGCGAAGAACCACCTCCAATGCCGTCGTCTAAATGCGTAAAAATACGGATACCTTGTGCGCGCCAATGCTTTACTAAGGCCTTTTGTATTTTGGTAAAAACGTAGGGCGCCGTCGCCAAGCCAAAAGGAAGTACGGTAAAAACATAATATCGAGTGACATTTCCGTCGCGCCAAGCGAATGCCAAGTATTGTTGATGTTCCGGAATTATGTCAACATGATGGTAACCCGACTTATAGTCGAACTATCCCGAAATATCGAAATATCCCGAAATGTTCTTAAGTCCTCATATTTAAAGCGATAGGACTTTAAGAGACTGTTCACTAACCGTAAGTCTAGAATAAGGCGATTCTTCTCAGCATTTGACACGACGCCAAGCGGTGATATAATACAGGCATTGTCACTCGAGGTTTCCTTAATACAGCCTGCATTTAATAAGCGCGCAATCTCGTTCACGAAAACGTTATTGCGCATTGCGGAGTTGTGATTGTTAGATTTAGTGCTGCGTGGTTCCTCGACGAACGGCAGTGCATATCCTTTGCGAATAATTTTCAAAACCCAATTGGAGGCGCCAATCTCCTCCCAAAAAACAACATTCACTCTTAGGTCGACCCTTAACGTTAATGACCGAATAAACATTGTCAAAATCTTTATTTACGCAATCCAACTGTAACTCGTCAATATCGTTCTCAAATGTTAAAGTATTATTGGCTGCGAAGTCACAATGAGTTTGGTTTAGCTTGCCCTTGGTTTCCGACTGAGCTCTTACAGAATCTGGCAAGATGGCCCAGTCGGCCACAGCGAAAGCAATTTGAATCTCTTGAAGGGCCAGCTGTGATATTTGATCTTTTCAAAACGACACGATTGCTGGTCTCGCCATGATTATTTTCGTTTGGGAAAAAACGCGTCGCCGAGGGTTTTGTCTGCCTTGCTGCCTTTCTCTTCTCTTCCTTCATTGCTTTGCCTTCCTTCACGGCGCGCCTTATGCGCTTTTCATCGTCCGAGTCACTAGCTAGGGGCTCGTCCACGTAGCACTCGACCGTCTCCCACCCGAATTTCTCAGCTAGTTTGATATGTTTGTTCCTCTCGAGGATAAGGTTCTTACCTTCCCTCAACGCCGTCTCACGTTCGTCCGAGGCCTCCAATGCCGCTTCAATGCTCCCCATGACCTTGCTGTTGAACTCGTATTGGGTTTTATTTCTTTTGTACTTGAACTCTGGCGCTGGCGACCGCTTGCTCGAGGCCTTCACTTCCCTTTCCAGCGTCTTCAGACGGCGTTCGGTTGCCTTGTTTGACGCCAGTAGCTCCTTTGCCCAAGCAGGAGGTTCGTCGCTTCCATCTTCTGCTCGAGTTCTATGGCTGGTCCTGGAAGTCGTGGATCCACCTTTGTCTGACGGAGAATTATTAGATCCGTCGTGGCTATCGTGCGTAGCTCGACTCTCGCGACGACTCAAACTCTCCGCTGTCGCTGGACTTGCGTTGTGCGCTTGTAGGCGCCGGACCGCGGAAGCCTTATGGTTTTTACTCATTTCTACGCAAAACGATTTCTGCGCAAAAACTCAGAACTTCAATGAAAACACTTGATAAAAAGGCACTGTGAAAAAACACTGCTCACTCAATGGTGGCAAAAACAAAAAGATACTACCTTAGTAGCATGTGATCTAATATTGCCACCCCTCCCTAGGCCCCCAGTGTGAGAAACACGTTTCTCGCTTATTTCGTAAACTCAGACAGCGAGAAACTACAATTCTCACACCGGGTTGCCATAATTGCTCTGCCACCGCAATACCCAGAATCTTATCCCGGCATTACCACCACCATATATACAGAACTGGAACTATGACTAGGCTCTCGGCAACGGCTTCCGTAGCTCAGTGGTCAGAGCACTGCACTAGCATCGCAGGGTCGTGGGTTCAATTCCCAGCCGGAAGACCTGAAAGTTGCATTTTTCGCAACTGGTCCCGGTTTGGTCTTAAAATGTGTGTATTCCAACACTCGAAATTTTCCTTCACCATAAATCCTTTCAACATGTAGTTTGATCGAGTGAAATGCCAAATATTACCTATTATATTACTTATTGTTAAACAGACTGTTTGAAGCAACTGAAGGCATCTATCTACTCAAGCATATCTTGAACCAGGCTCATTTCGCCTCGACGTTATGCGTCCTTCACTCGTTTCGAGTTTGTTTCCAAATTTGGAACCCCTTCCAAGTCCCCCACTCGCTCCAACCTCTACGAGTTTGCATGATTTTCGATGTATATCTGGGGGTCAGAGTAGTCTCAGAATGCCAGAAACGCCATTTTAGAGCCTCGATTTTCAACATTTTCATGGGGGCATGCCCCCGGAGCCCCTATAAAGAATTTCGCGCACCAATGATATCTTCGTGGCTACGGCTCTGCTGAGTATTGACATTTTATTATGGTGGGCCCCTCCAGTTGCCATTTCCCGGTAAATATTTTAAGTCCGGTCTAACAGTCTGTATACACATAGTATGTTTAGCCTCCTCCACAGGCATCTCTAACTCCCATCAGGCAGGGCGAGAATTTGGAGTTAAAGTCACCCAAAAAAATCTACATATTAAGGGAAAATAGTTGTGCTCCTGGGTTGCTGTGGTCATGTGGAGATCGAGGAAGACTAGTTCACCTTCCACCATTTACCCTTCATTACATGTACTGTATGCTGTATGTTGAGTATTCTCTCACAATGTTAATTTCAGCTACACATAATTAAACTTTGAAAATACAGTTAAGAAGACTACCTACGATATCAATGTGTGGAACCGCTTCTGTGCTACGGTATACGATAGTATATGTGGGAAGGGTGTTGGAAATAATTCTATTCGATGCACAGGCTGTAGTGGATGGGTACACAAGCGGTGCTCAGGCGTGAAGGGCTCACTGGCTAGAGTTGTTGGATATGTTTGTAAGGTGTGTGAAAGAGCAGAGGATGGAGAGGATAGTGACGTAGATGAGAGCATGGATCTGGGCAATGGGGTGCATTTAGAGAATGTTAAAAAGTTTTGTTACCTGGGGGATATGCTGAATGGGGGTGGAGGACCATCCGCATCTCTGTCCTCTCCAGTCTATTATTCAGCTCCACAGTCATGGCCCACGTCTCACTTCCATACACCATAGCACTCCTCACACAGGCCACACATACCTTCAGCTTTAGCAACACTTCCTTCCTTGTCAGGATCCCAGAGAGCTCTTTAAACTTTCCCCATGCACAACGTACCCTTCCCACAGATGCTGAATTTGCTGCGGTGGATGTGTGGCGTATCGCTGAGGGAAAGAATGGGTATTGAATCGGTGTCTGACGTGGTAAAGAGGAGCCGATTAAGGTGGCTGGGACATGTGCTGCGGAAAGATGATGGTGACTGGGTGAAGAGGTGTATGTCGCTTGAGGTTGATGGTGCAAGAGGAAGAGGAAGGCCAAGGATGACATGGAGCCAGGTAGTGGAGAGAGAGTGGGCTGAAGAGGGAAGATGCACATGATCGTGGAAAGTGGAGGAAACTGTCGTGGGGAACCACCGGCCAACCCCTGCGTAAGCGGGGAAAACGGCCGTAAAACGTTGTTTGTTTGTTTTGTTAACTAAATATCCTCATGTGTCCGTTTTTCATGACGATAACAAAGAAAGACGGCAGTGTTTACGAGCCTGTGTCTCTTACTTCATTCCATCGCAGTCTTCAACGATATCTCAATAACACCAACTATTCCTTGAACATTTTTAAGGACCAAGAGTTTGCCAAGTCTAGAGAAGTCCTTGTCGCTAGAAAGTGGCAGTTAGTTGAGAAGTTTGCGAAAGGAAATCGCCCGCAAACAGCCAGAGCGTTAACCGAAGCTGAAGAAGATATGCTTTTTGAAAAAGGCCTGTTTGGAGACCACGAGCCAGAGGCACTGCAAAGAAACGTTTGGTGGGCATTGTCACTTCATTTTGGTTTCAGAGCTCGAGACGAGTCTAGAAAACTCAAGTGGGAAGATATTGGCTTGGATATCGATCCAGAAACTGGCAAACGAAGTTGTTGTTTGGAGGGCTGAGCGAGGCTCTAAAACAAGACACGGCGATGGTCACCAAAGACCGTTTTTTCCAACTGCACAAGCTACCAATAACCATCATTGTCCTGTAAATTTGTATAAGGCTTTCGCCAGTCACTGCCCAGAAGCAGCAAAACTCCCAGAGTCACCATTCTTTCTGGCAGTGAACCATAAACGGCGAACAGGTTCGGAAATATGGTATAGCAAAGGCACTTTGGGAAAAAACTCCATCGGCAAGTTTATTGTAAACGCTGCTAAAGCTGCTGGTCTTCCAGGCAACATAAGTAATCACTCTGTCCGGAAAACCTGCATATCCCGCCTCATGGATGCCGAAATTCTTTGAAATTATATAGCTCAGTTGAGTGGGCACAAAAATCTAAAAAGTCTCGATGCTTACAAAGCAGCCTCAGTTGTCCACCAGCGCAATATGTCAAACGTCCTCTGTCGCTCAACGTCAACGATTACAAGCTAATACCACACAATATCGCAATAACGTCCACAGCTAAATCAACCGACCAACACGGCGTCAGTAAATGCTCAAGCAACAACCACAGCAACAGGCTTGTTTTCTGGAGCAAAAATTGGCAAGTTTGAAGGATGTACTTTCAACTTCAACTTTGCTTCAACTAGTTCTCGCGAAACATCGAGTGAGAAGCCGCCGACAAAGAGAAGGCACTTGTCAATCCTTGAAGATTCCGATTCAGATTGAAGTCATTATCTTCACGAAGATTGTTGTTTTTACTTTTGTTAGTTAATCGTCTTGACTTGATCTCTGTCTGATAAGAAAGACGTTCGATAATTTCAATCTTGTGAATAGTTGTTAACTTGTATTAAGAAACGATCGATATTTTCCAGATCTTGTTAGTTGTTTACATGTGTCATACGTCAAGCGATGTTTTCAATCTTGCTTTTGCATGATCAATGATGAATATTAGTCCAGACTGAATCAATGTATGTCGATACGTGTCGAATTTTCAATCTTGTTTAAAAAGTCAGTTGAATGATTTTGTCGTTTGTCATGTGATTTTCTATATATGGTTTTCCATCTTTCCAAATATGGGCAGTGGAAATGACCGCTAGCGTTCTAGATTCCTGTTTGTTTTTACATGACGACAGATTTTCTTGTCTTTAAAAATGTTATTTAGCGTATTGGTCAGTTCGTATAGAAAAATATTTGCCCTTGGTCTCAAAAATGACCGTCCGACTGCGGCTTCGGGCCATTTTTGAGACCTCGGGAAAATATTTTTCTAGACGGACCTCCCAGCCAGTAAATAACATATATGTAACAATTGCAAAAGTGAATAGTTGATTCATTATTTTATTTTGCAGATAATAACCAAAGTCATCAAAAAACAAGTGGACAGACTTTCAAGATAAACACCTTAACGATGTCAACATGTCAAAAGAACAATTGAAGAATATGAGCAGTGAAGAACTGCAAGCACATGCCTGTGCTCCAATTCTATTACAATCATCCAAAACCTAGGTAAACATAGGTGTGCGAGGGGGCAGCTGCCCCCCAGATGAATGGAAATGTTGCTAAGTCGGGCAAATTTTCAACCTAAGTCGGGCGAAGAATGTATGGGGGGAAATAAAAATATAGGATGAAAATAAGGAAAAGTAATAAAAAAATTCA
The DNA here is from genome assembly GCA_035772405.1 of Chrysogorgia sp. JL179-B06. Classification (NCBI taxonomy): domain Eukaryota; kingdom Metazoa; phylum Cnidaria; class Anthozoa; order Scleralcyonacea; family Chrysogorgiidae; genus Chrysogorgia; species Chrysogorgia sp. JL179-B06. The sequence goes on from JAYKKM010000250.1 coordinate 1,934,395, forward strand.
ATATCTGTACGTGTATTGTAGGTGAAAAGTATATTGAGCAACAGGCATTTAACGAAAACAGATCTAATTCATAAATATAACCGATCGAGTGCTTGTCATTCTAGTATATGGTATCATTGAGTTTGCGCGAGACTGGTTACTAAAAAAGTACTTTTAAACGATGTGATATAATCTGCGACTCACTGCAAGTCGTACGAAGTAGAGATGGAAAATATTTGTTCCGAACCTTCGAGTTGAAAATCTTTGTAATCCGAACGTTTTTAACATTTTTGTGGAAGCTTTTTGAAGCTGACAGACAGGATAACCTAGCTGAGAAAGCCAGAAGCCGTAAACTGACTGAAACAGTGAAATAATTGCAAAAATTAAAGTAAGTAAAGTTAGTAAATTGATAAACCTTTATGTGCGAAATTTTTGTATGGCAAAGCTTTTGTAAATTTCGAATCTCGATTCGTTTAAAGTTAACTGAAAATTCATGGTCCAAATTTCATTTCAGATCTAACAGAAATTAGTAAAATTACCAGTACGAATTAGTGTTAGACAAATCACGAATTATGTCGACCAAATCTCGTGCTTGTAAACGCCGCTATCGTCATCGGGTCAAATGCGACGAATGCCAGAAGGAAATGAACTCTGACTACCAAGAAATCCATACACAAAATGTTCACAATGGTAAGAAGATCAAGTTTAGTCCTTTGGTCGAATCTTTACAATCCAAATTGGGTAGCTTTTTTATGAGTGCAGGTACTACTGTAAATCAGTCGGCGCTGGAGGCCAGCGGCATTAACAGTGACATCATTGAGTGTACACCTGACAACAGTATCCAGTTTTCTGTAGGTTGTATAACTGAATCCGAGCACAATGTCAGCAACGAGTCAGACTCGGAACCGGCTAGAGATGGAGGCAAATCCGAAGTGTTTCAAGCGAATAACGTAAATGTCCAGTCAGTCATCGAACCAAATGGATCGACTGTAAAGCAAGTGAAAGAATCCGTGATAGTCATGGACGAAAATACTGATGAGTCAGTCACGCAAGTGATAATCATGTACGAAAATATCAGTGATGAGTCAGTCAAGCAAGTGAAAGTCATGGACGAAAAACCCGATGAGTCAACGGTCATTGACCAAAAAACGCTTTCTGTGCCAGTCATTGGGATAAATTCCACTTCTTCGCTGTCTTCTAACAGTCCTACGGCAGCGGTGGTCCATTTTGATGCATCATCTACAGTGACTTCTGTCGTACCGAACCAGCCCATTCTACTAGAATACCCAGCCAAAAAGTTTGGAAATGAACTATTCCCCCGGAAATTTAACCCTCACTTGTACAAAAAATATCCATGGATCAGTTATGAAATGGACAAAGATCAATGTGTATGCTTTCCCTGCAGAGAGTTCGAAAAAGATGATTCGTTTGTATATAATTGGAGAAAACCAGAGAAGCTCTCTAAACATGGAAAATCTGAGAAGCACATAACATCAATGACTAAGTGGGTATTGTTTACGGCCAACCAGAAACGGAACACATCCGTGCTAAAGAAATTAAACAGTGCTCACAAGCAGCAAGTAATCAGCAACCGGCAATACCTTCAAGTTATTATAGAATGCCTCATGTTCACTGCCCAGCAGAACATTGCCATGCGAGGACATGTAGAGAGTAGGAAAGATATCTGGAATGGCTCAGATATCAACAGAGGGAATTTTCTTGAGTTACTGCACGTTAGATGCAAGGATTTGCCATGGTTGAAACAGAAGCTTCAAAGTCAACTTGAAGCACACGTCCAATGGACATCGCCAAAAATCCAGAATGAACTAATTGGAATAGTTTCAAACATGGTGCTAAAGAGGATCACAAGTGATGTCAGAAACAGTGCTCAGTATAGCATAATTGTGGACGAGACTGCAGACATCAGCAGAACAGAGCAAGTGTCGCTATGTCTAAGGTACGTTTTCGCCGGTGAGACAAAGGAGACATTTGTTGGCTTTTACACAACTGCATCAACCGAAGGAGAAGTTCTCTACGAGCTTGTGAAGACGTGTGTCAACAAGCTTGACTTGAAGTTAGAAGATATTGTGGGAAAATGCTTTGATGGTGCTGCAAATATGAGCGGTGTTCATAAAGGACTAGCGTCGCGTATGAAAGAATGCTCTCCGCTTAGCGTTTATGTCCACTGCTATGGTCATCTCCTGAACCTCGCGCTCCAGGATACAATGACTAACGTTGAGCCAATTCGTAATGCCCTTGGTACGATACAGAGCCTCTATAATTTCCTTGAAGCGAGTCCGAAGCGCCATAGGATGTTCCAGGACATTGAGATTGATGAGGCCCATATCAACTTAACGTCCTTGAGTATAACCAGATGGTCATGCCGCTGGGAGGCTGTGAAGGCTGTAGACGAACAAATGCCAAGAATAATTCAAGCACTCCTTACTCTTTCGAAGGATCGTGCTCCCAAGACATACACTGATAGTATAGCCTTGCTAAATGCAATTTGTGATTTTAAATTTGCATTTGGTTTGGTAGTGCTTAAGGTGATCCTCTCAAATACGGATAGTCTCAGCAAGTATCTTCAAGGAAAGAATATGGACGTAATCACTGCCAAGAAGACTGCCGATGCAACCATCGAAACACTAAGCAAGTGCCGAAATGAAGAATCCTTCCAGCTGGTATGGTCCAGAGCTAAAATCCTGTCCCAAACAATAAAAAAAGGAATTGAAGGTTCCAAATTTTCCTTCAAAGATGCTAGGGCGCCAAGAAGGAAACCGTCACGTCGGTTGCAAGCTCTCATAGGAGAGCAAGATAGCGATGATCTACAGCCAACTGCTGAGAGTCATTACCGCATCACAACATATTACCTCAGCCTCGACAAAGTCCTCCTTGAGATGAAGTCCCGCTTTGAGGGTAATGATCAAGATATTTTATGTGCCTTGGCCGATGTAGTTTTCAACGCGGTCCCATCCGACAAAAATCTGGCATTTGTCTCCTCATTCTATACCTTGGATATGGCTATCGTAACAGCTGAGAAAGCAATATTTCAAAATTTCTTGGCCAAGAATACAGCAGAGATGAAAAGAGCAACAATGATAGTGGAGAACATGTTCCAAAATGGGCT